>LNAC01000040.1:2043547-2214527 GCA_002007465.1 Ailurus styani
AAGGAGACAAACCATAAGAGACTCCTAATCTCACAAAACAAACTGAGGGTTACTGGGGGGTGGAAGGGTAGGGATAGGGTGGATGGGTTATGGACATTGGGGAGGGTTTGTGCTTTGGTGAATGCTGTGAAAGGTGTAAGCCTGATGATTCACAGACCTGTACCCCTGGGGCAAATAATAATAATAAAAATAAATTAAAAAAAAAGATTTTATTTATTTATTTGACAGAGAGAGACACAGCGAGAAAGGGAACGCAAGCAGGGGAAGCAGGCTTCCCGCCAAGCAGGGAGCCCCATGTGGGGCTCAATCCCGGGACCCTGGGATCATGACCTGAGCCGAAGGCAGACGTGTAACGACTGAGCCACCCAGGCACTCCATCTCTGCACAATATTCTTATAAGTGCTCTTATTATACCCGTTTTAAAGATAAAAAACTGAGGTTTAAGGAGATGGTGGTGTTTACGTAGCTGATGCAAGATTACACAGCTGAGAAGAGGGAGTTGGGATTTCCTGAGATCTGTCAGAATCCCAAGTCAATGCTCTTATCCACTATCCTGATGGTTCCTTTCCTGAAAGAAAGAAGTAAATTTTCTTTTGAGTATCTGCAAAGGGCAAGTTTGAGGATTCTTTCTACAAGTCATTTTCAACCCAAGAAGGCATTTTCAGCTTACTGTGGGAAGTCCTGCTACTCATTTTACACTGGATTACCAAAAATCTCTAGTATGGCTCCAAGTATAATTTGTAACTGCAGCTACCATAAGCAAGGTACTCCCATTGCCAACTATTCCATTCTGGACTGTGTTTCTACAATGGTAAGTGTATACATACATAGGGGTTTGTTTTTGTTTTTGTTTGTTTGTTTTTTCTGGATTCTGCAAATCCAGACTTGTCATCTGGATCATCAGGTATATGAGGTCATAGGCTTCCAAAATGGGCTGGGTAGAGAAGCAGAAACCCAGAGACTAAAGACACCTCAGTAGAATAAGCATCCCAGAAAGCCCCAGGCAGTGCTCAGATGCCCAGAGTGGCATAAGGTTCAGCAATGGGTAGCAAATGGGTGTCCCAACATCAGGGACAAAGTAACAGGAGACACCCATGAATGTAAGGTTGGATGTGGTTGACATCAGAGGAAGATGCTGCAGGACCTCAGAGGAAGGGTTAGGCACTTGTCCTTCAGAGGAATGAAAAGAACTTGCATCCTGTAGGCCCTAATAATGAAGTCCAAGGGGCGCCTGGCTCAGTCACTAAGCGTCTGCCTTCGGCTCAGGTCATGATCCCAGGGTCCTGGGATCGAGCCCCACAGTGGGCTCCCTGCTCGGTGGGAAGTCTGCTTCTCCCTCTCCCACTCCCCCTGCTTGTGCTCCCTCTTTCACTGTGTCTCTCTCTGTCAAATAAATAAATAAAATCTTTAAAAAAAATGGAAGTTCAAGTCAAGGGCTTGTTTTTTTTTTTTTAAGTCAAATTTTAGAATCAAGTAAAGTGTCTGAGAGAGAAATCGTGGCATGTGAACCTTCAAGGCATAGATGTAAGTTTTCTGAAATTTCTTCCAGCTCAGAATGGAATTATTCTTCCAATCAAGCATGCACCTGACCCTGTGGGGAATCTGCTATGGGAATTTAACAAATATGGGTTTAGGAAGCCAAGCAGATCACTAAATTTATACCTTCTTTTTTCAAACTTCTAATTCACTACTTGAAATAAATGAGCTCCTTTGTGATAATTAAGTGCTATATGTTAAGAAACTGAGCAAATGGAGATGGCTTTAAAATACTTAGATAAGTATTTAAGTGCATTTTGCAGTGTATCTCATTTTACGGATTGATTAAGAGTTACCCTGGACCCAGGATGGTAAAGGCTGCCATTTGTCACAAAAGAGCTCATCTCCCTTCTTTCTGGACAATGACTGTACAGAACAAAGACAACAACCCTCAGTTTCCTTTATAGCTAGGCATAGCCCTCTGACTAAGTTCTGGCCAATGGAATGTGAGTTGAGTGTTGGGTGAAGCATCATGATGGGTCCTGAAATGGCGGGAACGTGCCCTTCTCCCTTTCTTCATTCGCAATGTCTGGATGAAGGTATGTTGGCTTGACTTCAGAAATGGAGGCCATGTGATGGAGGACCACCAAGATAGAAGCTTGGATCCTTGAGCACTTCAAGAAGCAGAGCTGCCTCCCATTACAGCCATAGAATGCCTACATCCAGGCATTAATGGGAAAGAAATGAATTCTGTGGATTCAAGTGTTGTCATTGAGTTTTACGGAAAGTCACAAACAAATGCAATTCTAAGTAATTCACAGAGCCATCTTCTCTGCAAAAGTCACATCAAGGCTAAGTGGTCATAGTAGCTATCAATGTCCAAAGTAGTAAGATGAAGATTATCGGTTCTTAGCTTATTTAACATTCCACTTAATGTAACATACAATAGAGCAGTGATATTAACACTCCCAGAATAAATATGTTTACTTTCATCACTATTTCTTGAGAAATTTTCAGTCACCAAATTTTCTCACATAAATACAAGATTTACCTTGAACAACCTTAATAATCCTATTACTTACTACAAAAAGATTTGTTAAAATAAATGGAACCGAAGGGGAAAAAATAACTAGAGAATGATAACAAAAGAGTTAGTGGGTTATAAGATGAGAGAGAAGAACTATACTAATCTTTCTTTGGCAGCCACAGTAGTAAAGATGTTTCTAACAGTAGCTGGATGGAAGATTCTCTCCAAAGCTGTGAAAAAAAGGAAAATTAATAATTGATGTCCACTGCCCTTCTGGGTGGGCTCTTCACATTATTTTCTAGCACTCGCAACTGTTTTTGTTTGCTTGGTTTTTTTTTTTTAATTATTTCTTTATTTGAGAGAGAGCACATAGAGGGGAAGGACAGAGGGAAAGAAAGAGAATCTCAAGCAGACTCCACACTGAGCATGCAGCCTGATGCTGGGATAGATCTCACAACCCTGAGATCATGGTCCAAGCTGAAACCAAGAGTTAAAGGTTTAACTGACTGAGCCACCCAAGGCGCTTCACTACCAACTGTTTTTAGCCGTAACTCTATATGATGTTCCTTGGCGTCCCCCTACACACACAATTACACACACACACACACACACACACCCCTCATTAAGGCATAATTCTATTTTCCAGACTATTTCTCTCACCTACATTAACATAATGGGACTTGATACTTACACACTCTTTAAATATAGTTCATTCAACCCTATGAAGTATGTAACCTTGAGGTACCCTTATTATCCCATTTTAAAGATGAGAGTGTGAGTCATTAACCTAGTAAATTGTGGAGTTAGAATCCAAACACAGGCAGTCTGGCTCGAGGTGAGTCTGTTTTACAAACACATTCTATTCCCTCAGGAATATTTGTGAAATAAATATGATTGGCATTATTTATCAGATAACCACATCTTTCACAAAACACAGCTCCTTAGCCTAGCTAAAATGTGTCTTCTCAGGGCACCTGGTTAGCTCAGTCAGTTAAGTGTCCAAGTCTTGATTTCAGGTCAGGTCATGATCTCAGGCTCCTGAGATTGAGCCCCGCATCAGGTTTCATGCTCAGTGGGGTCTGCTTCTCTCCCTCTCCCCCTGCTGCTACGCTGGCCTGTGCATGTGCTCTCTCTCTCCAAAGTAAATAAATAAATAAATAAATAAATAAATAAATAAATAAATATTTTAAATAAATAAGTAAATAGATAAAGAAGGAGAATCAGCAATCTACTGGAAGAGTATTTTGGGAAGGGGGCCTTGTGTATCCCTCAAATCACACTGTAGACATTCAACCAGCTGGTACAAGCTGGTTATCCATCAGAATCCTATGTGTAATCATGCTTGAACTACTAACAACATGAACATTAGAAAGTAAGTTAATTTTGTAATTTTTAAAATGAGGTTAGTAAGAGTGAGCCCTGATACACCTGAGTACAATATATTCAAATTTTCTAAATGGTTCTCTTCTCTTTTATGATGCTCAAGTCCTTCATCTAAAGAAACTGCTGGAATTTAATTATTTCCAGCTTAGTATTGAGCTGCTGTTCTTCAATATCACTTATGCTTTATTGCTATCTTCACTCTACCACTGATTTTTTTTCTCTATGCTGCTAGCCTTTTGAATCTGGCAAATACAGACATTAAAAAGACTTTTTATCTATTGTGACCATGCTGTACTCTTTATTTCTGAGTTCTAATGCTGAGTTGTTCAGTAAGGCACTATCTAGGGAAGCAACTCCCTATAAAGTAGTATATTTATAACAATAACTGATATTTTACATTCTGGGAAATGGATTTTTTGTTCCAGATGACTGAAGAAGAAAGTGATGTTCAGAGAGATACCATGCATTGCACAGGATTAACCAGTGGGTAAGGGCAGAAACCAGAACTCATCCAGATCACCTGACTCCAAACTTTTTGCTCCTTCCATAACACTATCATGTCTTCACCAGATTTAAAGGGTCTGCCTTAGTAATAGTAAAAAGTCTATGAATTATATCTCTGAGGTTATAAAATCAATGAAAATTATGATACAATTTATAAAAACTCACTAAAAATACAATCAATATTTACAAAAACATTCGCTTACATCTCTGGCCAATACACGCTTTATGTTGTCTGTTGCCTACCGTCTCTTCCATTGGAAACTGGGAAAATGACAGGCCATACCTGGTGAGAGACAGAAGCCATACCATGGAACAAGAGATTGTATCCTCAACCCCTTACAGAGGATTGGACCAAAGCAAAAGCACTGGCCTAAAAGGCAGACAATCCATTGACCTTCCAGGAATAATACCAATATGGCCCAGTTTAAGAAGATCAACTGAGCCAAAGAAATTCCTTTCTTGAGAGTGTCAGACTGCGTTACTAGGAGGGTCAGAGGTCTTGCAGAAAGAATCATGACAACCATGATAGTACACAGTCAACTGAACTTATGAGGAAATGAAAATAAAATGTATAAATAACAAGAGCTACCATTTATATGGTACTTACTATGTGTTTCACTTTGTTAATGTATTTACCCTACAAAGTAATTACTGTTATTAACAACTCCCACCACCACCCTTTTACTGATGAAAATATTGAGGCGCAAAGGAATTAAGAAGCTTGTCACAAGCTGTAAGTGGGAGAGCAAGATGAAATCCAGGCCATGTGGTTTTGCTGCCAAATGTGATTTCCCATAAAGGCAGCTTAGTGTATAGAAACAGAGAAGACAATAAACAACAACACACATGGTAAGAGAAATAGAAAATCGCAAGAAAGACTCAGCGACAGGCAGAGATACAAGAGGCATCCAGTTCCCAACTATCTGCATTAGCTCCTCTCCTCAGATTCCCATGAAATCCCTGATTATGTCCTTACACAGCACAGTTTGTACATCTGTTCCTTGCAAATGACAGATCCCTAAGTAAAATAATACAACTCTTTTTGGTACTTCATAAATACGGTACTCGAAGTCATTAAAAGTGATATCGCTTTGTACTTCTTGTTTGAGGTAAAGATCGGCTCTCTTGAAGATTTATGATCTGATGTGGAAAAGAAGGTAGAAATATATACATGCAAAAGAAATATGTATAATTTCAAGAGTACAAGGAGAGTATGGTGCAGATCGGAGTTAAAGTAAGCTAAATAAACTCAAAACTGTTGGTAATAAATCATTAAAGCTCTCCTGAAGAAATAAGGCACAAGCAGGGATATGTTTGTTGAATACACAGCTTGAACTAATGTGGGTAGAGTACTTTTTGCCTCAGAGTAGAGGAGGAAATGGCATGGTGGGGTTGGATAGTAAAAACTGTGTGTATGTGTGTTGTGGTGGGGAGGGGGGTGGACACATGAGCACAAGCTTTTGGAATGTAGAGGGAAGACAAAGATAAAGCAGAAAACTTAAATGGAGGCAGATGTTGAACAATTATACAAAAGCCCAGACCAAGATAATTAATTTCTCTGGTCTTATCACAATCTGGTATAGTTTTGGCTGATGCTTTAGTTAAAGCACTTAAAACAAACACATTTTATGATCATAAAGCCATCACTGAATTATCATTTAATGACATTTAGTCAAATAATCAAGCATCCTGAAATCAAATGCTAAGTGACTACCGGCCACACTGTGCCTTTCTTACTGTCCTACGTTTTGGTACATCCCAGGCACTCAATAAATACATAGAGACTAAATAAGTTAATGCTAGTGTTATCTCTCCATTAGAAATGAGATCATATCTATAAAATTAAAAGTCCCATACAAGTTTTTTAGATGAATTGTTTATACTCCTGCCTTACGAAACCAAAAAGTTATTTGCTCATGTCTCTCTGCTTTCTACACCCCCACCAGACTATCTATTCATGTTGTGTCATGAGGTTTTTGTGACTGCAAACAGATTAATGAAAATATACATTTTCAGTTAAGCTGATTGATTTTGCCCTAAAATGGACCGTTGACAACACTGTGTCTGCACAAATAACATCCCAGTCCTGTCTATCTTGGAAATGCCACCTGGGCTGAATTCAAGGAAACATGATGCTAAAAAAAATACAAACTAAAAGCACTAACAATACAAAAAGAAAGGAAAAGAAAAGGGGAAAAAAAGAAAGGAAAAGAAAGCAATTCATAAATATATTCTCTGAGAGCAACTGCCCTATAAAATACAGTTGAAAACCTTCTTTGGGTCTCTCAGGGACCTGTTCAGAAAAACTGCAGAATAAAGCATCTACTTTGTTTTTTGTCAGAACATACGTACTCTCCTGATGTTTGCTAATCTTTTCCAAGTACGAAAGAAAGCACTCAGTCTGAAGGACTGTATGGATAAATGGATATTTATAAAATTACAGATGAGCATTTGTACGTACAATGTTTACATCGCATAAGTGAACTGGCAGATCATTCAGAAAGTTAATACATTTCCTTTCCACTTTTCTGAATTTTCCAGATTTTCTGCAATAAATAGGTGTATTTTAATGTAAAAGAAAAAACTTTCAGAATAAGAATTTTACAAAATTAATGTAGATAAGTCAACTAAGCCACATTTTGAAGAACGATGAACTGCCATCATTTTTCTTAATGGTGTTAACAAAGAGCTACATTCAATAGATCTTCCCTTTGTACTTTAATGCCTGGCAGCAAATCCAAAGTTGCTCCGCTCAAGGACAATAGCTAATTCACTTTATACAATCAAACTGGGTGGGTTCTGAAAACAAATGTGCTGAAAGGTAAACCTTTGCATAAATCATTCTCTTGTTATACTAAGCTTCTATGAAACCCTCCTGAACAAACAGATTTTAATTTCAGTTTAGACATCAACACCCAGGCAGGCTATTCCACTGATTAATGATGATAAAACTGAGTGGAAAGGGAAACCATTTATGAAACAAACCCTGTAACAATCAATCAAGCCTACGGCGGCTAAGAGTCAAACACTACCTAGTACTTGACTCTCCAGCACCACTCCATGGAGACCAGCTGAGCTGCTAAACACTTTAAAATTAATGCCAAAATGACCAGTGCTAAGGTTCAGTGTCAGTTACAATGAGGACTTAAAGATACAATGTGGTATCTACTGATCACTCCCAATGAGCTGGGTTCTCTGTGCTGCACACTTAGCTTAAATTCTAATATCAAAACACAAACACTTCTTTCTCCAGCATGCATCTGCCCCCTGCATCTGCCACACTGGCAAATTAATGGAGATCAGATAGGGAGTCAACACCCCTGCACCTTTTAAGTGACTTTTTTTATTCCTTCTACAGTGTGAAACCGGGATTTTGTTTATAATTTTACCCATTTGGTATTACGCATTTATTTCATTATTCCTTCAAACTATGTTTATACTGGTCCAGGACTCCATGTCAGCCCTCGTACCCTTGTAATCCCAACTGGCTCTGTGAGAAATGAGTCGATCCCTCCACCTTGCTCTATCTCTAATTTTGTTTTTCTGTGGCACGAATCACTACCTGACATACGATATACTCCACTTATTAATTTGTCTTCTTCCTCTAAGATTTTTACCCCACTAAGGCAGAAATTTCTATTCACCTTGTTTTATTTACTAACAATTACCAGTGCATAGCTCTGACATACAGCAGACAATCTATAAAACTTGTTTGAATAGAGGCGCCTCCGTGGCTCGGTCTGGTTAAGCGACCGACTCTAGGTTTCAGCTCAGGTCATGATTTCATGGGTCATGAGATCAGCCCCGTGTGTCAGCCCCTGCCTCAGGCTCAGCAGGAAGTCTGCTTGGAGATTTTCTACCTCTGCCCCTTCCCCCCACTCGTGTGCATGCTCTCTCTCTCTCTCTCTCTTTCTCTAATAAGTAAACAAATAAATCTTTTAAAAATTGTTTGAATAAGTGAATGCATGCATGGCATTTTAAAAACCACTAGGAAGCTTAGGGATTTCCACTAGGCAATTCTTATCATAATAACCCTTACTCCATGTGGTGGAAAGTCAACAAAAGGATTCTGTGGTTGCTGAGAGTTTTCATTCCAATCATAAAACCAGGAACTGAGGAAAGTAATAGAGATGACCTCGGGTTCCTTTGAGGTAGATTCATTTCAAAATCCCACTTTTCACCTGTCCCCTGTAAGCCTTTATCCTGATTTGTCACAGTGAGGCTCAGGATCCCCAGGAACTAGTGTGAGCTCAGAGTAACTGTTGTGCTATACCTGAAAGATCCAAGCATTTCCCTTTCCCAGTGCAGAGCCATGCCCATAGCTGAAGGTCCCTTGGCTAAAGGCTAGAAGAAATGCACCCTTGTAATATCATCACAGAATTCTTTCTTCAAGAGTACCTAAGCTTCCTTTTCATGTCTAAAATTTAAGTTTGGATATTGAATAAAAGGCCAAGACTTTTTTTTAAGTCATGGTTCAAATTGGACTCTTGATTGACATACCTAGAATTTGGGGGTTTGGGTTGATGTTGGTGTTGTTTTATAAATCAAATGTTTTCTTGGTGGGCTTCTTATATAGTTCATTTCTAGAGTACTCAGGACTGATTAGCAAATACCAAAGATCTCTGGTGATCAGACCATTGTGAATACCCATTGAATCATCTCTCCCTCCCACCACTCACCCAAACCCTAACTGTCTCCAGTGTTAACATCCTGATATGTGACTTATACCATTCTGGGATTCTAATACCCCAGTGAAATCAGAGTTCACTTCAACTGTGTCTGCTCTCACTGAATTTTAGATCCACAAAGAAGAGACTCTACAGACATTTCCTAAAAGGCTGGGATTCTCCTCATCAATGAATTTCTCAATGCATAACTCAGGGAGGTCTTGGGGCCACAGTCAGGAGTTAAGGGAATGGATTGAACACACAAAAAAATTCCCTCTCATTTCCCTACATCTCTAAATCTTTTAATTTCTTCCTCATTGTGATACAAGAAATGTCTAGGCCACTATAGAGTCTAAGTTTATCAGCAGACTCCAAAAAGTAACTAAAATCCAACCCCAATTGAATATAGAATTACATATAGGTCATGTACATATATTGACATCTTCTTGATCTAAATCACATCCTTCCATCCTTGGTCAACAATCCTCAGAATTCATTCCCTCGTGTATCATCCAGAGTTTTGCAAATATAAATTAATAAAATCTTGCAATTCCACTGGGTTGACTTTGTCATAGGCCCTGGAGCATGCTTATGCTGGGAGTGGGGTGGGTATGGGGCACAGTGTAGTGGCCTTTGATGGTTTGAACCCTGAGCAACCCAATGCTTCTCCCACATCTCCACCCCATGTTAAGACCTCTACTTAGCACCCTGTTAGTTAAAATTGAAATTTCCATATAAAAGACTAGGGAAGGGTATAAACTGATGTAAGCCTCCTGGAGTATAAATCTTTGAGTGTAGGTTCCAATCATCTCAGCCCTGTGGCTGAAAGATATTACACATTCTATCTTAGGAAGTGACTTGTTTTCAATTGGTGCCTTGTGCTGAGAGCTAAAAAGACTTTGAGGGTTATTTTCTTCTATTAAACTGTCCACTGCTTCGCCCCCCAATGCTTGAATTTCTCACATGCCTCAACTGCCCTCTTGGAGCAATTACCTTGTCTCATAGACCAGCCTTCAATGGGGCTCTCACTCAAGGGGACAAAAGGCAATAATTTGAGTAGCTGCTTTTTTTTTTTTCCCACTAATTTCAGCGTCTTCTCGGGTCCATTTCTTTATATCAGCTTGATTTCCACTTTCACTTACCCCCTCTGAGGACAGGTAATAAACTCTAGGTTCCCCCCGATTTTTCTGAAGGTCTATGGGCTGCAGTCTCTCCTGGTACAACTTTCAATAACAGGGCTTTTGGATGCAAATAAAAGAACCCAATCCCAGCTAATTAAAGCAGAAATGGAAATTATTTAAAAGATGCTAGATATCTCAGATACTCTCCGCAAGGGCTAAAAAAACAAACTTAGGGATTTTAGAAACAAATCCCAAAAGCAAACCAAAGGACTTGTCAAATAAAGACATCATGAAGCCCTTGTCAGGCACAGACACCACAGCACATTTGAGCAGCCTCAGTGACCAGATCCTGGACGCTGCCTAGGGAGCGGCTCCCACTACTCCCCTATGGAACCAAATGTGGTCATATATGCTGTCCCCAACCCCATATGTTGTCTGAATATATTCTGGATGCTTCTTGCTTCTTGGTGTTACTAGTTACTGATTCACAGTCTGGAGAGCAGATGGATCTGATTAACAGAACCTAGATCCATGCCCTAACTGTGAGGAGCCTAGAAAGAAAGGTGAGTGTTAGAAGGAAAGAGAGGGGCAGTAAAGTATCCCATAAATTGATAAGACACTTTGAGGCTGGAAAAGAAGTAGGTGACTCCATATAATTCACACAGAGTTTTATTCAGGGTAACTTACTGATCAGGGATCAGTCAGGCAACAATCCAGCTGCTTCACAGCTATTCCCAGCGAAGTCCAGACCTTAGTTTACATATTTTATAGAGCAGGGGATGGGGTTGAGGAGAGTGGGCTATAGTAAGGTCAAAAGGTTTGCATGCAGCTAATTGACAACTAACCTTTAACTAGACTTTGTGGCACCATCTGTGCATCAGGAAAGGGAAAGATTATGTTATCTCTAACAGATTCGTGGGAGGCCAAAGCAAGCCTTCCCCAGTCCCAGCCTTGGCCATTTCTAAGGTATGTATATGAATCTCCACGTGAAGAACATGCATCCCCAAGAGAGGTTATCAAGTGAGCATGAGCAAGGTGGACAGCCAAAGATGGAGTCATTATTGTCAGCACTTCGACAGTGAGTTCTGGCAAGACATCATAAAGGAGAACATTTCCCAAAGATAAAATATGTCTTCTGATGCTTGAATGGACAAAAACAAAATTGATAAATGTCTGCTACCCATGTCTTATAAGAAATGGCAGGGGCTAAGATGATACAATTGGGAGGTAACTTGAGATTAGTGACCATGTTTTATACTATTTTTATTTCCCCCAACGTTACACACACACACAAGCACATACCTATGCATCTACACGCACACGCACACGCACACACACACACACACACAAAATAAATGAACTAATAACCTAGATCTTATAAATCAAAATAAAAGCTAGCAATGCTGCAACCTATAGCAGTGAATCAAAGAATACATGAGTACAGGGTACGTCACATTGACTTTGAAGTGGGTTCCACTGATCATTGCATGGTCACAGTTGTCTTATTCTGCATTATACCTGGCTCTAAAGGCCCACAGAGCATAAAAGATAAATAGATAATCACTATTATAAGCAACTCAACTAAAAGTTTCATCTGAACCAAGTCAATTCAAGGAGAAACACACGGTGCGGTATCTAGAAATAATATGATAGTGCAAAAAGGTAATATATTTCTTGTATAAGTAAAAAAAAGGGGTCGCACCAATAAAATGAATTTCAGTTAATAAAAATGCAGCGAGAACTATTTTTTAAATACAGATAGTTTTTTAAAATTTCTTCGCAGTACTGGGGAGTATTCTTACTAGATTAACTTCTAACGTATAAATCTGACCTTTTCACTATCTTTCTCGGATTCCTCACAGATTCTCAAAATAGACCCTATACCTGTGGAATGGAGATTATACATGAAGAATAGGTCAATAAAACCTGATTTTAATTTGTTTAAATTCCACTTCCACTTACCCAGGGCTTAGAAAATAATTTTTTTACTGTCTCTACCAAATACTAGTGATTCCATAATGATTCAACGAAGGGGAGGAAATATGGGCTCCTATTTCTCTTCCCCCAGGACAGCCTTGGCAAGTCATTTGGCCTTACTAAGTTCAGTTTCCACACTTGCAAAATGAAGAAATTGGACAAGATTCTTTCCAGCCCTGAAAGACTGTCAGCTCTACTTGGCCAAAGTCTACTTGCCCTAGCCTCACCCCCACCTAAAGTAGGTTTTATTTCCATTCGGCTTGATGATCAAGGTAATTGTCCAACGGAGATAAAACACAAATTGAAAAGTTGCCAATTCTGAATCACGAAAGCAAAAAATAATCTAGTTGCTCAGAATCTCCATAATGCTTTATTATATTTTCAGTGTTTAGCCATTAATCAACACAAATCATTGTTGCAAACATGGAAGACCCAGAAATGAAGGAAACCATCATTGACAAAATTTACCTAACAAGTCAAAAGCAAAGAAAATGAGATTCAAAAACTGTGGGTGAATGATCCCACGGGTGACTGGGCGAGCCACATGCATTGTGGGTACTGGGTTGTAGAACATAATGCTCAAGTGGGAGAGAGACACCACAATCTGGATCGAGCCCTACTTCTTGGGTCCTCATTCCCTCCCTGTCCTATTCACCCTGGCTCACCTGGAGCTACAGTGATGACCATAACTCTCCCACCTGACACCAGGGACCACTATTCTAACACTACCATACATCTCCCCTTATTAAAATTAGATAATTCATTCAACCCTCCCTGAGCATTTGTTATGCATGCCAATGTCTCATGTAACCCCCAAGTGAATGAATAATTGGAATCTTCCCCCCTCATCCTTATCACCTCTCTGGCTTTTCTCTCTCCCTTGTTCTGCTTCCATCCCACTGACCTCTCTGCTCCCAAAGATTCTCCACTCCTTCTGAGTGGGTGCTCAGGTCATGATCTCAGGGTCCTGAGATTGAGCCCCACATCGGGCTCCCTGCTCAGTAGAGGGTCTTCTTCTCCCACTTCCTCTGCCCCTCCCCCCACTTGTGCTCTCTTTCTCTCTTGCTCACTCTCTCTCTCAAATAAATAAAATCTTAAGAAAAATAGAATAGCATTTGTAAAGTCATTGGAGATATGAAATAATAATAGTAATAAAAATATCTAACATATAATATGCCAAGAATTACAATAAGAACTTATATGTATTGCCATTTTATTGCTACATCAACCATATAATGTAATTATAATTTTTCCAGATTAGGAAAGTGAGGATGTAATGTTAAAAAATATGTTCAAGGTCACCCAGTGGGTGAGTGTTAGGGTGGAGTATGAATCTCAGGGACCTCCATCATTTTCTGATTCCAAAGCCTATGAACTAGGTTAACACTATCTACTCTTCCAGAATTGAGCTAGCTCAAGAGCCCCAAGCAACGCAGCACCTGTGATCACCATTTGTCTCACCACCCTCAAGAGTGGACATCAATCCATCCCTCTACTCTTATGACTCTATCAATTTCATGACACAGCTTCTGTCTAACCCAGTTGTTCTGAGTCTCATCTTTACTTCTCTCTGCTATTGCTTCTCCATTTCTACTGCTTTTTACTTCTCTCTTCTCTCTGTTCCACATTCATGTTCTCCACAAGAGCCTTTCATCGTGTTAGAGAATCGTCTATAATCAACATTTGTTTGTTTGGACTGTCTGGCATCCAGCTCCTGTTAACACTCCAATCTCCCTTCTGGGGAATCTTCCACTGTGTAGATATGGGCATGGAACCCACATCCTACACAGTAGCCAATGAGCCAGTGCTCTCTCTCTCTCCCTACCTAGGGTGACTATGGTGCAAGCACATCACTTGGCCTCAGCTAGTCAGACAAGCATAGGGACAGCTGAAGACCACTCCCATCAAAGGAGCAGCAGTGGAGGCAGCAGGGTGAACATGCTGCTCCTCCTGCATAACCGTTGCTGTGCTCCCCACCGTAGACCTCTTCAGAGCACCTTGGTTTCTACCTCTTCCCTAAGCCAGGTCTTCTAGGTCCCTATAGATCTCCGAGCCATAGACATCCCTCCAGCAAATATTCTGTTGAGGTTAAATTAGCTGGAATCATTTCCTATTGCTTGCAAACAGGCATCCAACAGGACTCAGACACCATGTTGTTTTGGCTCTCACATCTGAGCTGCCTTTGGCTACGGCCCCTACATCTGCTGCCTTTGGCTACAGCCCCTCTCCATAATGCAATCCCTTGAAGCCAGGGTGGCAAGGCCACATAACTGAAAAGACGGCAGCTTCTGTCAAAGGAGCCACCTGTGGCCTCTCTGGAAGGAGCTGGGAGCTATCACTTGGACTCTGATGGACTCTAAATCAATACCCTAAATCATAGAGACAAGGGTGGAGCAAGAGCTCTGAGGAAACGGAAGTGAGGTGGAGCGACTGGTCCTGGAAAATCAGAAGAGTCTCCTCGCCCCCAACCCCAGCCCAGCTCCTGAGATAAAAAATGTAGGTACATTTATAGAGTGAAAGGAACTCGAAGGAGTTCTTGTAAATAGTCTACTTCCTCTATGAGGTAAGAGCCAAGGTAATCTGGTGATGGTGACTTTGGGGAGTTGTGGGGTGGATTTGAAGAAAGGGAAGAAAATTTGGAAAACCCACAATGAGAAACTGGAGAGGGGGGCTATTGGGAATTGACAAAAGGACCACTGAGCTGCTTTGAAGTAACCGTTTGAATTTGCATTTGCTAGTAGCAATTAACTACTCCATAGACAGTGTTTGAACAAGGACCCAGACAAAGGATAACAACAAGCTTTCCCTAAAATATTTTGGTGTAAAAATGGGCTTGGCAAAATCTAGCAAATTTCACAAAACAGAAAAAAACCTTTAACCTAGCTTCTCAATTTTGCAATTTTGCCACTCTGGGACTTTTCAGAGTGACCTCCTTTGCCAGCCCAGAAGGCAATAATTACTGGACTGAAAAAAAAAAAAAAAAAAAAAATATATATATATATATATATATATATATGAAACAGTAGAATTTTTTTCTTAAGGAATCTGGATTCTGTCTGATTCAGTTCTTTTTGAGAACTTTGTATATAAAAGTATAAAGAAAATTTAGACCAAAGACATTAAGGGCCTTTACAGAAATATTAAGTAGTGATAGTCATAGTGATAAATTTATTCAAAGTGGCCATTATTATTGGAGGAAAATGTAACAGCCAAAACGATCCCTTGCTGAAATTCAGGCAGACAGTGAAAAGCTCATCTCTAAAATCTGAAGAATAACACAGCTTGGGTGTGGTTATGTTTGATGATTCAGCACACTGTATTAAATCTTAGAATGCCGTGCCTGCTGGTTCTGGTAAGCAACTGAACTGATCCATAAATTGCAGACTGTGTTTTAGATTACTGGTTAGATTCATGAAGTAAAGATGTGCTTCTGACATGTTATAAGAAAATGAACAATCGCTCTGCATCCGTTGGCATGTCCTAAAAGAAGACAGCATCTGGATAAAATTCAACATGTAATTTTAGCTTTTGTCACATTTTCAATAAAAATAGTTGGCTGAACAACTACCTATTTAAATTATTGAAAGCGGGTGATTACAAATAAGCGTCCTGGTTGATAATTAGAGTGGTAATAGGAATTGTTCAGAGTATGAAGCGCTTGGATAGGATTCCAGAAATAGTTTTCCCTTAAATTGAGTGGTGCAGACAAAAGCAGTTTGTTCTCCAAAAAATGAGTGTTCTTACACTATCTCATTCATTGACCGAGGCTACACAGAGGTGGGTTAATTTACTTAACATTTCAGAGGCTTGGGTTTTCAAACTGCAAAGATGAAGCAAAATAGAGATTAAAATTCATCATTATTTTCTTGTTCTTTTCAAACACAAAAGCATCACATTCTTAAAGGACAACGCCCAGCACACAGGTTTTTATTTGAGGCATGGTAAAGAAAAAAAAGATGAACTCTCTTTTGGAAACATAATATGATTTCAAAACAGCCACTAGAGGACAGTCAAAACACTGGGGATGTAGCGAGGCAAGTCCTTAGATTGGTAGCTCCAAATGAAAGGATTTTAAAAAGGATTTGATTGTTTAGAGAGAACGAGATTGTAAGAGAGAGACAGAGACAGACAGAGACGGAGAGACAAAGAGACAGAGACAGAGAACAAAGTATCTTCTTGATCACATGAAGGTAACAATGGGAAAAAGCAGTAAAAATGTCCCACAAGCCTGCCAGGATTTTTACTGGCACACATTTCCAGGACAGTGCAATGACAGCATGATGTCTGCCCAGTGCCTTGGGTACAAGAGTTGTAGGACAGTGATTCAGTACATATGACGTAATGAGGTCAGTTCCCCAACACGTTCCGGTTTCAAACACTGCTTCCAAAACAGCAGAAGATCAAGAATAACACCCAAAACACAAATCACTGGCATTGGTCTTATGAAACATTCATAGGCAGCTGCAATGGTAGGTCATTCACTGTGTGTGTGTGTGTGTGTGTGTGTGTGTGTGTGTGTGTGTGTGTGTGTGTGGCTTTTAATGTAAGCTATGTCTTTTTAGATTCCAGAGTCAGAATTACTACTTTTTAAAAAAATTCCCATGGCTCTATTTAACCCACGCTATTTGTGGGAGGTGAGGAAGAGATGACTCACATGATTGTTAAAACGCTTGTGAAAATGCAGATAAAATGGTGACAGACATTGAAGCACTCAGTTCTTAGTCTTTAAAAATCTCTACAAAAAGAGAATTTGGCTAGGAGTGAGGAAGGCATGAAGAAAAATTAATCCTATGCATTATGAAGTTTCCCAGACCTTAAAGCTAAAAAGTATTTTAAGGTCTTAGGCATCTGATTTTTTCCATTATTGTCAGCCTATAAGTTTTCTCGTAGCCATTTTAAATTAGAAAAATCTGTATATTGTGATGTCACATTCGAGAAGCTTTCCAAATTAGCTACTGCTGAATTAACCATGGAAATGTGGCTATAGACCTAGTTTGCAAATGTCAAAGGGAACTAAAGAATCTTCTAGGCGTAAGTGAGATGAATAAAGACTGAAGTCAGGGCCAACACATTTTGATTTCCTGAAGCAGAGCTTGGCCAACTGGTATTAGGACTTCCCTGAACAGCACCCTGGCTCCTTGGAGGAAAAGATTCTAAGCCCTTTGAGCTGACTCAATGGGAAATAACTACATCCTTGGTACTTCAGAGTAAGAGACTAATCTAACTTGTTGACAGTAAAAGGGAGCAAGGCTGATACTTAGGTCTCAGATACTTAAATCTCCAACCATTTGTCTGAAATATAGCAGAGATTAATTTATTGAGCATATTTATTTAAATTTTTGTAAGTAAATACTTATTTTTCATATGAATGCACAGGAAAACAAATCATTTAGCCTAACATAAGACATCTTACAATGAGTCTTCTGACCACATTTTATTCAAATCTCTTCTCTAACTATTTATGTGACCCTGGGTTTGCCTTTCCTTTTCCTTTCATAAAGCAGATTTGCACAGGGGTAGTAGAATCAGGCACGCCTTAAATATTTGACCGCTTGGGTTCACTGAAGTCATTCTACTTACTGTAAGAGGCAGGGGAACTTGAATTAGTGATTCCTAAGTTTCCTTAAGACACCTTCACACACGGTAGTGCTTCCAAGCACCAAAGGGTTTTTGCAGATCTGGTTCTACTACAGGCAAAGAACCTAGCCTATAACTATGTAACTTACAGGACAGGTTGTCAAATAAATTAATCATATACAAAGGTAAAAGGTCAGATCCTAATGTGTCTGCAAGTTTGAGATTTTTAAGCCCAGTTCAAACATGCAGATTCTTCCCTGAAATTTCCCTAGTCTCACCAGGAGATATATGCACGCCTACAATTCCTAATTATACCTTTCAGATGGCCCTGTCCATCTTATATTATAGTTACTGTATATTCCTAAAAAGCAGAGTTGTGTCTCACACATCACTCAATTGCCCTGCTTGTCTTACACATTTATAACTCAATAAATAGTGACCAGATGAATGAGATTGCAAGATAGACGGTAAGCAAGAGATGGGACTCACCCAACACATTTCCCAGGGCACTTACTTTCCTTGTAAGGCAATTTAATCTTCCATCCAGAGGCAAGGCCCAGAGCTTCCATGGATGGTTCTCTACTTTGTTCCCAGGTATCCATGCTGCCTTAGGCCATGCCCTCCAGATGCAGAAGCTGTTTGGTCTCCATTGAGAAAGTAGGTCAGCCTTGAGGTTCTTGAACTTCTGGGAAATGTTAATTGATGTTCCTCCAAAGATGTATTGACTGGATGGTGTCTTTGCATATTGTCTCTCACATTGGAGGAGGTCTGTATAAGAGGGAGGAAGGAAAGAATCATTATACGGAAAGATATTAAGCACTAGTTTCTTAAATATCGACAGAATTTTCAGAATCAAGTCTGCCAGACTATTGGTATAGGCCACTTGTTCTGCTCCAAGGCCTTCCTGTCCCTTCCATCCTCACACTCAATAATGCCATTTGAATGAGTCATAGAGCTCCCATGATGGTATTTTAAAATGTTGAATGTTTTAGAAGAAGTTGGGTTCTTTGATCTTTAATCTGGTTTATAGCTCTGTTTCTACTTATCCTCTCCAGGCTCTGCTCTTCTTTCCAAACTTCCTCTAGGTTTTGGTGTTTGTAAATTGCTTGTTCTTTCATTATTTTTAATATGTGCTTCACCAGAAGCCCACAGTACTCCTGTACAAGGAGCTAAACCTGATAGACAGAGGGGTAAGCTGGTATAACCAAAAGAAAAGAAAAATAATCAAACCTGATGCCAAAACAAACACTGAAATAAAATTCTGCCTGTTTATTTTTTTCACAGTTGAGAGGAAAATCAAAATTTAACAGGGTCTGTTGTTTAACAAAACAGCACTAAAATGGTCATAAAAAATAAGTGTGGGTGTGTTTATGTACTAAGTATGATTTGTCCTTCCCCCCTCCTTTCTTTCTCACTCTTTCATTTGTTCATTCATTCTTTTGTGATAACACACATAAGCAGATTAAACAAAGGGGCTTTCCTTCTTTTGAAAATATTAAAAATGAGAGAAATGGGAAGGGGTCAGATATCTTGCAAAAATAGCAGAGGTGTGACTGAATTGTCTTCAATGGACACTATAATATTCCTAATTGTTTTGCATGAGAAACATTTAATATATTGGCAGGGTCACAATTCTGGTATATCAACCATGTACATATATATTTTTTTTAAGATTTTTTATCTTTATTTATTTGACAGAGAGAGAGAGAGAGCACGAGCAGGCAGAGAGGCAGGAAGAGGGAGAGGGGGAGAGCCCTGATGCAGGGCTCGATCCCAGGACCCTGGGATCATGACCGGAGCCGAAGGCAGAGGCTTAACCCACTGAGACACCCAGGCACCCCAACCATGTATATTTTAAGTTTCAGTATAATTTCATGTGTTTGACTTCATTTCCTTAACACTGTATGTCTAAACATAATGGTTTCCGAAAGGTAAGATTCTTTCAAGATTTTGTATATATGCTTTATGGCGGCCATACTTTATCTTAACATTTTAGTTAGAGTCATTTGATTAATAGAAATAGAGACTCACACATGACATCTGTGCCAACAATGAGTTAGTTGTTCACCAAACGCTTTTTCCTTTCTTTCCAACTACACTGCTGGGTGACATGTCATAGCCACTTTTTCAATTGGATGCAGCCTGTGACTGGGTGTTGGTCAATGGAATATGAATAGAATGAACAATATATGAATAGTCATATGCTACTTCCAGGCCTCACATACACAGTTCTCTCTTTTCTCCCCTTGTATCCATTGAATGGAGAAGTCTAAGGATCAAGAAAAGGATAAAGCCTACATTGCTATTTGGAGGACAGTCGCCCCGTAAAACCAGCCAGCCAGCCAGGCTAATACGAGTCACAAATTTTTATTTTGGATTCCAATCCAAGTTTCAAACTTTACATGTTTGACATTCTGTGTTATAACAGCCAGCCTATCCCAACCAATACATCAGTCTGAGAAAACTGATGTTATTCTAAAGATCTTCACGGGTGGGAGCTGGAATGGGAAAACCAAGCTGCTGGAATTGCTGTGAATATAGAGACTTGCTGTTTTCTCTGTGTGTGTGTTACTCACTCACAAAGCACCAGACTAACCTTGGCAAAGATATTGTTGTAAATATTCAATTCAAAAAACATTTAGTAAGCAAAACTATGTGCCAGAAACCAACATGAAGGGTCTTCTTTAGTTAACCACTAGATGGGAGTGCCAAATGGTTCTTATGGAAAGGGTAGAGAGCCAGAAAACAATACAGTTTAATAAGACAACTAAAGGTGTTGGTAGGGGGAAATAAACCAATCATGATGAAATGGGAGAAAAGGGAGGAAGACACCAGAAGAAGTAGGTATAGAATGGAGGGAGGAAGCAGAGTTTACAGAGATTCCTTGAGGAATCTGTGGAGTACCTTGAGGTACTCCAGAGGATTTTCAGGGGACCCCGAAGTCAAACTCAGGAATGGGGAAGAGATAGTAACAAGCACCAATCTGACATCCGATACCTTCGGGCTTCTATTCATTCTTCCATCTTCTTTAATCTTGCCTCATAAGTCTTATTTTCTAACCATGTAGTGATCATTTCATTCCCTTTGATCTTTTAAAATATGTAGGCTATTTCTTGGCTTTATATACTTTCCATTATAGTCCCCTGAACTGTACTCAAGATAAAAGACAAGTCAGAAGAAGCACCTCCCCATACTTTATAAAGCCATGCTCCATAGTTATACCTCATGGTACACCCCAGGTAGCTGGTGGGAATCTTGGAGGACTGTCAAATCAATCAAGCAACAGCAATGTCTAGATCCTTTTCTGCAATGGTGAAGCACATACCACCATGTGGAGTCTTGGATTTCTATGCAATACTTCTGGTAGGGTATAAAAAATAAAGAAAAATCCTGCCTTAATTACTGTGATTTTTCTATAGTTGGCTGTCACTGAGCAAGGTTGAGCAATCTATTTCTCTGAAGGGAACACCCATCTTTCTGGGAAAATTTAGGCACATTCCTTCCTAGAAAAGAAGGGAAAGACTAAGTGGCCTTTGGCAGAATTTTAGGACCTGTCTAAAAAAATGACATTTCACAAGATAACATGCTGTGGCAGTGAAAATCTCGATTTGACATTGCCCACTGTCTCCAAAAGAGTCACAGTGTTTTTGCATATAAATCATTTCATCCAAAGATGCTTATTTTAGTAATAGCCTCATTTATGGAGCCAGATAAATTAGTCTGTTCAAGGCTTCCTGGGAAATACTATAGGCTTAGAACTGGTGCTTTTATTCAGGAAATAACTAGACAGAACCTGGAATCCTAATGTTATCCCTTTTGAGTCAAAGGGCCTTGAACAGACTAGGTAACTGCCCTCTGCATCTTTGTCTGTGAAATGGGAGTAGGTTGCTAGACCACCTTCCCTACCCCTTCACTTTTTTGATTTTTATCATTCTCCCTAGTAGGTCAGGGTGCGTTCTCTTTGTTTCCATCCTCACCCCCAGTGGAGAGGGTTCTTTTAGCATAGTATTCAGAGCTATCCTGACCTCCCAATCTAAAGGAAATATTCAGTTCCCCATCACATTGTTCTGGTTTATTTTGTGCATAGAATTCATCATAACCTTAAATTATCTTTTTAAAATAATTTATTGGTTCACTCACCAAGCATTTGCACTCCCCCATACATACAAACATTAGAACGCAAGCGCCATATCTGTTGTTCATCACTCTATAGTATAGTATAGTATAGTAATTAGCACACAATAGTCATTTAATTAAGTGAATAAATCCAAGATGTGCCATGTGAAGTGATCAATATTAGCTTTTGTTGAACTTTATGGATGCTTCCAAAAAATGGGGGATACAAGGCAAAGAGAACTTACTAACATAAGTAAAAGCAGTACAGTGGCACAAAGTCAGGAGTGACGGAGAGGGCAGAGGATGACATGGAAATGAGAATGAGACAGGAGACCAAGGGAAGAAGGACTCTGTGAGCCCCTGTTGAAAGCAAAGTTTGCAGGGACAGGAGGCAACCAAGGGGAGCAAAATAGAAACATCTGAACTTTCCTTTGAACTTCGAGGATATTCCTGGTAGACATGAGTAAGCCTGGAGCTATTCTCACTAGACTTCGTAGCCATTTGGAATGGAATGAGATGTTACAACTGTGATACTTATTTCTAGTGGTGTTGTAAGGATTAAAGTGGGTTCATGTAAGTAGTCCCATAGTACCCTGATACAGAATAAGCAGTGGCCTCAACTCCTTGGATCCTTTGCTTGCTGGGCATCTACAGCATCATCTCTCCCCTCATTATTCCCCATCAGCATTCAGACATGTGCTCATAACTCCTATCTTTTGAATAATCTCTTTGCCCTTGCATCTACCTCTATTTACCTCTGTTTCTCTGTTCCCCTTCAGAACTAAGCTTCTGGAAAAAAACAAAAACCAAAAAACCTACCCCACCCCATCACTGATTGACCTACCACAATTCAGTTATAGAAACTGCTCTTGTGGGGCGCCTGGGTAGCTAAGTCGTTAAGCGTCTGCCTTTGGCTCAGGTCAGGATCCCAGGGTTCTGGGATCAAGCCCCACATTGCGCTCCCTGCTCAGTGGAGAACCTGCTTCTGTCTCTCCCACTTCCCCTGTTTGTGTTCCCTCTCTCACTGTGTCTCTTTCTGTCAAATAAATAAATAAAATCTTTTAAAAAAAAACTGTTCTTGCTAAGGCCACAAAAACAAGGAGTCATTCAGACCCCTTCTCTCCTACCTCTTTGCAGCATTCAAGACTCTTGAGCCCTCGAGTCTTGAAACTTTTTTCTCCTGGATTTTTTTATACTACCCTCACTGGGTTCCTCTCCTACCAGTCTAGTCACTCCTTCTCACACCACATTGTTGATTTTTCCTCTTCTGCCTGATTTTTAAATGTATATACATATTAAATGTATAAATGATTTTTAAATTGTATATTAAATGAAATTCCCCAATAAGGCTGAAGGTCAGCCTCTGACCTCCTTCTCTGTCTTCATTCTTTAAGTATCCTCATCCATCCTTATGCTTTAAATCTATCTGTTTTATAACTTCCAAATTAATTAGCCTCCAGATTTACATCTTAGCTCCAGATCTGTGTATCCAAATGTCTATTTGACATGTCCACTTGGACATCACAAACTTAATGTGTCTAAAATGGAACTTTTGCTCTCCCCTCATCCCAGCCCAAAACAATGCCCACCTCTTCCAGTCTTCTTTGTCTTGGCAAGTGACACCTCCATTCACCCAGAAAATTGCAAGCCTCTCCCTCAACTATTGTGGCCAATCCATTACTAAGCCCTGCCAGTCTTCTCTCCAAATTAAATTTTGACTCCATCTCTTTCTCTTCATCGCCACTTCCTTCACTCTGGTCTTTCTTCCATTATCTCTCATCTGAAATGCTTTTTATTTTCTTTCAATTTTGCACAATTCCAATTCATTCTTAGAATTCCTATTATATCCTAGAATGATAACTTAAAAACAAAATATGATTATATCACTCCCCAGCAAATAGAATAACATTTGTCTTTTCCATGGCCCATTCAAAATAATCCAGCCTCTGCTTCTTCTAAAGCTGTATCTCATCTTATCCTCTTATCTCTTGCTGTGCATTAAGCAAATAGTCTTTTTCAACTCTTCACATTTGCCTGTATCTATGCACAACCTGTTTCCTCTAGATGGGATATCTTCCCCATCCCCTTCACCTGTCTACTCCAGTAACTCTTCAGGTTTCCATTCAAATATTCCTTGTTTCATTAACCTATATTAGACCTTCCCCATTTTTTCCTGAACTCTGCTCTTTTCTTTCATACAAACACAATTTGAAATTATATACCTATACATATGGTTATTTATATCAATCTAAAATTATATATAGCATATATTTAATATGTATATAATATGCTGTATACAATACTACATATAATTCTGTATCTGGTATATTTAAGCATACATAATGTATACATAATGTAAAGATAATGTATACATAATGTAAAGATACACATACATAATGTAAAGATATAAAGATATATGTAATTTGTAATTACATAGCTGTACATGTGATTATTTCCTCAACCAGACAGTAGGAATTGTATAGTTTCCCCACAATTGTATATCCCACCCCTGGCACAGTGTGTGACACACAATAAATATTTGTTTTGTGAAAAGAATATCATTACTTAGTAGTTGTAATGCAAATATGTATAGTCATATAAACCTAAATCCCTTTTCTGAGTCCCTTACAGACAGAGGTATTTGGGAATTCAGAAATGTTCTGATTTTTGTGTGTATTCCACATTACAGAACACTCCTGGCAAGCTCTAGGACAGCATCTGTAATCAAACACTAATATTTCCACAGTTCAACGTACAAATATTTATAATAAGTAGAACGAGTTAAAACTCTGAATAGTCACATCAGGTCTGCTCCAATAACATCATCAATGAAGTTGTGAAAACGAAGTCTGAGTTTCAGAGGAGTTTGGATTTGGGAATTGCCCATAAAGGACTGAGGAGCTGTCCTAACCTTGCCACGATCTCTGGCTTTCATAGGCAGTGCCCACAGAAGAGCTCACTTTCACCATATGAAAAAGCGCTCAACAATTACTCAGACTGACCCAAAATAAATTTGAACCATCCATGGGAAAATAACTGATTCCCAGTGGACTCTAAACAGACAGACTTTCTACCATGAAATTCACTCTCACTGACATAACCATCTGGGAGCACTTGAAACTCTACATTTTGCAACAGATCTGGGGAGGAAAAAATTATTTATAAGGAATCTTTTCCAAAGCCAGGATCACTGCTGCCCAAGATGTATTTAACATTAAAACTTCTTCCTCACCAGTCCCTGCTCCTGCAGACACTCATGACTTACAGGACTTCTCTGCTAATAACTTTCCTGAAATTCCAAGACCTCTGTGCTTACGTTATAAATGCTTTCACCTTTAAATTCAGGACAATGATACAAGTTATTGTCTATTCTTTGTGATGGTTATTTTATTCTAAATTATTTTGTCTAGAAAAGAATTAAACACTTATGAAAATTTTCTGCCCAAACATAAGTAATAACAAACTCGTCATAAAAAAAAGGACTATTAAGAAGGAAAAATTCAAGGTGCCTTATATGTCTAGGTGCTTGGTGTCCTCGTTCCTCTTATCTTTTACCACCCACCTGTCGGGGGCAGGGAGTAGGTACAAATCTAAAATAAATATTATGAAAGTTTTTGGATGAGAACCTGAATTTTACACTTGATAGATCATTGTAACTTTATTTTTAAAAATGGAAAAATTTTCTAAAAATGGAAAAATTATTCTCACTTCAGTATTATTGGCATGAAACTTGGACACATAAAGGTGTTTATGAGAGTTATAACAGAAGACAAATAGAAAAATAAACAACTTTTCAGGGTTTAGCTTACTTTAAGCACCATGAAAAGGCAAAAGAACAGAAGAACTTGGTCAAATATTCATAGGGAAATGAGAAGCATACCATCAATAAGTGGGGTTCCCTTTAACAAATAAGAAAGTATTTTATAAGCATCTTTAACGTGACACAAAAATGTGTATTTTAAAATACATTTAATAAGAAGACATGGTTATATCGCATCTTTCTTTTTTAACTTTACTTTTTCAGTGTATATCGCATCTTTAATTTAAACTGCCATGTGTGTAATCTCCCAAAATGGAATTTTCCAAGATGGTAACATTATTTTTCTTAATTTACCTTCCATGTTTATAATTATAAAACAAATGCAAGATGCAACTTAGGGGTAACTCTATTTTATCTGAATTCAAACCCACAAAGATGTGTCTCAAAGCTGATGGCCTACCAAATGAGACATGTTAAAAGAACCAAAAGGCACTGGTGATATTTTATTCAGGCTGAAAGCAGATGGGACACAGAATTTTGGAGGAACAGGACTTATTTCCCTTCTGAATTATGAAAAGGAATAAATGTGATGCAGTTGAAGTCATTTTAAACTTTCTTTTTTAAATTTATTTTTTTTAATTGGGGTAAAACAGACATAACATAAAATCTGCCATTTTAACCATTGTTAAGTTTACAGTGCAATAGCTTTCAGTATATTCACACTGCTATCCAACCTTCATCACTATCCATCTCCAGAACTTTTTCATCTTCCCAAACTGATGCTCTGCACCCATTAAACACTAACTCTCCATGTCCCTCTCCTCTAGCCCTTGACAGGCATCATTCTACTTTCTGTTTCTATGCATCAGAATATTCCAGTTACTTTGCATAAGCGAAATCATACAATATTTGTCCTTTTGTGACTGGCTTCTTTCACTTAGCATAATGTCCTCAAGTTTCACTCCCCTTGTAGCACAGGTTAAAATTTCCTTCCTTTCTAAGGCTGAATAATACTCCACTTATGTATATATCACATTTGTTCCTTCACTCATCTGTTGATGGACATTTGAGTTATTTCTACACTTTGGTTATTGTGAATTATGTTGCTTAGCCAACTACAGTTGTCTTACTTTGGGAAAGTCATTCCTAGCATTTGGGTGGTTATGTGTCTTTGGCATACCAAAATGAAGATTTGACCTCATTACATGCTTACTTAAAATCCTTCAAAGGCTCTTGGATAATGTCAAATGAATAACAGATAAAATTAAACTTTTTTTAAATTAAACTCTTTTTTTTTTTTTAAAGATTTTATTTATTTATTTCACAGAGGGAGAGAGATCACAAGGAGGCAAAGAGGCAGGCGGGGGGCGGGGGGAAGCAGGCTCCCTGCTGAGCAGGGAGCCCGATGCGGGCCTCGATCCCAGGACCCTGAGATCATGACCTGAGCCGAAAGCAGAGGCTTTAACCCACTGAGCCACCCAGGCGCCCTAAACTCTTTTTTTTAAACACATAAAATATTGGCTAGAAAAATTCCCCAACAGGATAAAATCAACACCCTTTGCTTCAAAAGGAAGTCTCTTTTGTCAGTGAAGAAACTGTCCTCCTAACTACCTTTCCTCCAAATCACCAAACTTAGTTTTAGAATTCATGTAATATAAGGATTGTAATAAGACATTCTTCTCCTGTTACTAAATTTGCACCATTAAAAGGTAACAAGCTTTTGCCAAATGCACCAAGTTAGTAACAAAAACAGAGAATAAATCCTTGTCTCCTAACTTTCTAGGAAATTAAGTTTACAGCAACACTGTGAATACATGTAAGCTTCAGAATCACAGCAGTCCAAATACCAGGTAGATTCTAGAATGAAGTTAGGTCTATCTTAAACATCACATAAGATTTATTATTAAGACTTCACCTTATGGTCCCTTGTAATGAAGTTTTGAAGGACAGACTCCCCAAATTTTCTCATAAAGGGAGTAGTATGGAAGACACTTTGGGGATCATCTTGGGAAATTCCCTGTTTTACATCAGGCTAAGAAGCATTACTTTCCTATCATAGCCAGTTGCTTAAAATTTTAGGGGTAAAGAGAGAGATGAAATCATTAGTAACATGCTATGTCCCATGTATGTCTTCCTTTTATGTCTAAAAGTAGGATTCCAGTATAATTTGATAGTTTTCAAGGCAGCATGCTAGAGTTCTCGTTTCATATTTTCAGGCTGCAGAGATTGAGTGCCATGAATTTGTGATTCCTTGAAAGAATCCAAACCTTTCATCTCAGGGACTGTTATTAAAGTGGATGTGTTTATCAAAGGCTAAATCTAGTTGATAGCTGATTGACTGCTTCTTGGAGATGAACTTTTAGTAGGGGAGGATCATCACATTGCTCAGTAATACATACAATTACCCTCCCACAGTCTAGCGCTATTTCCTTAGATGAAAATTATACTGCCTTCTTCATACTCGCCTTTCTCTCAATCACTGTCTTAAATGTTGCCACTCCATGTAATTTCATCATGAAGGCAGAGAGGAATAACTTTGGAGTTTCATACTTTAAAGAAGTCATAATAGAAACTCTACTGTTGCTACTAAATTTGTGCCACTCAAAGGTGACAGCCTTGTCATCTGTTTAAAAATTTTGTGCTCAGTCTCTCAAACAATGTCACATTAAAAGTCAACTAAAAGGGAAAAAATGCATTCCCCTTTTTTTTTCTAATAAAGGATTCAATCATTGCCATGAAAGCTCAACAGCTATTTCTTGTTTTAAAGAGGGAAAGGTCTCTGATCACAATTCCAAACTTACAAAACCAATAAATTAGGAAAGTTATTATTTGTAATTGCAAAGGAATTCTTATCTTTTTCATATCTTTACCTTCAGGATCTTGCATGAGATGATTTCATTGACACAACATAAATTATAACCAGAACCAAAAGCAAAGGAGTCTGGAAAACAGGGTTTTCAGGCTTTTAGCTGCAATGCAGGGGAGAGCATAAAGAGCATGAAAATAAATGTTGATAATAGATGGATAGATAGATAGATAAACAAAAATCAGCATTTATTTTCATATTTTTCTTCATTTTCTTTACCTTTTTGCCTTTTTTTGAATTTAAGTATAGTTCACACACAATGTTCAGGTGTACAACACAGTAATTCAACTTCCTTATATGTTATGCTATGCTCATGAGTGTAGCTATCATGTCTGCCCATACACTGCTACCACAGTATCATTGACTATATTCTCTATGCTGGGCCTTTTATTCCCACGACTTATTTATTCCATAACTGGAGGCCCACTTCTCTTCACCCATTTTTGCCCATCCCCCCATCCTCCTCCCCTGAGAAGACAAATATCATGTGATCTAAAAAACAAAACACACGAATAAGCAAACAAACAAAAAGCAGAAGCAGGTCCTATACACACAAAGAACAAACTGATGGCTGCTTACTTCCACATTAGTCATGCTCTCCCTTATATATGTGGAGAGAGAGAGCCATAATATAGAATATATTCATGTGAGACGAACAGACAGACAGACACGCACACACGTGCACACCAGCCAAGTTGGTACACACACACATATTTGCCAATTATCGACTGTTTGCCAGAGGCCACACCACCCATACAGAGTGTTTCCTGCACGGAATCATGCCCAGACTCTTCCATATATAGAGATGCTTATAACACTGCTTCGTGAAAGGTCACCCCTCACTTTCCTAGTGCACCGTCTTCTTAATGTTGTCACAGTTATTCAGCAATACATAGTTTAAAGAAACAAAAAATAAATAAATAAACAAGGCAGGTAGGCCTGGCAATCCCGTTTCCCATTTATGAATTAGATGAAGAAGGCTTTCTTCCTAAGAGTTTTTCTAGAACAGCCAGCTGGCTTGCATTTTCAAAGGCAGTTTCAGCATGTGCTCTTGTGTTTGTATCTGAGCAGTCTCTTATTTGGCAACATTACTTGAATATTCACACTAAAAGGAAACAAAGAAAAGCCACCGACATTTCCCTGGATGAACATACATTCTAGTTAGTTTCATGAGCACTTTACATATGTTTATGATCATTATTAAAATAAATTTGCAAGGTAAATATTATCCTTATTTCTCCAATGCAATAAAATAAAAAGGAGAAATTGTATATCGTACAAAACCCAAACTGCAATCTAATTGCTGTTTATATGGAAACCCAGAGCAAGGACTGCACCCACAGGTTCACTCTAGTACCAAAGTGCTGCAAGAGTGCAGAGCCAAGCAGCCAGGAGAGTTGGGTAAAAGGAGGGACAATTATCATAGGATCTCAGTCATATGTGGAACTTAAGAAACAAGCCAGAGGAACGTAGGGGAAAGGAGGGAAAAATAAGATGAAATCAGAGAGGGAGACAAACAATGAGAGACTCTTAATCATGGGAAACAAACTGAGGGTTGCTGGAGGGGAGGGTGGGTGGTGGGGGATGGGGTCACTGGGTGATGGCACGTGATGTAATGAGCACTGGTTATTATTATATAAGACTGATGAATCACTGAACTCAACCTCTGAAACTAAGAATACACTATACGTTAATGAATTGAATTGAAGTAGTAAAATTATAAAAAATAAAATAAAATTACAAAAAAAGGAGGGATACATACAACCAAAGGTTGCTGAAGCACATCAATTGCCCCAAGTCTTTTAAGCCCCGTAACATTTCTACAAAATGCTTGCATTAATGCCTTACAACACTTAAAGCACTATGTCTAAATTAGCATCAATTTGTGCTTCTAACATGCCAGTCTTCCCTTAACAATGGATAGTATTATGCACTAAATTTTTGACACCCCACACATAAAAGCTCCACACAATTTTGACTGTATCATCACTTCCAAGGAAAGTTCGGTATCTAAGGGTAGCTCTGTATCATGAAGGATAATGTGATACTGCCAGAGTTCACAGAGCTCAGTTATGGCAAAACTTGGAGCTCACCTTACACGGGAAAGGCCCCAACATTCCCACGCTCCTTCATCAAGTTCATGAACTGGCCACAGTAAATCACAGGTCAGATTTACAGTCATTCTAGTTCTGCCATACTGACAGTGGACCCACTGTCCACGGTATGGAAGGAGGAGGAAACGGAATAATACTCTGGTAAATAGACAACTAATCTGGAGAGTTGAGGCCCAGACACTTTTTCACAATTGGGAATTTCAAACGGTCTCAGGTGCCTCTTTGTGTCAGCCATATGCTCTTGGTCCTAGGGTCCTTCAAGCCTTTAATTCTCTGAGGAACAAACAATATCAAATACAAGAACTTGCCTTGGAAATAAGTTGCTAAAATGAAAAAGATCAACTTAATAAACAATTGAGGCTACTATTTAAACCTTTTTAAAAAAAGATTTTATTTATTTATTTAGTGAGAGAGAGAGCATACCCACAAAGCAGGGGGAGGGGCAAAGCGAAAGGGAGAGAGAGAATCCCAAGTGGAACATGGAGCCCTACTCAGGGTTCCGTCTCGCAACCCTGAGATCATGACCTCAGCCAAAATCAAGAGTCGGATGCTTAACTGACTGAGCCACCCAGGTTCCCCAAGCCTATTTTTAAAAGCAAAAATTGTTTCTTACTTGGAAATGGCAGTATGTTTTTAAGGATACAAAATCTTTGGGATTTTTTTTAATTTGAAAAAAAATCTTTTGGGCTCTCTGACTCAGCTTATCTATTACCCAAACTGCAAAGACTTAGCCCCACCTCTTTTCCTAGGGAATGGTATTTGATATTACCAGTTTCATGTCATTCACATGTTCATGTCCAGAAATAGTGAAAGACCTAGTTACGCTGGTCCATCATTCTCTCTGCTTCTACATGTCACTACAGGGCCCCAGCAGACCTCAGAGCCACAGGATAGTAGTATTCCATGGTCCCTTCAGTTCATCACAGTGGTCTTCATTTCCAAATGAAAATTCACCTAAAATTTCCTTACAGTTCTATTCAGCATGTATTGTTGGCGAATTTTCAACATGACTTTCACTCTGAAGACTTTATGTAGCCAAAATAACAAATTCAAGCAATTAAAATAGCAATAGCGTTAGCCATTTTGGTGTCATGTAGACATAAATGCTGATTAGCCACCTACCAACAAGATTGGAATTATTGTTATTGAATTTGATTATCCAACCCAAACCACTAAGCATAATTCCAAGTGGCATAAAGCATCCTTTGGCAAAGGATGGCAAGTGGATGTAGATATCATGACACAAGAAAATGGTTCTCAATCATCTTCATTTGTGCCAGCCAACTGACATATATAAACATATTTAATGTAACCTCAACCCAATTCCAGCCACATACATGCAGAGTAGATTTTTAATCCTTTGAGATAGGAAATGTAACTCTACGTTGATCAAGTAAGATTATTCCCAAAGCTACAATCTAAGTCAACTCAGAATAGGTAGACAAAAGCAAGAGAAGATAATCACATGGTCCCGTCACAAATCTAGTCATACCTTCTACTGACTGAATATACTAAAGCTACATCAAAGGGGTTCATGAGTACCACATATGTTTAAAGAAGATTTTATTTTTCTTAAAATGGGCATTTTGGCAGTCACTCAAGAATAACTCTGAGTCTATTAATCTTTCGTCTTCCCTAACAACTAATTCCTTTTTAAAAAATATTTTATTTATTTATTTGACAGAGAGAGAGAGACAGCAAGAGAGGGAACAAGAGGAATGGGAGAGAGAGAAGCAGGCTTCTCGTTGAGCAAGGAGCTTGATTCCAGGACCCTGGGATCATGACCTGAGCCGAAGGCAGACACTTAATGACTGAGCCATTCAGGTTCCCCCCTAACAGCCACTTCTTAATGTAATTATCTCCAAGCTACCATAGGTAATTCTATATGTGTCTCTAAGATTTTATCATTTATATTATTTTTGTATTAAATTAATGTTATGGACCTTCCTGTCATCCTCATTCTTCAGGAGCAAAAACTATCATGTTCTTACTCTTCCTCCACAAATCTATGTCCCCCATACTCCTTTGGGGGATAGGCATTCAATGGTAGTTTAGAAAAAAAAAAAATCCCAACAATCAAGATACATATTTTAATTGATTTTCTTTTCTAATCTCTGAAATACCCATTTTAATGTTCTGTACATTGTTTGCTATTCATTAGTATCATCAAATCTTTTGATATGACATCAAGAAGAAATATGTAAATAAATATAAAGATATTTCAAGTTAGAAATTTTATTTCAACATGTATTGTAATTGCTAACCTCTTTTGTTCCAAATACAAATTTAAGAAAGTGACATTTACCTTCAGTTTCCAAGGAAACACCTTTGCTTGCATGTTTAAAGTCTGAATGTCCTCTACTAACAAAATTTGAATCACCTTATTTAATTTTCTGGTATGAGTCTTGCTCCCACTAGTTGCTAATTCTCTCTTCGGTGCATGATCTCTTTCTCCTAGTAAACTATGAATTCCTCAAGGACAGGAGTGACATTTTATTCCTATGAACACACAGGGACTGGCAGACTAAATGATGTTTATTGATGCTTTACTATATCTTATAAATCATCCTGGTCTAAAATTCACTTCAGTAGAATAATGGTAATTACATCATCATAGTCAGGCTATACCTATTTATTTCTAAGAAAATATTATAGGGTTTTCATCTAATTTTCTTGGAAAAAGAAGAAAATGAAGTACAAAAACATAAGGACCAAAGTTGGGAAATATTATAGCACACAAAATAGTATTCATGTGCCAATAGTAAAATGATGGAGTGTTTGAAACTAGATGTAAAAGCACCAAAATATAAGGTGACATTTTGCAGAGTCAAGCTCATTCTCAGCTCACTAAAATGTGTATTACCTGCACACATAAAGAATTCATTCTGGTCTATAATGGAATATACTCTTCCACGAAAGTATTACATCTGTTACTGTTCTACTGGACTTAAGGCAGAGAAGATGAGCAAGCATTTGGGCCAACATTTAGAGATTCAGAATCTAGGTTAGACGCAGCTATCATTTCAACCAGAAAGGAATAAATAACCTTATTTTTAAGAGCCCACTAGGTCTATGATAAGCAGAATAATAACCTTCCCCCCACTCCTGCAATATATTCACATCTTAATCCCTGGAATCTGTGAATACATTGTTTTATATGGCAAAAGAGATTTCGAAGATGTGATTAAATCAAGGATCTTGAGATGGGGAGATTATCCTGGATTATCTGGGTGAGCCCAATGTAAAGGACCGTCATAACAAGGGTCCTTATAAGTGAAAAGAGGGAGTCAGAGAAGGAGCTATAAGGACAGAAGTAAAGTCAGAGTCTTGAGCATGAAAGACTTGAATGGCCACTGCTGTCTTTGATGATGGAAGAGGCCACCACAGAAGGAAGGCAGGTAGACTGTACAAAGCAGAAACAGCAAGGAGCAGGCCTCTCCTAGAGTTTCTAAAAGGAAAACAGCCCTGATGACATATTGGTTTTAACCCAATGAGGCATTCCAGCCTTCTGACCTCCAGAAATGTAGATAATAAAATTATATTGTTTTAAGTCACTAAATTTGTGGTTATAGCAACAATAAGAACTCTGGTCCAAATATTGCAATTTTCACATTGGAAGAATTACTGCACAATTTATACCTACAGGAAGACAAGGAAGGAAGGAAGGAAGGAAGGAAGGAAGGAAGGAAGGAAGGAAGGAAGGAAGGAAAGAAGGGAGGAAGGGAGGGAGGGAGGAAGGGAGGGAGGGGGAAGGGAGGGAGGAAGGAAAAAGGGATTCTAATTCAGCAAGTTCACAAAAACACTAGGGTTTCCCAAATATTCAAAATTTGGGGGATTTTGTAGAAATGAGCTACTGAGAGAAGAAAGGTCAGAAGCAGACAGGTGGAGAAAATTCAGGCAAAACAGTGAGTGTGGGGTCTCCCAAGCACAAAGAGAAAATGGAAAGAGCTTCAAATTAATGAATACAAATGTGACTAAATGGGATCGAACATCACAGATGGGAATAGCCAAGCTAGAGAGCATATTCTTTTGTGCCCTCCATGGAGTGGGATTTGGGTGTGTGCACAGGGCACTACCAGTGCTGTGGGGAGTGCCACGGAAATGCACACACTCAATGAGAGGATGATGGCCTGATGATCAGGACTGCAGCCAAATTCTTCTTCCCAGAGACAAAGCTGTTTTCTAATTTAAAAAGTAGTATCCTCCTGGTGAGCCCTAGAAACAAAGAGGGCTCCAATCCTTTCCAGTTTGAATCAGCATGGAGAAGGCAAGCAGAGTTAAGATTAATAACTTACTCATCACTTCTCCGGTACTCCAACCTTCGCCCTGGCAACCCTCACTCAGAGCCAGCTCCACTAAGAGCCAGGAAGGTCAGATCTTCATCGCCTGCAGCAAATTTAAGCAAGAAGATAAGCAGTGTTGCATCACTGTACAGAATTAGAAGAAAGGCAAATGGGGAACTGTCACTTGTATCTCGTGACTTTGGCTAGATCAGACTTTAAAAGCACTTTTTTTTTTCTTTAATTAGAAATGATCTTGAGTGCCAGGCTTAGGAAATTTTTTGAAGTGGACAAAATGTTTTTGATCCTCTCACAGCACTTCTTGGCTTCCTCCCCTGCCCTCTTGCCTTGCTCAGCTCAGAGAGACTCTCCCTGCATTATACTTTCTGTGTCACATCCTGCTGCCAAGGGTCACCCCTTATCAGGAATAAGGGCTCCTTTAATTCCCAGCTGATTAGAAAATGCTCTGCGCCCCAACTTCATCCCTTACTGTACTGTAACTGTTAGCAGACTAAAGTGTTCCTCCTCAGGGCGTCCTGCCCTTTAACATGCAGTGAATGGGGAATCTTTCCATGGTCTCAAGAAATGCAACTTAGCATACAAGATTTTCACCAGAAAGGCTTCTCATCCAGCAGAAGTCTTATTGTAAGTTTGATAATGGCCACTCCTCTGGAAGTCCTGTCCATGAGAATGTGACCCTGCAAGAATCAGACAGATAGCATCATAGCAAGCAGAGATCAAATCACAGTGCTAGAAGATTCTGTCCATTGGCTTGCAAATGAACAAGATTATTGGAGGAAAAATGAAACTATGTTATGTCATGAATTGCTCTAGTGTTTTTTCCCTGTATGTGAGGTTCAATTTTGGAAGACCCAAAAAACATCCCAAAGGCGTGTCATGATTTTATAAAGTTAATATTTTCCTGCTTACAAAGATGTTCTTTTGTCCTTGGAAAGGAGTCTAATAGAATTCCACTGGATTATGAACAGATCTGCCAAGGGTATATTTTTAGTTGCCTTTGGAGACTTCAATATATTCTATATCAGAATCACCAAATTCTAAATAGATTACATATAGTTGTTTTGTTTTGTTTTTAGGGAGTGATAATATTTTCAAAAAGATACAAACTGTGTAAATGCTGCTGTAACACATAATGTTATGCTGATCCAAAACATACCAGTTAATAGGAAACACACTTTGGAAAATAATTTCTGTAATATATATAGTATCATCTTCCTTACAGCCATTAGTGTAGCGATGGCACATGTGGCCTGAGTTTGACTCTCCAAGCCCTGGCAAGGGGTTCATTAGTGAAATAAGGTTGTTTGGGCAGGTGATTTGTCAGTATATCTAAGGTGGCATATATAGTAATCATTTTTATGACTACAAGCACTAGAAAAGATATTTTAAAATCACAACTGGGTAAAGATAAAAATATAGACTGTAATCATTTTGGTTGTTACCTATCATTTTAGATCTATTCTTTTGTCGGTTGTCACTAGCAACAAGAAAATCAAGCTGAAGAAATTTTAATCAAATAAATATTGCTCTTTACCTCCCTGATCATGTACTCTGTTGCACTGAAAAGTAGGCAAGTTCAACAAAAAATCAATAATCTGAGATATGAATTCTTTGGATGGGACTTTTTTTTATCTTAAAACAACAGTCATCAATCATAAAGATTAGTTCTTAGAGCTATGAAAAATAACCTCCACTGAGTTCAGGAGCATCTTTTTGCTCTGCAGCCTGTGGAACAGTGACATTGGCTTCTCTAGCCCTCATAAACAGAGGCAGAGATAAAATTAAATGTCCAATATTTGAACTAGAAAATGATCTGAGCTCTAACATTGCTGATTGCAACCCTGAGGGTTTTTGTTCTTTTTTTTTAAGTAGGCTCTACACTCAACGTGGGGTTTGAACTCATGACCCCATGATCAAGGATCACATGTCCTATGGACTGAACCAGTGAGGCACCCCCTGAGGGTTTTGATCATTAGAACACAGTGAAAATTGAAGGCGCCTTGATAGAAAACCTTAATAAAACAAAGCAAAACAAAACAAAACAAAAAAAGTAATAGCACAAAAATGATAGAACTGAAGCTCCACTTTTTTTTTTTTGAAGCTACTCTTCTTTTTTTTAAAAGATTTTATTTATTTGTCAGAGAGAGAGAGAGCACAAGCAGGCAGAGTGGCAGGAAGAGGGAGAGGGAGAAGCAGGCTCCCCACCCAGCAAGGAGCCCGATGTCAGACTCGATCCCAGGACCCTGGGATCATGACCTGAGCTGAAGGCAGCTGCTTAACCAACTGAGCCACCCAGGTGCCCCATTTTGAAGCTACTCTTAATTGAGTATTACTTATGCCAGGCACTGTGCTAAATGTTTACATAACTCATTTAATCATCACGTGTCTACGGATAAAATCTTTTTTTTCTTTTCTCATACAAGGGGAAACAGAAACTCAAAGAGATTAAGTAATTAGTCTCAAGTCAGATGGCAAATGAATGGCAAAGGAGAGTAAGGCTCGTTCTGTGCTTGTATAGCCTTCTCCCTCCAGTCTGCCACACTGGCTCTCTGAAAATGCAAACGGTACTCGTCACTCACAGTTTATTATATTACAGGTCAAGGAGGGAAGAACACAGAGGACCTCTATGTGCCAGCACTTTACATGCATTATTTCCTCTAAAGCACACTGTAACCTTGTGAAGTAGGCATTAAAAATATTGACATTCAAACCCTCAAGGGACACAATCAAGATTAGAGAAATACTAGGTGGCACAGCTAGTATTTGAAACCATGTCTGTCTGACTCAAAGACATTCTTTCGACTCTCTCCACGCACCTCTGCAAAGTGAGACCCTTAGACAATGCTGGTATTTGTGGATTGAACAAAAAATCACCTTAGAGGAGGCTTTTTTATTGACTCCAGTTAGTTTCAGAGGACAATATTAGTCCTATGGCATAGCTAAATCTCTATATATATCACAAATTTCCAGATAACAAAATTCTATATTTTCTACTTTTCAGCAGAGGTCACAAATCTCCTTTAAACACTTCATGGGAGGAGTGTTTGTTTCTTGACTTGCAAAGGAAGAAAAAGAAGAAAAGAAAGAAAGAAAGAGACAGAGAGAGAGGGAGGAAGGAAGGGAGGGAGGGAGGGAGGGAAGGAAGGGAAGGAACGAAGAGAGAAAGAGAAAGTAAGTTGGAAGGAGAGAAGGAAGGAAGGAAGGAAGGGGGGAGGGAGGGAGGAAAGACAAAATGAAGCAAAAGTATCTTATGGTGAAATTACATATTTAAATGCAATTACTTATGCATAAGCTATTCAAAACTTTTTTTGAGAGAGAGTGAGTGCTCAAGTCACCAGGAGCAGGGGGTGTGGGGAGGCGGGTTCCAAGGGAGAGGGAGAGAGAAAATCTTAAGCAGGCTCCACACCCAGCACAGAGCCCAACGCAGAGCTTGATCTCATGACCCTGAGATCATAACCTAAGCAGAAATCAAGAGTCGGATGCTTAACCCGAGCCAACCAGGTGCCCCAACCTATTCAAATTTTTATTGAGTCTTATGACTGTCACTGAAGAAAAGAAACTAAACAAAAATCTCCAAATTCTAACGGAAATTAACACCAAATATTCATTCTCAAAATTGTCATTTTCCATAGTCCAAACTGTAACTTACATTCTTACAAAAGTACATGGCATTTGTGAATTTCAACTGCATGTTAAATGGAAGCAAGAACACGTAGCCCCTCTCTTCTAGACAAGACTTTCCTGGAGACCCTATACTAAGACCAAATCCAGCTCTGCTGGCACTACATCTTTTTGTTGTTGTTGTTGTTTTTAAGATTTTATTTATCGGCGACAGAGCAAGCGCCTGTGTAGGAGCAGGGGAGGGGCAGAGAGAGAAAGGGAGAAGCAGAATCCTGTCTGAGTGTGGAGCTCGATCCCAGGACCCTGAGATCATGACCTAAGCTGAAGTCAGACTCAGACACTTAACGACTGAGCCACCCAGTACCCCAGGCACTACATCTTGGACGGAATCTACATGCATTTGTATACTGATGTGAACCAGCAAAGATAATGGCAGTGAGATATCAGGAAGAGGTTCTTGTCAACAGTGCTAAAGAGAGAAATTGGAGGCATAGAAAAGTAACAGGCATTTACTTTACTTTGAGCTAGATAAGATTTTACACAAATTTTAAATTTCAAAATGCTGTTTAAAAAAATAATACATGTCTCAAAACACTACAAGTAAAACAAGTGGCAACAACACCCTTCACATGACCACATGACCTAATGACATTCTGTCCCCTCAACCCGGTCATCCTCACATTGGCATCTCCAGGCCACTCAGCTTCTTCCTCTCCGAGTCTTGGCTTTGTTTAATTTCTCTCTTGTTTTTCTTTAATTTCTTTTAATTTTCTTTAATTTTACTGATTTATCTTACCATTTCTTTCCCTCTATTTATTTTCACCTTACTTTGCTTTTCATTTTCAACCTTCTTAAGATGGAACCTTAGAACACTGATTTTAGACCTTTCTTCTTTCCTAAAATAAACATGTAAAGATTAAATTTCTAAGCACTGCTTTTGCTGCATCCCACAAATTGTGATATATTGTCATTTTGTTATCATTTTGAAATATTTTTTAATTTATTTTATTACTTCTCTTATCTGCAGATTACTTAAAAGTAGTTTAATTTCCAAAATTTGAGGTTTTCAATTTCTGTTCTAATTGTTGTGGTTAGGAAAACATACTTTATACAGTTTTAATCCTTTCTGATTAATTGAGGCTTGTTTTATAGCCTACCATTATTATCATGCACATTTTTAAAGAATACACAAAGTTGGTAGCTGCTGGGTGTAGCCTTCTATAAATACAAGTTATCTTCTGATGTTTGGTGGTATTGTTCACATCATCAAAGTCTTTATTGACTCCTTTGTCTAGTTGTTTCTCAATTAGTGAAAGAGAAGTACTGAAATCTCCAGATATGATTTGGAATTGTCTGGAATTTCTGGAATTCTGAAATCTGGAATTTCTCCCTTTAATTTTGTTGATTTTGCTTCGTGAGTTTGGAGGTTCTATAATGAGTCCTAGTGGTATAATAGAATAGGAATATTTGGTCTTTGTCTCTGGTTTCCACACAGAGCTCCTGAAAACATCTGGAATACACCATCTTTTGTGTGCTTATGAGATGACATGTGGGAGGGGCCTAGAGAGCTTCAGGATTGGGGCTGACCACCAGAAAAGCCAACCAAGTGATTAGATGGAGAGAGGAGCTGGAGATCAGATCAATTACCAATGGCCAATGATCTAGTCAACTGTGCTTACATAATAAATTTTTTAAGATTTTTTTTTATTTGACAGAGAGAGCAAGACCACAAGTAGGCAGAGAGGCAGGCAGAGAAAGAGGGGGAAGCAGGCTCCCCGCTGAGCAGGGAGCCTGATGCGGGCCTTGATCCCAGGACCCTGAGATCATGACCTGAACCGAAGGCAAAGGCTTTAGCCCACTGAGCCACCCAGGCGCCCACCTAATAAATTTTTTAAAAGATTTTATTTATTTATTTGAGATAGTGATAGAGATAGTGAGAGGGAGAGCACAAGGGCAGGGGAGAGGGAGAAGCAGGTTCCCCACTGAACAAGGAGCCCGATATGGGGCTTAATCCCAAGACCCTGAAATCATGACCTGAGCAGAAGGCAGATGCTTGACTGAGCCACCCAGGCACCCCCATAATAAACTTTTCATTAAAAAACTCTTAAAAAAAAACCTGGTTTTGGGGAACTTCTGGGTTGGTGAATACATCAAGGTGCTGGGAGGGTGGCATGCCCAGAGAGGGCATGTAAACTTTGCACACCTTCCCCCTATACCTTGCCCTAGACATTGCTTCCATTTGTCTTTCCTGAGTTGTATCCTGTATAATAAACCCATAATTGTGAAGTGCTTTCCTGAGTACTATGATTCATTTTCGTGAATTATTGAATCTGAGGGAAGGTTGTGCAAACCCCGTACCTTGTAGTCAGTATGGTAGGAGTGTAGGTCTCCTGGGGATCCCATTTGTGACAGGTGTCTGAAGTGAGTACAAGACTGTGGGACTCAGCCCTTGACTCTGTCCAGGTAGTATCAGAATTCAATTGAATTGAATTGTAGGACACACACTTGGTGCCAGCACATTGGAGAATTAGTCAGTGTCAAGAGAAAAAAACTACACAGGGGTATAAATATCTATAATTGCTATGTTTTCCTGCTGAGGTGATTCTTTTCTAATTATGAAATATTCCTATTTATCTCTAATAATACTCTTTGTCCTGAAGTCTGTTTTATATGACATTTGTATGTATGGTACATCTTTCTATATCCTTGTGTTTAAAATGTGTCTCTTGCAGACAACATATAATTGTGTCTGACTTCTTTTTTTAAACCATTTGACCTTTCCTGTGTCCAAACTTGTCTGGTAGAACTTTCTGCGATGGTGGAAATGTCCCACATCTGCACCACCCAATATGAAAGCCACTATTCACACGTAGCTATTAAGCACTTGAAATGTGGCCAGTGTAACTGAGAAACTGAATTTGTAATTATATTTCATTTTAATTAATTTAAATTTAAATAGCTACATATGATAGTACCAGTCATATTAGACAAGACAGGATTAGTTCACTAATTTTTAAGGTAATTGCTGATACAGTTGGATATAGGTCTACCATTTTGTTTCTTACCTGTTTTGTGTTCCTCTTGGATCTTTTCTATTGACCTATCACCGTGTTGCCTGATACTTTACTTTGCCACATGAGATTTAGCTTCCCTGCACACTTCATTCCTCTCCTTCGTCATTTGGAAGCACATAGACTACGTTCACTATTCAGTTGAGTGATTTTCAATTCTTTGAAGAAGTTCCTGGATTCCCATATATGAACTAGATCATTCCTCCCCTTTGTTCCTCTACTGTATTACACACATATATCTCTCCTGGTACCTTTAACTTTATTATTAGGTTCTAGCCCTGTCTCTCCCTCCTAGCTATCTATGTCTTATTCACCTTTGGTCTTTGTAACACTGATTTGTTCTAGTACCATACCGATTCTTTTTTTAAAAAATCATTTTGTAAATCTCATGAAAAGATCCACTAGAAGGAAAATCATTAGAACTTCTCTTCGCCATGGACTGGTCAGATGTTAATAACACTATTCTCAGCTTCATCTGACTGAAAAACTTATGAAAGAATTGCCTCTCAGAAAAAAACCCTAACAACAGCACATCCTTTGTCAAGACAGTGCCTTGTTGCTATTAGATTGAATTGAAATCCACATCAATGGAAATAATTTAATCAGCTAAAGGATTCTGGATTCTAGCAAAGAAGAGAATGTAGGATTCTCTCAGAGGTTGTGAAATTGGCAGCAAAATATTTGATATTTACTAAAGAGACAAAACCACCTGCTGATTTTCACTGCATGTAACTGGAAGGATAAATTTAGTAGACCACTTGGCATAGTGCCTGAACATCAGCACATGTATCAGAAAGAACAAAGACTCTGAAGTAAAATAAACCTAGTTTTGAATCCCAGATCTTCTATTTCCTAGGTGTGTAGTCTTTGAGATGTTCCTTAATCTCTCTGAGACTCTGCTTTATCTATAAAATATGAAAATTGATCCTTAATTTGTCCCATTGTTATAAGTTCTTAAATTATTTTTTAAATTTTTTACTGAGGTATAATTAATATTCAATATTATGTTAGTTTCAGGTGTATAATAAAATGATTCATCAATTCTATACGTTACTCCATGTTCATCATGGTAAGTGTACTCTTAATCTCTTCATCTATTTCACCCATCTCCCCAACTACCTCCCCTCTGGCAACCACAAGTTTGTTCTCTGTATTTAAGAGTCTATTTTTTCATTTGCCTCTTTTTTCTTTGTTTGTTTTGTTTCTTAAATTCCACATATAAGTGAAAACATATGGTATTTGTCCTTCTCTGTCTGACTTATTTCACTTAATACTATATCCTCTAGGGCCATCCATATTGTTGCAAATGGCAAGATTTCATTCTTTTTATGGCTGAGTAATACTTCATTGTGTTTATACACCATATCTTCTTTATCCATTCATCTGTCAATGGATATTTGGATTGCTTCCTTATCTTGGCTATTGTAAATAACGCTGAAATGGAATATAGGGACGCATATATCTTTTTTAATTAGCATTTTGTTTTCTTTGGGTAAATATCCAGTAGTGGAATTACCAGATCATATGATAATTCCATTTTTAATTTTTGAGGAACCTCCATACTGTTTTCTACAGTGGCTGCAACAATCTGCATTCCCAGCATCAGTACAGAAGGGTTCCTTTTTCTCGAGATTCTCAAACCTTATTATTTCTTGTCTTTTTGATTCTAGCCATTTTGACAGGTATAAGGTGATATCTCATTGTGGTTTTGATTTGCATTTAATTTGTGCCATTGTTATAAGTACATAAAATTATATATAAAGTGCCTAGCCAATAAAGTTTGCATTGAACAAATAGAAAACATTAATACCATTTTATAAGCATTCTCATTATTATTTTTATTTATAATATACCTCTAGTCCAGTTTACTGGAAACAATTTAAGGTATATTAAGCCTGATTTGATAATTACTCTTTGCAATATACTCTGCTTTGCACAAATTCAAAAATCTCCAGAGTTTCATTTTATTGTAGCTATTGCTAGAATTTATAAATCAACCTATATGAAGGGAATTTCAAACCAAGAGTGATTCTTCAGGATCACATGTCAACAATAGAAAGTGCTGTCACTTACCAAGAACTGAACATATGCCAGGCACTATGCTAAATACTTTACATGAATTATCTAATTTAATCCTTACAATAACCATTGGAGGAAGGGGTTATTGCAGAAGAAGAAAACAAAGGCTTTGAGAGGTTAAACAATTTGCCCAAGCTCATACAGTTAGATGGAAAGCTGTGATTCAAAGTCATGTTTCTAAAGTCCTTATCCTTTCATTACCATTCAATACTGTTTCCGGATGACCCAAATTCTCTGTTATCTATTCTTGGTACTCCTGGAGGCCTACCCAGGGTTGCATCTACTTAACAGTAAAGGCAATAGTAAAACCAACATGAACCAGAAAAGACATTAGGAAACCACATCATTTTGAAAGCGCTACAAATTAATGTTTCTTTTTCTTTTTTTCTTCCTTTTTTTTTTTAAAGATTTTATTTAGTTGACAGAGAGAGACACAGCGAGAGAGGGAACATAAGCAAGGGAAGTGGGAGAGGGAGAAGCAGGCTTCCCGCCAAGCAGGGAGCCCAATGGGAGCTTTGATCCCAAGACTCTGGGATCATGGCCTGAACTGAAGGCAGATGTTTAACAACTGACCCACCCAGGTGCCCCCAAATTAATGTTTCTAATAAGGCAGGGGTCAACTAATATTGGTAGGCATTAGCAGTCCTAACGCTAGGATTAGCATTCTTCCAAACACTTGGCTATGTATTTCACAAATGTTCACAAAGTTTCCCCTGACGGATTTGTCCTTGCACCTTTTTACCAATGGAGAGAACAGAACCTGCCCATATTCACACACAAACTGCTCACACAACAGAGTGAATCACCCTCAGAGCTAGTGAAAGTACAAGTTTTCTTCTCCATCATAAGAATTCTTTCCACTTAGTTGCGTTAGCTTAATGAACGACAAACTTCAGAATAAAAGAAAAGATGAAGGGGGCGCCTGGCTGGCTCAGTCAATAGAGCATGCAACTCTTGATCTCAGGGTCTTGAGTTTAAGCCCCAAGTTGGTCATGGAGCCTACTTATTTAAAAAAAAAAAGATAAGGATTAAAAGGAGCTACAACAGATATTGAGATCCATCCATATTTGTAAATGCATTTGGGGACAGGAAACCAGTGTCCTAACCTGAGGACTTTTGAGCTGAATTGAAACATTCTCTTCCCCCCATATGTCTGAAACTGAAAACAGTTTCATGGTCCTTATTAAAATTAATACAAATATCACTCTTAAAAGGCACACTATAGCAGACCTATAATCAAGGCAAAAAAGGCTTTTAATTTCTTAATTTTTGGAGTATGTGGGTCTAAGTGATATCAATTGAAGTTTCAAGATTTAAGTTTTAATAAACTCTTCTTAAGAAACTTTCACTACAATAATAATTTGCAGCTAATCTGAGAAGTTCAGAGAGCTGTTAATTCCAACAGAAATCCTGTGTCTCTTGCTATGAATCAGGTTGCCCTAAGTTCCCACTTAACACAGAAAGCCTGTGTGTATATGTGTGTGTGTGTGTGTATGCGTATCTGAAAGAGAAAAGACAATCCCATGTTTTTTAGAGTCTGGATTTAGCTTTTAGTTTTTCTAGTGGCTCACCTAATACAAAATAAGAAAAATGGCACCAGAAAATTAAAAAAAATGTTTCAATATTAAAATGTATAGTTTCAGGGCTCAATATTTTTGATTTCTAAAATCTGAAAAGATCCTATAAAAATTATTTATAGATTATAGTATAAGGAGAGAAGGAACTAATCTACCTAAGGTACTTTCTTTGAATAATAAAGACTGACATGGATGTTTAATAAGGTATAAATCAATAGAATGCAATCGTTTTACACCTTTTCAACTAGGCAGACTAGGATTTTCTTGATTCAGAAAGACAAATGATACTTGCCCTATCCCCTCACTCTGCCCCCACTAAAAACCAAGGGAAAGCTGAGGTAAACCAGAACACCCAATAGAGTTGTACATTTTATGCACTGTTTAAACATGCCTGACTAAGGAGTCAGGAGGGTTTGGAAATCTATGCTCTATTTGTATAGCTGGACTCCATGGCTCTCTGGAAGAATCTCTTTGCAGTTAGGCCAAGTCAGGGAGAGCACATCTACCCAATGAGTTACTTGCCCTTATTTATCCACCCTGAGAGAGCACTTTTTCTAGTTTATGAAAGGCCCTGGAGTGGCTGGCTGTGATCTAGTGAAAAGACTACATTCTTCATGATATGCCTTTTCTTGGTTTAAATCTAAAATTGTGCTCAATTTCTTCCAGTTTCATTCATTCAACAAGGATTTGTTGAGCCCCTTGGCTGTACCTGCCACGAATACGACCAGGAACAAATCATAAACACCTGAGCACAAATTGCTGTCAGTCTAGGTACATGGAGACAAGTAACCAAAGATCACAATGCAATTATTTTTAGCCTCTTGTCTGGTCATGTTCCTAAAATTACCATAACCATCAAACCTGAAACTGATAAAATTAAGATCTGGTAGAAAATAGATATAAAATGATCATTTCCACAAAAAACCAGATACTCCCATGTTAAAACTTGCTCCAACACCAAATATTTCTTGACTAATCTTATTTAATTATTCATAAAACATTGCTGCATCCCTGTGATCCAGGAAATTGTAGAATTTCCTACCAATTTCACTATTTCTGAGCTAAGTCTAATACAAACTCCTCCCTTTGTTAGTATATAAACTGGGGCAGGTTCTATGCCAAAGTTTCTGACTCATTAAGTATGGATCATAGTAATGTGTTTATTCTACAATTGTTATGAGCATTAAATGAGATAAAATTATATATAGTGACTTGTACCTAATAAATACTCTCTATTTTCTGCATTTATCTTAAAGTTTATAAATCTAATATTGTTGGCAAGTTTGAATTTAGTCAGTGACTTTTTTTTGTTTTTTGTTTTGTTTGCACTTGTATTTCCCATTGGCCTATTTTCACAATTTCCAATAAAATTTGTATTTGCCTCATGAGATTTTCACAAGCATTGTGGTAGTTGAGGGCTGATTTTCTGAACCTGAAGATATAATGGAAAAATACTGGTTCTGAAACCATACAGTCCTGAGTTCAAACCAACTTTTGATACTCCTCAGTCCAAATGTATCTGACAAGAGGATCATCTTAGAAGCACTAGTGTATGTAAGGCATATTTCCTTCTCTCCCTGAAAAGCTACTGTTAAATCAATAATGTTTTGACTGTAATGTTTTAAGCATTTGGTGTTCTTTGTTTTTGTTTTTCCTTTTTTTATTTTATTTTTTTTTTAAAGATTTTATTTATTCATTTGACACAGAGAGAGAGAGATTACAAGTAGGCAGAGAGGCAGGCAGAGAGAGAGGAGAGAGGAGGAAGCAGGCTCCCTGCTGAGCAGAGAGCCCGATGTGGGCCTCGATCCCAGGACCCTGGGATCATGACCTGAGCCGAAGGCAGCGGCTTTAACCCACTGAGCCACCCAGGCGCCCATCCTTTTTTTATTTTTATAACCTATATGTTATCTCGATATGTAGGAAACACAGTAATCTGTGTAATGGTAAGAAATTTATTTAAGCTCCTTAATTTGCCATTTCTTCATTTGTAAACATATTTTACTCATAAATTTATTTCTTAAAGTTGATAGAAGTAAGTGAAATAATACATATGTGGTGCCTGGCATAGTGCCTGGCATGTAATGAATGATTTATACATGTTAGCCATTAATAATTGTATCCACATTTTGCACTGAGATGATGAAATATAAATAGATCCTCATTCTCTGCAGTAAACCATAAACCTATCCCCAGAAGGGTCTATAGAAGAAGTCATTATCATTGCCTTTTTAAAGGGAAACACATTAGAAGATAAGAGATCCCTAATGTAAGTGGGAGGTTGCTATAGTATGGTGGCTCTTTTGAAAGGATGAGTAGAGTCCAAAGAGAATTGGCAGATCAGTCCCCTGGAAATCATCCATGGAATTTATCCTTGGGAAAAATGACTTCTAGAATGAGACCTGGAGGACAAGTAGAAATTAGCCAGTTAAGAACAAGGGGAAAGAGAACTTCAAGCCAGAGGAACAGGATGCACCAAGAACTAAAGGTGAGAAAGAGCTGGGTGTGTTTAACATTAATCAGTGCTGTTCATAAAGTTGTACTGTGTTTACAAAATCCTGCATATTTGACCGCAAGTAATGAATGCACTTCTTTCAAGGTGAGGGGATCATTCCTTAATCACAGAACTTTAGATTCTTAGAGATTTCAGAGATCCAATTAAAGTCTTTCCTTTTTGAGATAAGGAAGCCAAAGTTTGGATGAATGAAAGAGAAGAGAGGGGCAATAGAGAGAAGGTAGTTAACATGATAGGCACCTATTATGTGTCAGACAAGCGACATTCTGTACATATAATAGATGACGAAGCTGAGATATAGAGATGTTGAATAACTCACTCAAAGTCATAACTTTAATAAGAGTAGAGCCAGAATTCAAATACAGATTTACAATCCTCCAAATTCTAGGATGGTTTTCACTATACTCCCTGGAATTGGTGTGAGCTCATCCACCTGTGAAGTTATCTCCACAGTGGCATTATAATTGTTTATTTGTGTGTTTATTTTTGCACTAGTCTATAAGCTTCTTGGGAGTCTTTCTATTTACAAGGACATTTTCTGGCAAAGAGTGAATCCAAAAAGATATCAGATGACTGGATAGATGGATGGATGGATGAGCATTTGAGAGATTACTCGGATGGATTTTTCTTAGGGTCCACCCAATTACCTTTTAAGCTTATTGTGATACTTTCAAATAAACTTCTAAATCTAACTAATAACCTACATTTCAAAAAGTCAATAAGAAATCTATCATAATTTTAAAGTGAACAAGTTTAAAACTGAATGTTTCTGAATAGAGTAATAAGGGGCAGATCTAGAATAGAAGCCCTACATAGTGAGTCCCTTGCAGACAGAGTCCCTGGCCAATTTATCTTTTCGTCCCTAATATCTGGCCTCAGAGCATATTTGGCATACACATACTGAAAGGCTAATCTGTCAACAGTTCAGACTAGAGGCATGCATGGCTAGCCTTTTAAATAATAGAAGGAGGCCAATTCTGAAAATATTTTCTGGTGGACAAATAATTCCTGATTGATTATTAAAGGAAGAGGAGAACTAATGTTTTATCACTCAAAAGACCTACATTTATTGTCTTCATACTGAGATTTCAATGATGCTATCAGGCATCAAATTAAATGGGCAGGAATGACATGGATCATGTCTAACATGGTACATACAGGTACCAACTAGTCAGAACAGATGTCATGGCCCAACAAAAGGATACCTCAATACATCAGAACAGATACCAGTGTAAATAAGCTGTTCAATGTACAGTGTAGGACATGAATGTCAGCCCTGCTCAGAGGACATTGGAGATGAGAAGCAGAGACATGGTTGATGAGGAGCAGAGACATTGATAACAGGAAAGAGGACCTAGACACTGAAATGTGAGGACCTGTTTTTTGGAACAGGATAGAAGACCGTTTACAGAATTCAACCATATAATGCTTAGTAGTCTTGTAGCAAGCCACAAGGTTGCTAGAAAGAGTGAACATGGATCAAATCTTTGCATATTTGGTGCTGGAGAACCTGAGTATTGACCTAGAGGTCCTAACAAAGGATGGAATCTCTTCAGTGGTCTCTGGGGTTAAGCTGAACCTCCAGGTGGTGTCGTGGGGAAAAGACTCTGACTTCGAAAAGAATATCATTTTGTTAGCAGGGCCAGCTTCCTTTCTTCTTTCCTCTTTCTGTTTCTTTTCTGTCTGAATCAGCTAGAGTCAGTTTCTGTTGCTTGCAATCAAAGAATAACAATTACATAAGATACTCTGCCTTATTATGGACACAATATCTTTATTAATTCTATCTAAGCTCACTAGCTCTTTGAACAACCAACTGCTTACACATTAGGTATTTCTGCAGTGTTCATGTAATTTTGTGGGTTTAGCTGTAAAATATTTCAATGCAAGATAATGGACAAAAACTACTTGAATAAGATTTAACCATGTAAATAATGGACTTTCCCCCATGATTTTATATTGAAGAGGCCATTGTCAGTTATTGACTACTGCCAAGTCCCAAGGTTCTCTCTCCACAGCCTCATCCTTTGGTTCATGCTGTTTTTTCTCTCAGAAATGCTCTTCCTACCGCCTCCACCTGTAGAAAGCATATTTATTCTCAAAAGATTGATTTAAATATCAACTCTGCAAAGTCTTCCCTATTTCTCAGGTTAGAACTAATCACTCCGCATCTGTGATTCCTGGCAACATCACCTCTGTTGGAAGAGTGCCCAGGTGTGCCTTGAAACAACAGATAACTGGGCTCCTCAAAGAATTCATCTTAGATTACCAGAGCTATGACAAATACAAAATCATATCTATGACTCACTGGAATAAAGATGAAGTTAATATTACCCACTAAAACATTTACTTTGACCTAAAAGTTCATTTCTTTTTTCCAATTTCAAAAGAAAGTAAACCATTTCTGTTTAGTAGAGTGGAACCTTGGCACTGTGCCCATTGTCTCATGAGGAAGTTTCCCTGCATGCCTGTGCTCTCATTTATACAATCCACAGCTTAAAGAGGCGTCTCTGAAAAACGGGTTTTGTTTCAGAATGTGGGGATAGGATCAAACTTGAAATAAGAATAAATGATTCAGCATAAAGAGAGTTCTCTTAAAGGAGGCTTATATTTTTTTCCTAATTTAATGACTCAAATATATAATGATTCTTTTTTAAAAGAGTCCAAACTCATTGATGGTTTGCTAATTAGAAGTCTAGTTTTCTAAAGAACATTTTTCTAGATAGAACCAGGGCTACTATGAGCATTAACAGGCATTTGTTTTGTTTGCAGTTTACCAATTTAGAGCAACATTTGAGTTAATCTGAAATAAAATAACTATCATTTGCATGATGCTTAACAATTTACAAAGCACCTTCTCATATATTACTCATTTAATATACATAATTACCTTGAAAGATTGGTGTCTTTTATTTTTCATTTGACAGGCAAGAAAAACAAACCTCAGATGGATAAAGCAACTTCCCCAAGGTCACACAGCTGGTAGTGCAGAGTCTGGGACTCTTGCCTTAGAGGTTCTTCTAATCCCAGAATCTCATATTCTTTCCAGCACATCATGCTGCCCAAAGGGGGGAAAAAGCCTCTATGTAAACACATGCATTAAATGAGTTGAGCTCATACTTCTAAGTAGATTGATGTTCTTTCAGAAAACCTAATGGCATTTTTGTAGATGTAATTGTTATGGGTTTAGTTTTAAAACATTTAATGAAAGATGGTTGACAAATTTATTTTTAGTGGAAATAAAAATTAACTAAACAATATTTTGAATTTATATGAAATTCTATGTATCATGAACTTTGATAGAAATTATGATAAATATGTCAGAAATTGATCGATAAGATACATATTTTTAATATCAAATTCCAAGTCTTTGTTCCTTAGCTTATTCGACCTCCCTTTCCTTCCTTTCTCTTCTCTGTCTCTTAAGCTTCACCTTAGATGTAGATCCCTTTCATACCCTCTTTTGGTAAACAACCTAAAACAAACTTTTCTGTGAGTCATCTTTTATCAACCTCTTTGCTCCTGAAAGGGGTAATTTCCTCACAAATAAAACAAATGTGGGCACCTGGGTGTGTCAGTTGGTTAAGCATCTGCCTTCAGCTCAGGTTCCTGGGATTGAACCAGGATTGAGCAGGCTCTGCTCAGCAGGGAGCCTGCCTCTCCCTCTCCATCTGCCTGCCACTCTTCCTGCTTGTGCTCTCTCTCTCTCTGTCAAATAAGTAGGTAAAAATCTTCAAAAAAATAAATAAATAAAACAAGTGGAAGGAAGGAATGGCATTGAGCAAATCTGATCTTGAGTTCTGCAAACCATGAAGACTAAATCAGACATTATCTAGAAAAACAAATGAGGGCTATTAAAGTCAGCATGAACACTCACTCTTCACAAGAAAGTTGGGCAAAACAAAGAATGAGATTTTAGAGATTTTAGGACTATAACCCAATGCCATGTAATACATGAATCGACTCTTTCAAGTAAAAATTTGATATTAGTTTCACAGTTCTGGGAACTAGTGTGACTGAAAAGAAATTATATTAAGCCAAGTTTGCAAGGTCAGGAAATGAATAACTGAATGTGAATATGTCATCCCAGTTCAATTTCATTTTGATTACTCACAGAAGAAGGGTCAGGAAATACTTATAAGATTTTTCTGGAATGCATTTCTGGAGTTTAAAAATATTATATTTTTCTCAGAAATAAAAATCAAATTAATTTAATTTTGCAAATGGCTTGATATTACATACCTTGCCACATGGTATTCGCCTCCATTGTGAAATGAATATAAATAATTATACTATGTTATTTTTAAATATACAACTTAATTTCCTTTTACATTCTGTATTTCTCAACCTTTTGGTCTCTGGGTCACAAAACAAGAGGTATGTTTCAGGTATAGCCTCGCAAAGCTAGTGCTGCACAGATTGCTTTAGTCACAAGACATCCTATCCAGAAAGTCAGCAATTCAACCAAATGTTGCATTAAAACCCAGCTTAATATAGCAATGAAGTACTTGAACCAATGTTTGCACAGAGTGTGTTCCTTGTCCTCAGACAATTTGCTGCCACAGTAATGAATTTCATTTAAAAATCTAAGAACAATATTTACTCCTCCATATTTTACTGACTGGTACATGGAATAGTACCCACAATTTGAATAAATGTTATTGGAACTAAAAGGAAACACTCAATACAAATAGGAGGTTTCATAGGTGCGTGGGCTTTTGTAGATTCCTTTAAAAAGTGGTTTTATGAAAGGTCACCTATGATCAGGTGTGTGTCAAGCATGAGGGATACCAGGATGAACAAGACATAACCCCTAATCTCAAAGAGCTCTAACCGACTATCATTATCTTATCTCCAAAATCTAGCACACTAATTGGCACAGAGCAGGTGCTCAACAAATCTTCGATGAATCAGTGGAAGTCCTGCCTATTATTATGGAAAGACTATTATGAACACAGATACACAGAAGAGCTCCAAGCCAGAGGGTCAGAGTTAGTAAAAGAAGGAGGCATGAATAGAATGGAAGGGATAATAATAGTTGTGGCTGGTATTAGACAATGTGACTGAGAAATGTGGTATGGAAAAACATTTCTAAAGTGAAAGATACAAGTGAATTTTATCTGAAAGTAAAAAGGAAGTTAATGAAGACACTGGAAATCCCCCCATCCTGAAAAAATGTACAATAAAAAATTTACACTAGAAAACCAAAATTTAAGTTAAAACTGAAAACTTCATTGATAAATGTACATTTTTGTGTCAACTCAAAGTATAAATTTTAAAACAAATTTTGGAGACTTTAATTAAAACTTGCCATTAACAAAATCATCATTGTTTTCAAATTTCCATTTTTTTTCAACCATTGGCGCCCCTATGTTGAATCATGATAGATTGTTAAACATTGGTTTCCCATAGTATTCCTTAAATAGTTTCTTTTTTAATTTGTTTTGAAACTTGGGGAGTGTGATGCTATAGATATGGTGATGAAAATTGTCCAAACTAAAGTCCAAGAGCACATTTTCAAAAACTAGCACCCACATAATTTATAACTATCCCAGAAAATTCTTAGTTCAAATTTTTGTTCAATTTCACTTTTAATAAAATTACACAAAGCAATAACTGGTAATTTTTGCAAAAGTCTGCTAAAAATAATTTTTTCATCTTCACAATGAACTTTTCATCCACTTAAATTACTAGGACTAGAATAAAAAATACAAGCAATTCATCAACTTGACTTAATTGTTGAAATCTGCCAAGATTCAGAGAGCAATTGGCAAATCAGACAGAGAGTGCAAGAATTCTATATTTCAGTTCTCAGTGACATTTTGGCTATGGGAGTTTTTAAATTGAAAAGCATGATAAATCTTAAAAGGACAATTTCCACATAGTCTCTATGAAAGATAGGTATTGTTGACAAATAAATTAATACATGATTCTGAAAAAGATTTCTTCATTCTAGTCTCTAAAATGTAGCCAACTCTCAAAGAGTTACCTGCTGCTAAGACAATTCTTAGTGCTTTGTTACTGTCAACAGAGACTTTACTATTCTAAAAACCTAATAAAATTTCAAAGCCATTTCAAAGAGGTCCTGCTTCCCAATAATATGTATTTATGCTTTCTTTACACAGTAAAATAATATGGTCATGACATACTTTTTTCCCCAAAGACCTGAACAATAATAAATGCATTCTAATAAATGCAAGAAAAATTCTGACCTACAAAAGACAACTTTGATGTGCTCAGTGATATTGTTTAGAGGTGAATGTCTACATTTTATTTCATATTTTATAATATGGTCTGACAACTGCTTAGCCACTTAGATATTAGGTGAGACTTAAAGTGTTTCAAGCACCTCACAGAATAATATAGTAATATTTTTAAATTATTGGAATAAAATATAAATTTGCTTTAAATCTATACCTACTCTATTTTTCTAAAAACTGGTAAAAAATTAAAACACATATGCTAGTAGCTTAATATTGCAGCCAAACTGAGAAAATCTGGCCAAATTTGATTCTATTCAGGAACAAATTTACATTTTCAAAAGATATAATGGCAACTATCAAAATTAGTAAAACTTTCTATACACATAGACCCTTTATAACCTGTAAAAGTCCACTGGACTACAGGGCTGCATGTTTTATATTGTTTCAAAAAATAATAATAAAAATAGATTTGGAGCTATCGATAAATTTTGGAAATAAAGAGATTAATCCTATAAGAAACAATAAGAGATATACCTGGAACAAAGACCCTCCCATTGGAAGCAGGACAAGTATTTCCCACAATACTAGGAAGAGAGTACTGAGAAGATGTCAATGTTATGAAGATATAAAGAAATCTAATCAAGAAAAAAATGACCTGCAGAGGGTCAAGAAAGATAAGATATTGTAGTCCCAGAAAGCAATGAGGTTCGGGAAATTTAAAAAGAGGTAATAGGAATAGAACATAGGGAGGTTTGCCTCAAAAACAGAGAGAGAGAGAAATAGAATTATTAAAACTAGGACAAGTAATTAGAAGAGGTCCAAGTATAATTCTCCCTGTTTTATATTGAAATTGAGCCCAATGCTTATGCTTTGCCTGAGCCTACTGGTTGAAAGTAACTCAGGTAGCTGCTGGAAGAGTAAAAATTCTGGGGTAGAAGCCAAACAAGCAGTGTACTATCAGCAAATTGTAGTGAAGAAAAGGAATATGCTTTTATATAAATATGCACTATGGTAAATTGCTTTTAAAGATGGCCACTAACAATTCCTCTTATCTCTGTATGTGCATACCCCTCTTCCCTTTAAGAACAGGAATCTATTTTCCCCCATCTTGGTTCTGGACTGTGACTTATTTTGACCGAGAAGGTGATGCAGAGGAATAGATGTGACAGTTCTGGGCCGGGGATTTGAGAAACATGGCAGCATCCACTCCTGCTGTTTGGAAAGCCAGTTGTCATGCTTTAGGAAAGACAATCTAGCCTGCTGGAGAAAGGGATGCACATGGAGGAGAATCAAGGTACTCTAGCCACTAACCCATCCCACGTGAGGCAAGAGATATATAAGATGATTTCTGATGTTCCATAACCAGTCCAGCCACCAACTAATTGCAGCCATGTGACCCCAGCTGACAGACAACACATGGAGCAGAAGTAATTGCCAACCAACCCATAAAAGAAATAATAAATCATTGCTTTAATCCACTATTTTTAAAGTGGTTACTTATACAGCAATAGATACTAAAATTTGCAGCAAATTAAAAGGAAAAATAAACAGGGGCTGGAGAGTAGCAGATGAATTTAAACCAAACTTTTTATTACTGCAACAAGAAGTAATCAATGTTAGGATAGAAGCAACATGATGGCAATAGAAAGTGGCAAAGAAAGCCAAGTAATGAAACTGCGAGGCCTGATGGTTGAGCAGCTCAAGCTGTTTTTTTAAAAAAGCAACCAAAAAAGTATCATGAACACAAGGAGAAAAATTAAGTGTTCTGATAAGAGAAAATTAAGTCAGTTTCAATAAGAGTAAGAAAACTTACTACTGCATTCCAATTTGAATATGACTATAATTCCAAATTTGGACAAAATTTAAATAGAAAATCTCTTTGGAGAAATCAAAAAGCTACCAAGGCAGTCAATATTTAAAGTTCCAGATCTCAGAGAGAAGGGAAATTCACTAATATCAACCCAACATTCTGTAACACCCCCCCCCCGGAGGAATTTGATGATTCCTGAGCTACACAGAAAAGAGAGACTAAGAAACCAAGCAGAAAACTATGTCTAAAGGGCTGCCTACATAAATTGCGATCTCAGTAGTCTTACTAATGAAAAATTAGGGCCTTCTAAGGAAGGGGATCCCTAGAAAATCTCTCATATTTCCAGTTAAGAATCAAGGACTATATTATAAGAAGAAATATGAAACAAAAATAAACAAAACCTTACCGAGACTGAAACTCATCTTTGAATCAGATAAACCCCAGATAGGAGTCAAGTGAACTTCCCTTAATCTAACTGCCAATCAGAAAAGGAAAAGAAAATCCTCCTTGGAAGAAAATAGCTTCTGTGAAAGTCTCAATTTATCTCTACACTTTTTCAGCCATAGTGCCTTGTGCTCAATAAAAAAACTCTCAGGCATACTTAGAAAGGACCAAATATCTGGCAAATAAAAGAAAGAGACATTGGAAGCAGAGTTACAGGTGATCCAGATTTTAGAGTTATATAGCCTTTGAAATTATCATAAATATATCCAAGGAAACACATGACAAGATGGATAATTTCACCAGAGAACTGGAATCTTCAAGAAATAATTAAATATAAATAAACATTCTAAAATTGGGTAGTACAATAATTAAAATTTAAAATTCAGTGACGGAATTAACACCAGTTAGATGCAGCAGAAGAAAGGACTGGAAACTGGAAGAAAGTTCAATAAAGTGGATCCACTGAAGCATGGAGAAAAAAATTATTTAAAAAAAAAACAGTACAGAGTATAAATATATAGGACATGATGAAAAAATCTAACATATTTATAAGTATCCCAGGAAAAAAAAATGACAAGATAATGAGAGAGAGAAGAGAGGGAGAAGGAGGAGCAATGATGCAGAGATAATAATGAAGAGAAACTGGCTGATAAATGTTCAAAACTGATTTAAGAAATTTTATGCAACTCAAGCAGAACAAGAACAACAAAATACCCAAGTACATTATAATAAAACTATTTAAAAACCAAGATCAACACCAACAAACACCTTTAAAGAAAATACTGCAAAATATTTAAAAATGTGAATTGAGTTGCTTTCCTTGAAGCTCCTCTGCTTATGAATACACACAGTCAGTTTTGTCATATGGTCTTCTTTTGGCTTGGGACAGAGCAGGGCAGATCCACAAACATTTGTTGGCTGTCTTTACGTGATTTTTTGAGACATGTGAATAAAATAATAAGAAATTTTGCCCTTCAGGGTTCTCTTTATTTCTTTTCATATCTTTTACTTCCTTTAAGAACCCTTTTAGAGAGGCTCTCCATCTCCCTGGCATAGAATCTTAGAATTGACTTTGTCACCTAAACACACACACACACACACATCCCTGAGCCTTGAAACTTAAGGTGGCATCTCCATCTATAAAATCTCTCTCTAACCAAGTTTAGGCATCAGTGAAGTCAAAAAATGTTTTTCAAACTTTAATCATTTAAGTTGTGATAAAAATTGCTTTTAATTTACTTCCCTCCTGCAAGTGTCTTCTCAGTACCTCAAGGACAGCTTTGAATTATCCACTTCCATCTCTTCCTCTAACTGCCTGACATTGTTTCCTTGACTACAGGAAGTGTGTTGCTAAGCAGCACATTGTTGTGCTGGATCTAGACAAAAACCAACACCAGCAGTGAAAATAGTCATATGACATAATTATTTCCTACCCGTAATTAGCTATGGGGTTTTTGTTAAAACCCAACAGGCTCCATCTGAAAAACAATGTGATTTGAAAAGAATCAACATTCTTAGAAAAGTTCCAATAAGTCCTACTAAAAATTGTACACTATCATTAAATAAATCCACGTTGTTAACAAGTAAACATGCATAGATAATTGAATTCAATGACTTTACAATTGAAACAATACTATGTTAGAAAAAAAACATCATTTACCTGTCATCACTGAGCATCCTCCCACTCTCCCATTTTACTACTATGCATGAAAATATTCATTTTTCCCCACTAGTGCTATTATTTGGGATTTGAGAACTAAATTATTTTCAAAATTCTCTAGTAACACATTTGTCTGAAATGGTAAAGGGTAGTGAGAAACATATAAGGTATAAAATTAGCAAATCCTTATGCCAACAGATGAATAACCTAAAAGTAGGATTTCTTATTTTTCTATGCCTAGAAATTCAAAGGGGCTTCTATCAATTTTTCCTTCAGACTCTACATGGTGTTTCATTACATTGCCTTCTAGTAAGTGAGTCATCTTGTCTGTACATCTTATCTTCCTTCTCAGGGATTTTTTCCTGTCCCAGGTCCATATATTTCTACATGTAGCACTAGGATAATGATGGGCCAAATTAGGTTGGTTAAACTACCAGCCCAAGTAAGTTCCTACGAACTTAAGCAGTTTCATCTTTGTTGCTACGGCAATGAAAGGATTGCTGTGAACATTGCTTTCATAAAAGGATTACATTTTGGCTCCAATTGATTAGACTTCTACGTTAGGGTGAGCCTTTCTTCTAGAATATACCAACTAGGACCCTAAGGAATATCGCATGTTTTGTTTACTTCACATGAGAAATATGTCATCATCTATGGGAACAGATTCTTTTTTGAGAAAAACAAACTTTTCAAAATATTGTATGGTGGTTTTTTGGTTTTTGTTTTTTTTGTTTGCTTGTTTTTGCCTTAAAGAAGATGCAGTAATATTTGCATGTTATGTATGACAGTTGCTAAGAGCACAGCAATAAATTTAGTTCCTTTACATGGGCAGTCCATCAGAAGACTCATTAGCTGCTGGCTTTGTATGTCTCCCAGGAACAGAATTGAAGAATCACACCAAAGGACCTCTTTACTCTTCTAAGTGTTTCTCATGAAAGGACACAAACGTGTTCCATCATTTTATTTACTATTTCCTTATCACTTCATTGGGATTGCTTCATTTTATCTCTGTGTGCTCTAGGAAAGATGGCTCTGTCTTAAAGTAATCATATATGTCAAAGAGGTCCTTATTAATCAATTTATTTTTATGTGAACTCTACCCTCTGTAATATCTGGAGTATCTCGCTCTTCTCTAAATTTTCCCAAAGCAATTTATTTGCATCTTTTATATGACCCTTAGTATGTATGATGGGCTAAATTATGTTTTCTACAAATTCATATGTTAATGTCCAAACACCCAGTACTTCAGAACATGGCCATATTTAGAGATAGGGTATTTAAAGAGATAATTAGGGTAAAATGAGGTCTTTAGGGTAGGCCTTAATCCAATATGACTGGTGTCCTTTCTAGAAGAGGAGAATAAATGGATTTCAAGGGAAGATAGCAGAGAAGGAGTATCTTGAGCTCACCTTGTTCCACAGATACAACTGGATACCATCCCCATCAGTGTAAATAACCCAGAAAATGACCCAAAGACTGGAAAACAGAGTCACTGCAGCTAAACATAGAGAAGAAGCCACACCGAAAAGGGTAGGAAGGGCAGGACAGTTGGGTAACAACTGACCCTCAAGACTGTCCATGGAAAGAGGGACACCACAAGAACAGAGAGGGGATTAGAGCAGCCCCCATACCAGGCACTGCAGGCATGGGGTGCCTGCACTGGGAAGGTGAATCTCTGTAACAGTGGCTTTGAAAACCAGAGGAACTTAACATCATGAGTTCTTAGAGTCAGTGCACATAACTGGACTGAAGGTAAACATGACTCAGCCGCAAGAGTAGGGTGCATGCAACACACAGAGGAGACAACCCCTGAAGTGTAAGATTCTGGCAAACAGAGAAAATTTCACTGTAGACCACTATAGGACCTCTTCTTCATAAGACCACTACTTTTAAGGTAAGGAGATGTAGCTGACTTTCCTAACACATAGAAACAGACCCAGAGGTTTAGGCAAAATGCATGAAATGAAAGAAAAGGACAAAATCACAGCAAGACAGCTAAACAAAACAGAGATAAGTAATATGCCTGATACAGAATTTAAAGTAATGGTTATAAGAATACTCACAGGACTTGAGAAAAGAGTGGAAGTTCTCAGTGAGATACTCAAAGAGATAGGAAACACATTTTTAAAATCAGAGATGAAGAACTCAATAACTGAAATTAAAAATATGATAGGGGAAATAAATAGTAAACCAGATGAAGAAGAAGAACAGATCAGTAACCTGGAAGACAGAGAAGAGGAAATCAGTCAAGCTGAACAGGAAAGAGAAAAAAATAATAATAAATAAAAATAGATACGGGAACTCTACAACACCATCAAGTGTACTAACACTCACATTGTGGCGATCCTGGAAGGGGAAGAGTGAGAAAATGTATTTGAAGAAATAATAGCTGAAAACTTCCCAAATCTGAGGAAGAAAACAGAAATCCAGGTCCAAGAGGCACAGAGAGCCACCAATGAAATCAACCCAAGGAGGTCCACACCAAGACATATAATAATTAAAATAGCAAAAAATACTGATAAAGAGGGAATTTTAAAAGCAGCAAAGGAAAAGAAAATAGGTACATACAAGGAAACACCACAAGGCTCTCATCTGATTTTTCGGCAGAAATTTAGCAGGCTAGAATAAAGTGGCATGATATATTCAAAGTGCTGGAAGAATAAAACCTGTAAACAAGACTACTCTATCCAGCAAGGCTATCATTCAGAATAGAAAGAAAGATAAAGAGTTTCCAAGACAAACAAAAGTGAAAGAAATTCATCACCAATAAACCAGCTTTACAAGAAATGTTAAAGGGGACTCTGTGAGTAGAAAGAAAGACCATAAGCAACAGTAAGAAAAGTAAGAAGCACAAAAGTAGTAATTAACGTATACCTATAAAAATCAGTCAAGGGATTCCCAAAATAAAAGGATGTAAACTATGATGCCATATAGAACATGAGAAAGAGAAAAGAGTAAAAATTTAGTGCTTTGGTAATGGGTTCAAACTTAAGTGACCATCAACTTAATATCAACTACTATAATAAGGTTATATATAAACGCAATATAAGCACAAATCAAAAGCTGATAATAGATATGCAAAAAATAAAGAAAAAGGAATCCAAGTAAAAGCTCTAAATAAAGTCAGCAAACAATGAGAGAAGAAATCAAAAGAAAGGTACAGAAAAGAATTACAAAAACAAATATAAAACAAATAACAAAATGGCAATAAGTATACACCTAAAAATATTTACTTTGAATGTAAATGGACTAAATGCTCCAATCAAAAACATAGGGTGATGGAGTGGACAAAAAAGCAAGATCCATCTATCTGCTGCCTATAACAGACTAATTTCAGACCTAAAGACACATGCAGACTGAAAGTGAAGGGATGGAGAAGTATTTATCATGAAAAAGAAAGGGAAAAGAAAGGCAGGGTAGCAATATTTATTTTGAACAAAACAGACTGTAAAACAAAGGTTATAACAAGAGACAAAGAAGGACACTACACAATCATAAAGGAAAAAAATTAACAAGAAGATATAATAATTATAAATATTTATGCATCCAACATGTGAGCACCCAATACACAAAGCAGCTAATAAAAAACATAAAAGAAGTAATTGATACTAATACAAAAATAGTAGGGGATTTTAGCACTTATATCAATGGATAGATCATCTACCCAGAAAATTAATAAGGAAACAATGACTTTGGATGTTACATTGGATTAGATGAAACTAACAGATATATTCAGAACATGCTATCCTAAAAAAACAGAGTACACTTTATTTTCAAGGGCACATGGATCATTCTCCAGAATAGATCACACATAGGTCACAAAACAAGTCTCAACAAATTTAAAAAGATCAAAATCATACTGTGCATTTTTTCCTGCTGTAATACTGTGAAACTAGAAATCAACCACAAGAAAAAATCTGGAAAGAACACCAATATATGGAGGTTGAATAACATGTTACTAAACAATGAGTGAGTCAACCAAGAAATCAAAAGGGAGATCAAAAAATGCATGGAGACAAAAAAAATATGAAAACACAATGGTCCAAAATCTTTGAGATGCAGCAAAATCTATTCTAGATGGAAGTTTATAGTAATACAGGCCTATCTCAAGGAGCAAAAAAATCTCAAGTAAACAACTAACCGTACACCTAAAGGAACTAGAAAAGGAACAAACAAAACTGAAAACCAGTGGACAGAAAGAAATAATAAAGATTAGAGCAGAAATAAATGTAATAGAAACTAAAAATACAATAGAACAGATCAATGAAACCAGGACCTGGTTCTTTGAAAAGATCAATAAAATGACAAACTTTTGGCCAGACTAACTAAAACCAACCAACCAAGCAATCAACAACAAAACAAAACAAACAAATAAAAGCCACAAGAAAACAACTCAAATAAATAAAACCAGAAATGAAAGAAGAGAAATAATAACTGAGTCCACAGAAACACAAAGCATTATAAGAGAATATTATAAAAAATTATATGCCAACAACCTGGACAACCTAAAAGAAATTGATATATTTCTAGAAATATATAAACTCCCAAAACTGAATAAGAAAGAAATAGAAAATTTGAACAAACCAATTATCAGCAATGACATTGAATCAGTAATCAAAAAACTTCCAGCAAACAAAAGTCCAAGTCCAGGTAGCTTCACAAGTGAATTCTATTAAATATTTAAAGAAAAGTTGATACCTATTCTCAAACTATTCCAAAAAATGGAAGAGGAAGGAACGCTTCCAACTAATATTATTAAAATGTCCATACTACCCAAAGCAATCTATAGATTTAATCCAACCCCAATCAAAATATCAGCAGCATTTTTCACAGAACTAGAATAGTCCTAAAATTTAGATGGAATCACAAAAGACTCTGGATAGCCAAAGAAATCTCAAAATAGAAGAATGAAACTGGAGGTATCAAAATCCCAGGTATCAAGCTATACTACAAAGCTGTAGTAATCAAAACAGTATGGTACTGGCACAAAAATAGACACATAGACAAATGGAATACAATATAGAGCCCAGAAATAAACCCACAATTATAAGAGCAATTAAACTTTGACAAAGGAAACAACAATATGCAACAGAAAAAAGATAGTCTTTTCAACAAATGGTGTTGGGAAAACAGGACAGCTATATTCAGAAGAATGAAAGTGGACCACTTTCTTACATCAGACACAAAAATAAACTCAAAATGGATTAAAGACCTAAATGTAAGACCTGAAAGCATAAAAATCCTAGAAGAGAGCACAGGCAGAGATTTCTCTGACATTGGCCATAATAACATTTTTCTAGATTTGTCTCCTAAGGCAGGGAGAACAAAAGCAAAAATAAACTATTAGGACTACATCAAAATAAAAAGCTTCTGCAAAGGAAATAATCAACAAAACTAAATGACAACCTACTGAATGGGAGAAGATATTTGCAAATGACATATCTGATAAAGGGTTAGTATCCACAGTATATGAAGAACTGAGACAGCTCGGCACCAAAAAAGAAAAAAAAAAAGAAAGAAAAAAAAAACCACACGAATAATCCAATTAAAAATGGGCAGAAGACATTCAGATAGCCAACAAATACAGCAAAAATGTTCAGCATTATTAATCATCAGGGAAATTCAAGTCAAAACCACAATGGGAAATCACTTTACAACTGTCATAATGGCTAAAATAAAAAATACAAGAAACAACAAGTATAGGCAAAGATATGGAGAAAAGGGAATCCTTGTGCATTGTTAGTGGGAAGGTAAACTGTGCAGTCACTGTAAAAACAGTATGGAGGTTCCTCAAAGAATGAAAAATAGAATTACCATATGATCCAGGAATTCCATTACTGGGTATTTACTCAAAAAACCCCCACTAACTTGAAAGGATATAAGCACCCCTATGTTGATCACAGTATTATTTGCAATAGCCAAGTTATGGAAGCAGCCCAAGTGTCCACTGATAGATGAATGGATGAAGATGTGTGACAGATGATAGATAGATTAGATAGATAGATAGATAGATAGATAGATAGATAGATAGATAGATAGATAGATAGATATTGATAGATATAAATATATATATATGAATATTACCCACAAAAAAGAATGAAATCTTTGCCATTTGCAACAGCATGGATGGATCTAAGAGGGTATGATGCTAAGCAAAATAAATCAGTCAAGAAAGATAAACACCAAATGATTTCACTCCTATGTGGTAAGAAACAAAACAAATGAACAAAGAAAAAAGAGACAAACCAAAAAAAGCAAAAACAAAAACAAAAAACCCAGCCTCTTAATTCTACAGAACAAACTGATGGTTACCAGAAGGGAGGTGGGTGGGGGGATTGGTGAAATGAGTGAAGGGGATTAAGAGTACACTTATCATGATCAGCACTGAGTAATGTATAGAACTGTTGAATCACTATATTGTACACCTGAAACTAATATAATACTGTGTATTAACTATACTAGAAATTTTTTTAATTTAAAAAACAAAGACGTAGAGGAGATTAGATCATAGACACGCACACAGCGAAGGTCATGGGAAGACACAAGGAGATGGTGGCCATCTGCAAGCCAAGATGATAGGCCTCAGAAGAAACCAACTTTGTCAACATCTTGACTTCAGACTTGCAGCATCCAGAATTGTGAGAAAAATAAATTTCTGTTGTTTAAGCTCCCCAGTCTGTGGTACCTTGTTATGGCAGCCCTAGCAAACTAAGAAGTGTGTGACTTTGAGCAATAATTATTTACGCATACATACTAACTTCTAGAAGCTAATCTTATCTATTTGTGACTCAGGGAATGTTAAACCTATTAAAAATTATGCCGTGTTTTATACACACACACACACACTCACTCACATACATTTTTGTCATGTCTTAAAAACATTCACAACTTACAAAGTCATCTGAATAATTTTGAGACCCTTAAAATATAACATTTACACCGAAAATCACCAGAACTTTTTTAAATAGTCACTATCATTTAAATGAGTAAATAGACAAATTCAATATTCTATATCATTGGATAGAGTAGCTAATAGGAATGCTTTTCCTAATTTTAACTCTTTACCATCCGTGTAACCATAGGCAAATCACATACAGTTAAGGGAAAAAGGAACGTTGGGAATTTTCCTTTTTTGGTACCTGCACCTCGTTGTAAACAGCCCACTAGTCAGCTAGGGCTTATGGATATTCTAAGGTGGATCGCCTAACAGGCCTGCTCGCATTCAGCCCAGGGGTCACTGTGGGTTCTTTTACCTTACTAAGATTTCCATTGCTCGAGCCTGCTGCCTAAAAGTGTCTACATTACCCACACAGAAAAACTCCATTACCATGAACTTCATACAAGCTTCACAATTTTTAGCCAAAATAAAATGCTGGAAAGGAATTCAATATTATTGTTCATATACGGCTCCCATAGAACCTAGCGATGAAGCATCTAAAAGAGATATGTGAAGGGATAAGAAAATGGAAATTAAAATTAAATTAAAAAGGAAAGAGCATTTCCCTTCCTTCCCAGCCCAATTTGCTACAAATTATGTGTAGGTGCTCTGTGAATTCAAGTGTCTTTTCCTACTACCAGCTGTTGAACTGTAAGTGAGGCAAGAAAGCAAAAATGGAGGAATGTTACTTGATCTGTTAGTTGACAAAAGTATTCAAGAACTACATAGGGGTATGATCTTATTTCTATGATGCAAATAGCACACAACAAGCTACTTTGACAATGTGTGACAAAGACCAAGAAAAAGCATTTATAAAGGAACATTCAGAATACAGAGCCCACAGAAGACTGTGGCCCATTAGCAAGGGTAGATAAATAACTTTGTTATGACAAACAAACATTGCAAAACATTTTTTGTAATGGTTTCCTTATAATTATACATTTAATAATAAATACTTCCTTACCTGACTAAGGCCGGCCTGGCCTGTCCGCTAGCACCCACTGGTTGTGTGTGGAAAAGACCAAGCACGTCTGTAAAGAACAGATGAGTGCATGTGGCTGTAGGCAGTTCTTTATTCCCAGAAGAATCAGCTTGTTCTCACAGAAGAGTTTAGAAAAGGAGCTGAAGGAACGACTCTGACTCTGTTCATACAAAGCAAAAACATTACCACTTCCCTTTCGCAGGCATAACTGGAAATAACATGCTTTAGTCCTCTTGATTATAAAAAACCAGTAAACGAGTAGAATATCGATAATTTTCTGCTATCAACTGTGAATGACTTTCATTAGATTCCATAGTTAATTATCCAAGTTACTGGGGATTAGGGAAGGGGAAAACATCTTTGTTTCACTAAAAAAAAAAAGTGTCTAAAATAAAATTAATTTGGTCATGGATGCTACTAAAAAGCTTACAAAAACAAAAAGCCCCCTGACCCCTAAACAGAGTTTGACCTATGAAGACAACAGCTTAATAGATAAAACAAAAACAAAAGTTAAGCAATTACCAGATAATTTTATCAAAGACACAATCTGAGCTGCTTGGACCACCAATATTTGCTTTTTTTCCCCCCCCTCTCTAAATCAGATGCTGAGTAATTTCCCTTAAGGCATATTAGGAAGTATGCAGCTTTTTCAGGAAAAACCACATTCTCTACTAAGCTCAAAATGTCCTTCCTGATTCCTTTATTTATTTTTTTTTCTTGACTTGTTACGCATCACCTCGTCACTGACCTCAGGGACAAATCTGGCATAGTTACTAATGAGCAGGTGTCCTTCGCTAGACCTGGCATGCCAGTTACAAGGGACACTGGAGAACAAAACAGCAAAAGAACACAAGCAATCATTCCCAAACACAGTTCCTTAGAATCCGCTTCAGACAAGCTACTGGATCTAGGCAGAATTCGACGCTGCCGAAACACCAAGTTTTGTAGTATCACAGAACATNGCTACTGGATCTAGGCAGAATTCGACGCTGCCGAAACACCAAGTTTTGTAGTATCACAGAACGTTAGGTTTCAAAGGGTAGGCTGAAGTAGTCAAAACTGCACGGTATAGCTCTCTAATGGCCTGACTTGCGCCAGTGGTGAGGCTTACAGTATCAAAGAAGAGAGGTAAATGGCATCTCCTATAGGCAATCACATATCTATGAATATTAGATACTCATATATATGAGTACCAGTTAAGCATCACTCTCAACATAGCACATTAATTAAACAAAAAAGAGAAAGTTCTAATAATACTCTATGGTTGCTTTTTATTTTTGTCTAAAATGGGTTAAAATGCCTCTATTTTATTATTTCAGTGTGTGTGTGTGTGTGTGTGTGTGTGTGTGTGTGTGTGTGTGTGTAGTAACTGGAGAAAATTGAGCCTGGCAAGGTAAGAGAGAGATTTAATTAGAAGTAATTTCTTCATTTCCAAACTACTCTACGTGATGTCTAAGCAACTAGACTGCTGTTAAAACCAGTGATTGAGATCAGGGAGGGCAAACAACAACCTGATTGAATTTTCCACTTGCAACCAGTCACATGCTTTTGCTTGAAAAAGCTACCAGTAAATCATATCAATTATCTCATATGCAAAATGGTAGAGGTCTCAAGGTGCAATTTCAAAAGTCCTTCTAAAGACAAGCCATTGAGTAACAAAATCTACAAATTATCTGCTGCTAAAAGACAAGCAAAATTATACTTTTTTTCTATGTGACATCAGACAGAAATCACTCAAATTCAAAATAAGACATTAGGTCTGTGTGGTAACCAGATTATCTTAATTGTATAAGCCACATGTTCTATTGCAGTGCAGAAGGAAAACAGCAGGACTATTCACAGGCCAATATGTAGCTCCTTAGAGATGTTATGTGAAGATGCGATAATTTTAAAATCAAAAAGTTTACAATCTTTTAGAAGAGAAAAGGACGTTTTCCATATATCTTCTCTACCATACCAGTTAAGCTCTCAGATACATTCTAAATTTTATTCAAAATTGTTTTCCACAAAATTTCTATGTGTAGCAATTCTATATAATCTATCCATAAAACAAAAAAAGATGCAAGGTAATAATATACTAGTGATACTTAAAGCTAGAAGCAACCAAAGATATTTCCTATTAAACACATGAAAGCCTTTTTGAACATTATACTGTTCTCACTGAAATGCTATACGAGCTATTCTACAAAATTCCCCTTGTCATCATACAATTCACCTCTAGTTTGGTAAATGTGATCTTTCCAGTTATGCTGCAGGAACTAAATGTCCAATCGGTGAAAAGATTTCGCAATATTCAAACAGATGTTTAAACATCTGTTTCTGAGTAAACAAGCAAAAAGTGAGCAGACCCGTCAGAGAGATGCCCCGTGTGAATTCGTTTCCATCAAGTGACATGGCTTACTCTCTGTTGAGCACCGCGTTATGCATATTGGAGGGTGTGCTCTGTAGGCATGAAGGAGCTCAAAGATGAGATGAGCAATGATCACAGTGACAGTTTGGGGCACTGACAATACTGTATTCAGAGCAGACTGCAGGTGGGTTAGGTCTCATGTTTATGAGCATGACTTGGTAAACAGGAAGCAAAATATTTTAGTAGAGGCTAAGCAGACTACATGAAACAGTCTGGATTAAGCCCAGCAGAGGAAGGAAAGTGAGCTTCCGTGGAGACAGCCTGAGAGCTGCTTGCCCGTCCCTGGGGAGAAGGCTGATGTCATGGTACTATAACCTTTAGGCTGCAGAGCTGCAGAGACTAGCCCAAGGGACTGTTGGCAAAGATGATGTTGCTTTCATCTGGTCTCATGTGGAAACACGTTAAGTGTGGAATCAAAACTGAAATAGTCGCCTGCATAGAAACTGGACAGCCTGGGTTTTATTATCTGCTGGGGCCTGTGTGATGGCATCATGGTGCCTTTCATGGGGCCTTTGGAAAGACTCTGGGAAAGAGCTGTGGACTGGGATTTGGGAATATAGCCTCATATTAGTTGTCATCACTTCCCAGGAGCTCCCTCGGCCTCTCCTCAATCCCTTTGTCCCTGCCCTAGGCCAGGTCCTCACTGTCCTTCCCACGGTCACTTAAAGCATCCTAAATTACCTTCCTGCCTCCAGTCTCTCATCTTTTCAACCCGTCCTTCAGAAATCAGTTTTTCAATGTTACATCTATTGTTTTAATATAAAAGCAATATGTGTCTATAATAGAAAAGATGTTCAATATAAAAAGGCAAAAAGTTAAAATCACTCATAATTTCATTTTTATTTTTTTAACGGATATGAAATGACAAGTGAAACTCCTCCTTTCCTTCTCTCCTACTTCTGCAGCCCTGACCTTGGTAGCCAGCACCAAGAGATCATTTTATATTCTTCCAGGCTTTATTTTATGATTGTAGGAACATATATTCTTGTTGCATTTTCTCCCCAGATGAAAATAGAATCATGTTATGAATAAGGCTTTGCAATGTGCTTTTTGCCTTACTTGTAATAAATACTTTCCCAAGTCAGTACATGTGAATCTTCTACTCTTTTTAACTAGTATATGAATTTCCTTTAATGAATATTCTATAATTGGTTCAATCACTCCTATTGATTGACAGTTCTCCCCCAATGTTTGGCTAGTAAAATCACTGCCGTGAGCATTCTTGGATATGTATTTATAGACATAATTAAGCTACTATTTCTGTAGACCAGACCCCCACAAGTGGAATTTCTCGTGAAATTGCTGGGTCAAAGGTCATGCATTTTTTCGAGATAATTCCAATTTGCCTTACAAAAAGCTACACCCATATTCACCACCATCAATACAAGAGTACCTGTTTTTCCTCACCAAGGATGGATGTTATGAATCTTTTGAAGTGTTGTCCATCAAGTGGGCTAATAATATATCTAGTTATTGTTTAATATTCATGTTTAATAATTACTGAAATGGATAATGAAAGAGGAACACATATATTCTTTTTTTCATTAATTTCCTGTTTGTATTCTTTGTCAATTTTCTATTTGGCTAATTGTCTTCTTCTATTTATTAGTATAATATTAGTAAAATATTCTGGATATTAATCTTTTGTCTTTACATATGTTGCATGTATTTTTCTCCCAATCTCTCACTTGTGTTTTAACTTTGTTTTTATCTTTTCTAATAAAAGTTTACTTTTTCTTAAAAGATTTTATTTATTTATTTATTTATTTATTTGAGAGAAAGAGAGTGAGAGAGCACAGGCAGGCGGAGTGGCAGAGGGAGAAGAAGAGGAAGAAGCAGGCTCCCCACTGAGCAGGGAACCCAATGAGGAACTCAATCCCAGGCCCCAGGATCACCACTTGAGCTGAAGACAGACACATAACCAACTGAGTCACCCAGGCATCCCAAGTTATTTTACTTTCAATGCGTTGATTTTTTTTTTCTGTGGCTTCTACATTTTGTATTTTGCTGAGAAAGTTCTTTCTCATGCTACAATTATAAACCTATTTCAATCCCTTTTCTTCTAGCATTTAGTCTTGAGTTTCTTTTTCCAATGTCCAGATCTTTAATCTACTTGGAATTTACATGTATAAAAGGTATGGTGTAGAGATCTAACAAGATTGCCAAATATTTTAACATCATTTGAAATAATCCTTTTGCCTATCATTTCTGAAATTTCATAATTATTATACTAAATTCTCAGGTGTGTTCATGGATGTTTTTAATATAGATATAGTGTGTGTTTGTGTGTAGTTGTCACCTATATACATGTCTTTATGTCTGTATGCAAGTTTCCTGTATTACAGACCTCATCCAAAAGGTAGCAAAATGTCTGTCTGTAGGGTGTGAAACGGTAAATGAAATTATGCTCAAGAAACTCTGAGTTACTTAAAAAAGGGGGATACTATTCAAAAGCACACATATGCATNTGTCTGTCTGTAGGGTGTGAAACGGTAAATGAAATTATGCTCAAGAAACTCTGAGTTACTTATAAAAAGGGGGATACTATTCAAAAGCACACATATACAAAATGCTTTCTAATGAGTTCTTTCAGAATATTGCAAAATATGTAGTTTAAATTAATATGTAAAATAATATTCCAGAAAGTATTCCTTTTTTCAACAGTATCTCACAGTCCAATTAAAAAAAAATGCTTCTTCAAAGAGCAGACAATTTTCTGTCATTTCTTTAAGCTGAGAGTAAATTATTGCAACCACATTTTATAGTTCATGTCATGACATAGCTTCAATTAGGAAACAATTTATTCTGTCCAGTGAGACAGAATAAATGGCTCACAGTGGCAGTCCATTTTGCCATTGCCAGGTCTCCAGTCCAACAGAAATAGAATTTTTTCACAGATGGGTAGATCTCAAGAGACCAAATCTCTGGAATCTTCTTGCAGAGTCTGCATTTTTAAAAATCTTTGTTTCAACACAGAAGAAAGGATTTTTATGCTAAGCCTTATTCTTACTAGTACCAAATTACAGAAAAGAAATTTTTAAAAATCATGGTATTTAATAACCTAGACAAAGTTAGCATGAAGGATATCACCAATGAGGGGCAGCAGAAGGCAGAAAGTACTAACAAACAGTAGCACTTCTTCAGCTCTACCGAATATTCGTTCCACTGTTGCTGAAGCTAGATAATTCTAGAAGGAAAGGAAGCATGGGAACAGGATGGCAAAGAGGTTTACCCAACTCCTCCACCCCTGTACCCCTGTACATTGTTACACAGCATAAACATCTTCACAAGGAGAATGAATGGGAGTGCATACAAACCACTGGATTATTAGTGTTCTTCACACTGTGAAGTTAAGTGATAAAATGTTCCTTAAATTAGCTTGACATGAAGATATGGATTTTGTCATCGACTAGGCTGTCTTTTTAGCTCCCGAAGTATGTACAGACAAAGGTTAACCATAGTAGAATACAGTTTGAGAAAAGGTCTGCTGTATTGTTCTTTTTTTTTTTTNTTTTTTTTTTTTTTTTTTTTTTTTTTTTTTTTTGCTATATTGTTCTTAAAGAATGTAACATCAGGAGCACCTGGGTGGCTCAGTCAGTTAAGTGGCTGTCTGCAGCTCAGGTCTTGATCTCAGGGGATCAAGCCCCATGTTAGGCTCCCTGCTCAGTGGGAAGTTTGCTTCTCCCTCTCCCTCTGCTTCTGACCCTGCTTGTGCTCTCTTGCTCATGCTCTCTCTCTCAAATAAATAAATAAAATCTTTAAAAAAAAAAAAGAATGTAACATCAATTGAAATCAGTGAACATCTTTCCCACACCCAAAAAAAGATACAGATTAAGTGCTCCCAAGTGAGTTATTAGTATCAGTCTGCACATCTGAGCATCTGCTTCTTCAAATTGATAGAGATAATTAAGCCAGGCATAATTTGCATCTTGAGTATATAATTATTCTTTATCGTAGCCAAGGACTAAGATCATGCCATTATTATTAAAATTGTTTTCTTGTCCTTTAAGGACTATATTGGTTATCTTGCTCTGTGCCCATGTCTGCATGTAATTGTCTTAATCCCCCCACACAAAGGTCAGGACTCTGTTTTACTCATTTTATATCCCTTACATATCCTGTACTCCTTTCGATATCCCTTATAGTGTGTTGCCTTGTAAATAGTAGACATTTAGTAAACATGGCAGGTCAATTACATGAAGCATCAAATATTTTCTAGAATAGTATGGTCTAGGTGTTCACTTTATCCAATAATGATTCGTATAAAAAGTTAGTACGCATTTGAAGATGAATATTCATGGTAAGGTTTAAAGATACAGTCATCAGGGGCATCTGGGTGGCTCAGTCCGTTAAGGGTCTGCCAGGGTCGTAGGATAAAGTCCTACATCAGGCTCCCTGCTGAGTGGGGAGCCTGCTTCTCCCTCCCCTTCTGTCTGCCATTCCTCCTGCTTGTGCTCAGGTGTTCTCTCTCTCTCTCTTTTTTATTCATCCAACTTGAAATAATTTCTCACTCCTCTGAACTCTCACATCAGTCATTGGACCCTTCACATAGATTGTCTTGCAATATTAATTTTATTTTCCTGTTCCTATAATATTAATTTTATTTTCCTGTTCCTATAAGTTCTTTGAGGAGGCAGTGACTATATCTTATCTCCTCTGGATCCCTACTGTACATTAAAGTACTCAATTAAGTAATAAAAAATCTTTAGGGCGCCTGGGTGGCTCAGTGGGTTAAAGCCGCTGCCTTCGGCTCAGGTCATGATCCCAGGGTCCTGGGATCGAGGCCCACATCGGGCTCTCTGCTCAGCAGGGAGCCTGCTTCCTCCTCTCTCCTCTCTCTCTGCCTGCCTCTCTGCCTACTTGTAATCTCTCTCTCTGTNAATGAATAAATAAAATCTTTAAAAAAAATCTTTAAAAAAATATACAGTCATCAGATACTTAAAAACCACTGTACAGAAACACAGAGTTTGTAGATATATATTGTGAATCAGTTAAGTCTCAGATTCTTTTGGACTGATAATTTCTCCATGACATAACAAAAGAAGGAAATGATATCTAGCTCCTTAAACATTTACTTTACTAATTCTGATACACGTTGAGGATTTAATGGTTTCTATACTCTATGTGTTCTTGTGCATATTTCTTTTTTTAAAAAGATTTTATTTATTTATTTGACAGAGAGATAGAGAGCACAAGTAGGCAGAGAGACAGGCAGAGGGAGAGGGAGAAGCAGGCTGTCCGCTGAGCAGGGAGCCCCATGTGGGACTCGATCCCAGGACCCTAGGATCATGACCTGAGCCGAAGGCAGCGGCTTAGCTGACTGAGCCACCTAGGCACCCCTGCATATTTCTTTAAATGCCCTTCAGAACAACACATCAAACACCTCAAACACAATTGAAAAATTAATCAGTTCAATTAATCTGATTTAGGTACTCCGGTGGCCCATCTTATAACCAGTTTCATGATTCCAAGTCATCCTTTTACCTTTAGCAGGGTTCTGGAAGGAATTCCCAGGAAAGGAATTGACAAGGTTTAGAAAGAATTTCGGGTACTAGACAAAAAGGCTGAGTTAAAAAGTATAACATCCATTCTGTTGGTGAAACTAGAGTACAGAAAAGGAAATCATGGCAAGAATTTGTCATAAGCCATGGGCAAACACAATAAGGGGGCGGGAGGTCAGGAGGATGGCTGAGGGGGTGCTTCAGAGGATATTCTACTCAATTTAGACTCATTCCAGACCCTACTATTGGCTACAGTTGAGCCCAGTGATATACTGTTGCCTTGGACAGGATTGGTTCAGAGACTGTGAGGGAGAGAAGCCTGCTACAGAAAAGGTCCTCTGCACCTGCAGCTGAATGGAGCTGGGGTAGTTGGAAATGGACCAAGACATTAAATTCATTAATGGACTAGTGTTCTCTCCCTACGATCACACTTATACCCATTGACCACCTCAGAATAATTAAACACAATTCTAATAAGTTGTTTTAAAAATACTTATTTTGAATAATGATAATCATCATTATCATCATCATCTTTTGGAGATAGTAGGAGTTGATGAGGATAAACATGGAGAATAGGAAGAAGTAGAAAAATTTTTAAAAACACTTGTAAAACTGATTTTTATTGTCTTTAATGTCTATCAAATTTATTAAACAAGTATATGGAATGGATATCAATATAACACCACCCTTGGGACCTATGCTGTGAAATTACTTTTCTGTGAGCTACTTTATTGGAACACATATATACCACTTTTTACACTTCATTCAAGAAATTATCTGAGATAGGATAGAGAGGATTTCATTTTACACCAAATTTCTCTCCATCAGGTGTCATAACTGAGTACCACAAACTAGGACTTGGAATAAAGACCTTGGAACTGGGAATCAAAAATTAATATCATGGTAAAATTTTCTAAGTCAAGGCCAAAAACCTGAATCAGGATACCCAGCAGAATGAAGAGTGTAAATAGTGAGGAAAATAGTCACGAAAGGCAACAGTAGATTCAGAGCCTAAGATACAGTAAATGTCCACACAAGCATTCCTAATCACATGATTTCTAGATCAGAATACCAAAATAACATATAAATGCCAGTATTTTATTAAGAAGGTCTTTGGACTCTCATTTGTTACAGAGGATTCTAAGACTAAGGATTCTAGGTAAGAGATGGATGTGAGGCAGGTGTAGGACCATAGATTACCATCCCCTTTTCAGACAGGCTAGCTAGTCAGCTCTGAAATAGTCTAAATAGTTAATGAACATGAAACTTAAAAAAAAAAACAAACTCCAAAGCAATTTATGAAAGCATACTTAAAAAGCATTTAGTCAAATCCTGTTTCTGCTTAACCCAGTCTTATCTGCCACCACTCTGCAACAGGAGTCCACGACACTCACATCGCCCAAACATGCCTTGTACCCTTCCTAACTGTATACAATCCAATAATGTCTTCTATCAGACCCCCATTCACGCAAGCATTCCCCATCCAATAAGACCAGCTCAAACCCCACATCTCTCATGAGGTCTTTTTTTATTCATCCCAACTCGAAATGATTTCTCACTCCCCTGAACCCTCACATCAAGTCATTGGACCCTTTACATAGATTGTCTTGCAATATTAATTTTATTTTCCTGTTCCTATAATTAACTGGATCGTTAGCTCATTGAGGAGGCAGTGACTATATCTTATCACCTCTGCATCCCTATTGTACATTAAAGTATCCAATTAATATTTACTGAATGGAACTTGAAGTCAGAGGCCTTGTTTTAGAATATGTATCTCTGTATGTCTCCAGCCCTAGCACATGCTTTGCATAAAGCCAAAGAATTCAAAATGGTACTGAGTACTGGCTCTGATTGCTTAAAATACATAACACATGTTTAATTTTCTTTCTTACTTTTTCCTTTCTTTTTTTTTCTTCCTTCCTTTCTTTTTTTTTTTTTTTTTTTTTTTGGCCAGGACATTTCATCTTTTCCAAAGCAACATTTTATTGCTAGAACTTGGAAATTCTTTACCAAATGGAATTAGACCAAAACTACAGTACTACAGAGGAAAAAGTACAAATCACATTCTAGTGATATTATTTCTTTATCTCCTAAGGCAGACATAATCACTATTTAAAAATTATAAATTGGGGAAACACAAAAACAAAAATATATACATAAAAATACACATATTTCAAATCACTTAAAATCCTACTAGCCAGAGATAGCCACTATTAATTTTTTGAAGCCTAATCTTTCCTCAGTAGAATTACTTTACACTGATCATATCCCTACCTACACCCTCCTACCATATGAAACTTACAACCCCAGCCTATCACCCCAGCTGCAGGTAGATATCTCCCCAAGAGAAATAATCAACAAGTTGTCAAGAAACAAATCTAGTCCAGTAAAATAAGCCAAGCAATAAGCTCTATCCTGAGAATTTGAATTAAAAACAGTTAGCAATAGGGTCTGAAATCAAAACGTTGTGAATCAGAGACACCATACCGTGCCATGGGCAAATTAAATTCACAAGGAGCAGATATAATGAATATGCCAGTTTAAAGTGGAACAGAAAGAAGCTGGGAGGAACAGTGTAGCTGAGTCATGTTTAAGGGAAATATTGGAAGGAAGGCTCTGAACTCTGATCACCTAGAGCCTTCTTAAACTGAGAACGACCTCTCACTCCATACTCTTAACACGTCAGCTATATAAGAAGGCCTTAGACTCCTGGATACCCAGTAGATTTCCTTTAAAATTTCTTATGTAGCCCATCAGTGAAATCTCTTTTTTTAGCCTAGCTTGAATGTTTTAAGAACCAAATGAAGGGCTTTCCTAGATTTTTTCACTGGTATGTATATTTTTTCAAAACAGTATATACACTGCTTAAAGCTAGTTCTTGAGACAGTGATATGCTATACTGATGTACATGTTCCTTACAAATGGCTTCATGACATTTTGTTTTCTCCTAATCTGTTTAACCTATATTCTATCATTGGATATTGGATATTGTTTCCAATTTTGCCCTGATATAAATTATCCCTCAGTTGGTACTCTTGGCATAAATTGTGTTTTCCAGTTACAATAATATGCTGTTCGTGTGATATAACTTACTAATAGGGTCATTAAAATTCTATTCTTGAAGTTCTATGCTGTCAAATACAGATAAAAGTAAGCAAGTTACAGTTTGGAAACAATATTATTACTATTCTCTAACTGGTATTCTAAAATAGGGATTCTTAAGATGAGAATTCAAGAATAGGCTTCAGGGGATTTATGATCCCTAAAATTACATGCAAACATTTGTGTTCATGTATATATTTTTATCTTTCTTTAAGCCAATCCATAGGTTTAATAAACTATCAATATATGTATACAATGAACAATGATTATATAAATCCAAATTAAATTAAGAAAATACATCTAATATACTCAGCACTATACCTAACACTATACCCAACCCTATACCTAACACTATACCTAACAAGGTTAATATTAACCTTGAAATAAATATTAATTAATATAATGAATAACAGTTGTGCACACCAGACATTCAGTTGTCTTCTATGGTTTTTTAGTTGCTATCCCCAGATGACAATTATCAACTATATATCTACTAAAATGGTGGATATGAAATGGACATGAAATAAATCCACTGAAATGGTGATTTTATAAACCCACAAATTAAACAAAACTCTCTGATCTATGCCTAGACTCATATTATGCAACTGTTAACATTCTTATTACTTATAAAAAGAAAGCAATTTTTGATAGGTGATAGGACAGCAAACCAAATGATGTGAATAGCATTGATTTTCCCAACTATTTGAAGTTTATCAAATAAAGCTGTCAGTGTATTATTTTCTTTAGAACTCACTGCAGCTCTACTTAACCTGAAGTCTTTATTAGTTTGCTTATGGCCTTTTCCTTTTCTCTTAAGAGAGAATGTATGTCAAAAAAAAAAGAGAGAGAAAGAGAGAATGTATGTCAGCAAGATAAAATAATCACTTATAAAAATGTTGATTTTTGTATACAGTATAAGTTTAAATCACCTAATAAATTCACCAGTTGTATATAACTTCACATGACATTTTTANATTAATATAATGAATAACAGTTGTGCACACCAGACATTCAGTTGTCTTCTATGGTTTTTTAGGGCGCCTGGGTGGCTCAGTGGGGTCACATGACATTTTTAATGNATACAGTATAAGTTTAAATCACCTAATAAATTCACCAGTTGTATATAACTTCACATGACATTTTTAATGATATTGATAGTGACTTTTCCCAAAATTTAGTTATAGTTTCTGTTTGATGAACATAATATTTGATCTATTCATTTTTAAATGTTCTTGTATATCTTGTAGTGTATGGCCCACAATTTCACTCTGTATTACTGTCATAACCAAAACTATACAACCAATTCACAGAGAAAGTGAAATTTCCCTCTGTGAGCTCCAGGGGACAGTCTTATTTACCCTGCCAACGTTCCCTACTAAGAAATGCTATGGAAATGTTTGCTTAATGACCATATACTGATCAAGACGGGGGAAGAGGCACATAATCACATTCCTTTTCAAAACATAAACAAAGAATTCAAAACTAATCTCAGCTCCCCATCCATAAAATGATATGAATACCTACTTCACAGATAGGTTTAATTATTAAATGAAACATATACATAAATCATTTAGTTAGCCTAGTATAGCCTAGTATTTATCACATAATAAGTGTTCAGTTAGTGTTTGTTATATCTGAATTTGAATTAGCCATCCTTAGAAAACTGAGCACTGCTTTTGGTCCAGCTCAAAGCCTATGAAATCTCCCAAAAAAATTGTGACAGACTTTACAGAGGTAAGTTCTATTCATAAAATCCTCAGAAAAAGATGGGGAAAAAATACCAATCCCCCCCAAAAAAAGTAAAAATGAGTTTTTTACTTACACCCACCCATAGTATTGAAGACAACTGACCTAAAGAGAACCCCCAAAATGATGTTTTGTGTTATTTCTAACATAATCTAAGATTGGATATAATAGATCAGATTTATTTATGTTAACCAGATGGTGTTGAGAACTAAATAGGTGATGTGAATATCATCTTAGTTTTAAATAAAAGGAGAAAAAATATTTTTAAATGATCTAGAAGAACAAACACAAAAGAGATTTGATTTTGAAGAATGAAATAAATGAACTCTATTAACCAGACAGAGAGGAGTATTGGCAGTTGGACGCTGGAGCTGGTTCATACCTGCCTGCAAGAGCTAACTGTTAAATTTTCAGGAATTTTGCAAGCTCATTGTTAGAGGTGGCCATTATTAAAAATTAAATTACATAAACTTATAATTAAATAAATCATATTAAATTGAAAGTTAATAAATCCTCACTCCCTAATTTTTTTACTAAAATTTAGCATTATCTATTCTCTTAAGATTATGTCTATCATATCTCTATGGCAGGAATACTATAAAATTGTGTATTATCGTGCCTCTCTTTTTAAGTCCACGTTCAGTGGTGGCCTATTGGTAGCTTAAAATCAGTCATGATGGGAATATTTACACCATGGAAATCACTAAGGGTCACAAATTAGGGTTTTTTCTTCTTTTTGTTTTCCTCAAAGAAGCAGTTGTTAAACGTTTGCCAGCACAACACTGAATATTGATGTTTGTTTTGCTTTCAGAAAGACATAAATTCTGGGGCACCTGGTTGGCTCAGTCGTTAAGTATCTGCCTTCAGCTAAGGTCATGATCCTGGGGTCCTGGCATTGAGCCCTATGTTAGGCTCTCTGCCCAGCAGGGGAGTCTGCATCTCCCTCTCCCCCTGCCCCTGTCCCTGCTCTTGCACGCTCACTTTCTCTCTCTTAAATGAATAAAAAACCTTTAAAAAAAAAAAGACATAAATTCTAACCAACTCCTTGCTCTGGGAAAGAGATAGGTCTTTATATCTTTGTTGGAAGACAATTCTGCAAGAGACTTTCATGATTCCATACCTCTTGTGAAACATGGCACTAGCCCTCATTCATTCTCAACTATCTTTTCAAGGATTTTTGTATAGCACACAGCCCTGAAAATTACAGACAGGTTTGTTGTACATTATTTAAAAAAAAATCAGTTTTCCTAAGCTCAGGGTTACTCTCCTGTAACTCAAACCACTGCTGTGAGGACATCTATCTGGGCCACTACATCCACTTCACTTCGGTGGCCCTTGGAAGCAAAGGGAACTGACACAAACGTTGCTGATGATCAGACCACTGGCTGTGCTAGTTTCATGTTACTCTCAGTCCCAAGGGTCTCATTTCTTCCACCAGCCTCCCTCAAACGGTGACAGGCTCACTTGTTCATTTGCCAAAAGGTAAAATCTTGGGCCCTCCCGAGTTCTTGATAACCCTTATCTAAAAGAGTAATCTAATAGTTCATGATATCCTACAAAAAGGCTAAAGAAAAGGGTTATAAAGGATTTTTTTTTTCATTTTGATGTGTTGTTTTTCTTACATGTAGTTTCAAGGATTTTAGTTGCTATATCCTTCCCCAGCCCCTTTTCTGCTCATCAGAATCTTCATATTCTCTCAATTCCAAACAAGGTTTTTTTCTGTTTCTCTTCCATGGAACAAGCAAAAAAGTCTATTTTCAAGGGAATAGGGTATCACAGAGAACTATTAAGACAAGGAAAAAAATAATAGCTTAGGAGGAAAGAGCAATATCTTTCTTTTTCAACAGTGAAAATTAAGTTTAAGATGCCAGTGAAAAGTTTAAGAATCTGAAGACTGTTAGAAAAATAAGGGAATTAATTTTAAAACATGTTTTATAGAAAAGCAGCTGATAAACAGGATAATAAGTCCGCTAGGGAAATCAGTGCCTGATGGTTCTAAGAAAGTATGATTAGGGCACCTGGGTGGCTCAGTGGGTTAAAGCCTCTGCTTTCGGCTCAGGTCATGATCTCAGCGTCCTGAGATCGAGGCCCGCATTGGGCTCTCTGCTCAGCAGGGAGCCTGCTTCCCCCTCTCTCTCTCTCTGCCTGCCTTTCTGCCTCCTGTGATCTCTCTCCCTCTGTGAAATAAATAAATAAAATCTTTTTAAAAAAAAGTATGATTAGAATACATTTATTATTGTTATTATTATTATCTTGATATATTATACCCATTTTAGAAATATCCATGTTTTTAAACAACACAAAATCTTATTTTGTAGAGGATCATGATAGTTTGGAAGGAGTGCCCTCTTAGTAGTCAGCCTAAGGATGTATGAAGTCATCTTCCTCTTTAGTCACTCTGACAGGCTCAGAGCACTAGAGGCCACCGTGAGGATCACCAGAATGAAGATTTGTGAAAGTCAACTGTATCACCGAAGCAATGCCTGATCAAGGTAGCACATGCTTGGAGCATTGCCAGCATTATTTATAACAAATTGTACCTATTCACAAAGAAATGGATTTAAAGGCTATCATCCTTAATAGTATATTCTAATATAAAATCTCTTTAGTTTATACTTTTTGAGAGAGTAGCCATGTCTTATTTCTCAAAAACAAATGACAAAGTCATAGCAACAGAAAAATAATCCATTATACTCCAACATAAACTTAAAGTAGACAGTATTTTTTTAAATCACACCCTTTGCACTTTTTACCATTACAGATCTGCGAGCTTTAGAATTAATTAGCACTTAGAAATCACAGCAAATTTTTCATCAACTAAAAATAGTCAAGAATAGCAGGAAAATAATTGTTGTGTCAAACAAGAGGACTTTTTTTATATAAAGATATGTGGATTGGTAGTTGTTATCATCATTTTTTCTTTCTTATATCTCGTTAAATTGGACTCAAAATATAGTATTTTAAATTAACCTAACCAAAATATGTTGCCCATATTTCACCATATAACACCCACCTATAGGATAAAATTAAGGGACATTAACAGTAACAACCCATATTTCTACTGACTTTGTCCCCCAAACTACAATTTTGGGATCCCCAGATTCTCTCAAAGCCCTCCGGTTTCACCTGGGAGTCTCCAGCAGCAAATCCATTGTCTCCACTGTCTGCAAAGGAGCAGCCACAGACACTGTAACTGCAGGATCCAGTCTTAGTGATGCTAGACTTTCACAAGGCTAATGTGAAGAGCTTTCTGGAAACTTCTATGTGCCAAAGTCATGGTGTATTCCCTCCAGAAAAGGGAGAACGCTTCTTTTCCTTTTTGACTTTGTGCCTAGAAACCAAGTAAAGATGATTGCTGTCCTCTTGTCGTAGAGACTCTGGACGCTACCATTCTTGACTCCTATTTTCTGCAAGACTTTTGTGATCCTGGACCAGAGCTGAGAGGCTGACAAGGTGAGACACGTAAAATCAAGGCCCCTTTTGATGCCTGATGTTAGGCCAAATCTTCCCTCCTTGACCTTTCTTTCTTAGGCATGAGCTCTTTCCCAGGAGGCTTGATTTAGTCATATAAATAGACCACTGGAAGGCCCATGCCCCACTCCACCCACTCTCCCCGCCAACAAGCCACACGTTTGAATCCTAGAAGAAAATACAGCTTAGACTATAATGAGGTTCCCCCAGTATTCTCAGTAGGAAAAAATAATAATATAAAAGTTGGCAGCCATCCTTATTTATTGTTATATACCCAGTGTAAGATAAAAGACTAAAATTGGTCTTGCAAATTGAGACCAGAGAAGATAAAATGAGTTTTTCACAATCATTTGGAGAAATTCCTTTGCTTATATTATTTAGTGCATCAGGGCAAAGCATATTTACCTATTAATTGATGTGCTCTTAGAAGATGGCCCTCAAGAGAGAATTGCTACACATAATGCAAAAATCCAAATCACCTAAGTTAGTATTAGAGGCCAAAGTAACACATAATTGTCCAATATTCAAACAGAAATGGAGTGAACTGCTTTGAATGGCACAAATATTTACCGTTCCTTTTCCCTCTTTGTATCACCTAAGAGCAAGAGTTGTCTTTTCTCTGAAACTGGATGACTTTATATCGACAATATCTTTTTTTCTCTAGTACACTCTATACGTCTCTTTATTTCCAGAAATTTATTATTCTTCCACTAGAAAAATTCATATTGAAATATGTGTAATTTAGGATTTTTGACATGCGTTTTGCTCCACTGACATTGGGAAAACCTACAAAGAGTATACTCTATATTAACAAACTAAAAAAAATTTATAATCTTATAAATAGATGCAGCATGTGAGAAAATCCATTCTTGATACAAGTTTCAGCAACGTAAGGAGAGAACTTTCTCAAACTGCTAAGAGACATCTATGAGAAACTCTACTGCTAACATCATACCTAATGAAAGACAGAATGCTTGCTCCTTAAGGTCATGATCAAAGGAAGTGTACCCATTCTCAGCCCTTCTAGCCAACATTATATTGAGGATACTAATTCATGAACAGGACAAGAAAAAGATACTTTAAATCCTCTATATTGGAAAAAAAACCCCTATCTTTATTCAGAGATGTCATCGTTTATGTAGAAAATCCTATGGAATAAAAAAAAAGGCTATTAAAACTAACAAGTGAGTTTGACAAGGTTGTGGATATAAGATTGACATAGAAAAAAATCACTTTTGGGGCGCCTGGGTGGCACAGTCGGTTAAGTGTTTGGCTTTGGCTCAGGTGATGATCCCAGTGTCCTGGAGTTGAGCTCCTGCATCAGTTTCCCTTTTCAGCAAGGAGTCTGCTTCTCCCTCTCCCTCCCACACGCTTTCTCTCTCTCTCTCTCAAATAAATAAAATCTTTAAAAAATCACTTTTATTTCTATATTCGAGAAACGATTAGAAGTTAAAATTGAAAAAACAATACCATCTATAATGGCATAAACACAAAAAAATATTTTGGAGATAAATCTGGCAAAAGATGTGCAAGACTTGGACATTGAAAACTATAGAATACAGTCAGAGAAATTAAGACAGACCTAAATAAATTGAGAGATATACATGTTCATAAATTGAAAAACTCAATATTGTTAAGATTTCTGTGTTCGCCCAGATTGATCTATAGAGTCAACACAATTCTAGTCAAAAAAAGATTTTGTGTAGAAATTAACAATGTTCTAAGACTCATATGGGAAAGCCAAAATACTTAGAATAGCTAAAATAACTTTGAAAAAGTTGGAGAACTAATATCATATTTTAATACTTATGATAAAGCTACAGTTATCAAGGCAGTGATACTGATTGGAAGTTACAAATAGATCAATAGTACAGAATAGAGTTCCAAAAGTAGACCTAGACCTATAGGAGCATGTGACTTTCTTTAAAAAAACATTTTATTTATTTATTTGAGAAAGAGAGAAAGCGAGAGACAGAGCAAAGCAGAGGGATAGAGGCAGAGGGAGAAGGCAAAGCAGACTCCCCGCTGAACAGAGAGCCTGATGAGGGGCTCAATCCTAGGACCCTGGGATCATGACCTGAGATGAAAGCAGATGCTTAACTGGCTGAGCCACCAAGGCACCCTGGCATGTGACCTTTTTAACAGATGTGCTCAGGCAATTCAATAAAAAAAGACAGTCTTTTCAATAAATGGTGCTAGAATAATTGGATCAATACATTAACAAATTTATCTTTGATCCATACCTCATACCATATATACAAATTAAAGGGGTTTTTTTTGTTTTAATTTCAATTTAGTTAACACACAGTGTTATGTTAGTTTCAGGTGTACAATGCAGTGATTCAACAATTCCATATATTACTCAGAGCTAATCAAGATAAGTATCCTCTTAATCCCCTTCACTTCCTTCACCCATCCTCCCCATCCATCTCCCCTCTGGTAACCATCTGTTCACTATAATTAAGAGTCTGTTTTTGGGGTTGTCTCCTTTTTTCCCCTTTATTTGCTATTTTATTTCTTAAATACCACATATGAGTGAAATCATATAGTATTTGTCTCTCTGACTGGCTTATTTCGCTTAGCGTTATACTCTCTAGATCCATCTATGTTGTTGCAAATGACAACATTTCATTCTTTTTATGGCTGAATAATATTCCATTGTATATATCTTCTTTATTCATCTCTTGATGGACACTCGGGCTGCTTCCATAGTTTGGCTATGTAAATGTTGTTGCAATAAACATGGTAAGATATCGCTTCACACTTGTCAGAATAAAATAAAAAAATAAATAACTCAAGAATAAAAATAAAAAATTAAATTAAAAATAAACTCAAGAAATAATAATAGTATAAATAATAAAAATAAAAATAAAAAATCAAATCAAATCAAATCAAATTTTAAAAACTCAAGAAACAACACGTGTTGGTGAGGAAGTGGAGAAAAAGGAGCCCTCATGCACCGTCAGTGGGAATTCAAACTGGTGCAGCCACTGTGGAAGGCAGTATGGAGATTCCTCAAAAACTTAACAATAGAATTACCATATGATTCAGTAATTCCACTATTGGGTATTTACCCAAAGAAAACAAAAACACTAATTTGAAGGCATATACGTACCCCTATGTTTACTGAAACAAATTACTTTTAAATGCACCAAAAACCTAAATGTAAAATCTATAGCTATAAAACATCTAGACAAAAGCATGGGAGAAAATACTTGGTTCCTTGGGTTAGGCAAAGATTTCTTAGCTACACCACCAAAAATACAATTAATAAAAGAGAAAAGATAAATTGGCTTTGTCAAATTTTTTAACTTCTGCTGTTAGACACTGCTAAGAGAAAAAAAGCCTTATACTTGGAGAAAATATAAAGAATGCATTTTTAAGCCCTCAAAATTCAATAGTAGCAAACATATAATATAATCATCTTAAATTGATCAGAATATTTGAACTGATACTTCACTATAGAAGATAACGTGAAAAAATGCTCAACATTTAGTCATTAGAGAAGTGCAAATTGAAACCACAATGAGATGCTGCTACACAGTTATTAGGATGGCTAAAATTAAGAAGACTGACTATACCACTAATGTAACATTGTGTGTCAAATATGCTCAAATATTGCAACGATGTGGATGAAGCTAGAATGTATTATGCTAAGCAAAATAAGTCAGAGGAAAAACAAATACCATATGATTTCACTCATATTTAATTTAAGAAATTTAAGAAATGAAACAGATGAACGGGGGCGGGGAAGAGAGATGCAAACCATAAAACAGACTCTTAACTATAGAGAATAAACTGAGTGTGGATGGAGGAAGGCGGGCAGGGGAGGGGCTAAGGAGGACCGTTGTTGTGACGAGCATTGGGTGTTGTATGTAAGTGGTGAATCACTACATTCTCCTGAAACTAATATTACGCTATATATTAACTAACTGGAATTTAAATTAAAAACCTGAAACAAACAAATGACTTTTTAAAATTTTTAAGTGATGAAAAACTTTTTTAAAAAGATTAACTGTACCAAATATTGGCAAGAATATGGAGTAACTACAAATCTTACTGCTAGTGGGAATGTAAAATAATAAAATTACTTTGGAAAGAGTTGGCAATTTTTGAAAAGTTAAGTATAGACCTAGCATATGGTCTCACCATTTTATACTTATATATTTGCCTACAGAAATGAAAGTACATGTCCATACAAAGATTTATATAAGAATGTTCATAGTGGCTTTATTACAATGACCTAAATTCAAAATTACCGAATTGTCCATTAATAGGTAAATGGATAAACAAATTGTAGCATATACATGTAATGGAATATTACTCAGCATAAAAATGAATGAACTATTCATTGATACATATAGTAACATAGATGAATACAAAATAATTATGCTAAGTGAAAGAATATAGACAAAAAAGAGTAAGTACTACACAATTCCTTTTATATTACATTTGAAACATAAAAACTAATCTATAGTGACAGAAAATAGATCAAAGATTTTTTGGAGACATGGGGTAGGAAAGACAAAGAGAAAAGAGGGATTACAAAAAAACTTTTGGGTGTGATGGATGCACTCAGTATCATGATTATGGTGATAGTTTCACAGGTAAATAAATAAGTTAAAATGTCATGTTAGACTTTAAATATATGCAGCTTGAGATGATCATGGCAGCTCAGACTGGTCAGAGGTCTCTAAGAAAGGTGGTTTCAGGATGCCGTCCAAAGTCGACGGCAGCGGCCAGAACCCTGGCTCCAGCGCAGGGGTCTGCGGGGAACGTCAGATATTCAGCTACCTGTGGTATATTGATGAGCAGAACTCTTCCACTACATACCTCAATTTTGCCTAAGGAGATATATGCAAGAACCTTCTTCAAAATTGCCGCACTGTTAATAAACAAAAGAATATTCAGAAAGGAGAATTATAGGGTATTCTCTGCAAGAAATGTATGATGTGGTATCAGAAATGGAGGATTACTAGCATTTTGTTCCTTGGTGAAAAAATCAGATGTAATATCAAAGATAACCGGATACTGCAAAACACAATTAGAAATTGGGTTTCCACCTGTGTTGGAGAGCTACACATCAGTAGTAATCTTGGTGAAACCACATTTGCTAAAGGCATCCTGTAGTGATGGGAGGCTTTTCAGTCATTTGGAGACTGTTTGGCCATTTAGCCCAGGTCTTCCTGGCTCAAGAACTTGTACCTTGGATTTTTCAATTTCTTTTGAATTTCACTCTCTTCTATACTCTCAGCTTGCCACACTGTTTTTTGATGAAGTTGTAAAGCAGATGGTAGCTGCCTTTGAAAGAAGAGCATGTAAGCTGTATGGTCCGAAACAAATATACCTGGGGAATTAATGCTTCATGAAGTTTATCACGTGTAGAGGGAAAAAGAACTGGTCACCTACTTGTAATTTTAGTTTATTCACTTTTAGGAAGTGCTTTTAGCATTTGCTTTCAGAAGTCAGAAAGCATTTGTTAAACCCAGCTTTGATTATAAACCTGCACCATTGAAAATTTGCACTTGGAATATGGAACCACATGTATAAAGAATTCAATCAAGTGTAATTCAAGGTACCGTGTGTATTAGCATATTTACGATAATGGGATGTCATCACTATTGCTAGAATACGGACAGTACTCTTACCAGAAATTGAAACTGTAAATTTAAACCTTTTAATTATCACCTTATTTGAAAGAGGTTAGTTGAAATACTCACATAGTATGTATTATATTAACCGTATCACCTTTAAGTTATTAAATTCAGACTATTTATAAGTTATTGTCATAGGACCTGCCTCTTAGCTTAGGATATTTGGATAATCATCAGACATTTAAAGTAAACTTTGACTTAAAAATACTGTTAATGAAGGTTCCTTGGCTACTTACCTTATTTTTAAATTGTTCTTTTGTGCAATAGGTAATTCAGTGCCATCTATAGTGAGATTAACTCCCAGATGAACAGTGAATTTTTTTTTTTTGGTGAATGGTCCAGAGCTTTAAGCTACTTCTCACTACTCTTTCAATAATGCTGATTGTTTGTCAAATCTTGTCTATAATAGTGTGCAACAGATGAAGATAAGTTGGTTGATATGTTTCCAGCACCATGAATCCCTATTTTCTATTTATTGTGTGTACTCACTTTCAATAATATACTTCAAACTGATATTTTTGTGAACAAGTCAATGTCGAAGGACTGAAGTGGTAACTTAATAAAGTTAATTTGTTTAAAAAAATAAAAATAAATAAAAATAAATATATGCAGCTTATTGTATGTCAATTATACTTCCGTAATGCTATTAAAAACAAAACAAAATATGAAACATACTTTCCACAGACTGTAGGATGGGAAATATCACTTTAAGTTTCAAACCTGGCATCAATATTAAGAATTACTAACATTCATAACAACTTCCTAACTTCTAAAAAGTCTGCAAAGCCTAAAATAAATGGATATTTGGAATTAAAATACTTTATCACCAATAGTCTTATTTTGCACCATAGTGAAACAGAAACATGTTGAATTACTACTCTTTTTGAAGCAGTGAAATCCTAAATTACCATCCTTTACCTTGAAAGCCTTCAATAAATTTGAGAAGGACTATATATAGGAATCCTGGAGTAAGAGTCCAGTCTCCCTGAAGTTTGAACTTAAACTCGTAGAACACAGTACATTTCAGTGAGCTGTGCTAGTAACCCCAACTTCTGAAGATATTAACCAGTCATTAGGTACGTAGCATTCTAGCCGGTCAGTGGGGATAGATCCATTGCCTTAAAAACAGGATACTAACACTTTTATCTCATCTATAATAGAGATCGTTCACTGTACTTTGTTCCATGCCTACCATGTGTACTAGGCATATAAGAGTGATTAATAAGGTCTCTGCCTTAAGAGGATTTAGTTTAGTGTTATCTTGATATCAACAAGTAATGCCATTGTGTCATGAATATAATTTAGTAGACATATTGCTAAAGAATAAGATGAGACTATATAATTACAGAAATAATTGCTGTGACTTTATAGGGAATATGGCTTTATGCCCGTGGAAGAATAAAGATTACTAGATTATGTTTTGATTTGTGAACACCCTGTGAATCAGATACTCTGACACAGAAGAGATCATCAAGCACACTGTATAGCTGGTACAAAGCAAAAGGGAAAATATAACACCGTGTAGCAAATTATCTATTCACTAGGCTCAATTACCTTTCATTTGAATTTATTTTTGCCAAATATGAAGATTGCTGTTTCTATATAGAATTTCCTTTGACATCTGTAGAATGTTCTCAGATTGATGCATTACCTTGGTGATGACTTCAAATTCTATTTCCAGGCTTTTTTTTTTTTTTTTTTTGTCTTTTCTTCAAGTTCCAGGATCGAGATTTAACTGCCTGTCTGATCATTTCTCATCATTCACATAGACATGTTCTAGTTTATGGTCAGCAAGTTTAAATAAACAAATACATCTAATGGGTGTAGTGCAACTATAATCAGTGTAATTAGATAGGCACTTCCTTATAATTAGTTTGTAAACTTTCATAATAACCCTTATTCCTATCAACAAACCATTATATTTTTTGCACTTACCCCTGCTCCTGAAATATGATTTAAATTCTAAATGTTCTGGCCATATCTAAATGCTCTGGCCACAACACAGAGGAAAAAATAGACAGGCAAGTTAAATTAGATACAGTAAATTTGAGTGATTAATATTCTGGTATATTGCTAAATGAAAGCTAAATCACTATTCAATTCTAAATTGGTCTCTTTCACTAGAAGTGAAAAAAGTTGATTCAACAAATACATTGTACCTCTGTTTAATTAACCCACGCTTAATTCAAAGGGCTTTGGTGAAATTCTTGAGATGTCTCAGGTCATTCTATAATTTCAAGTTTTCCACCAAATATTGTTAAAAGAAAATACAATAGAAAAATTATATTCCAAGTTTCATAATACAAAATAACCTATTGTTTTGAAGACAGATTAGTTGGGCTAGCAATTTGATTATCATACTTGTGATGCAAAGCTTCCAAAGAGTGTGTCTCACTTGTCTCCTTCTTGGTCAGCATCCATCACAGCAAGCACAATGATGCTGTGAAAACTTCTACCATCCACAACCAAAGTGAAGTCAATACAGACTGATTAGCATACTGGAATACATTCTTCATATAAACAGACATCAACTTGACTTTAATTTTCTATTTCCAACTTGCAATAAACTGAGTATATGTCGCTGCTCTATGGATGTTCACAGTATCATTTTAATATTGGAATTAAGTAAATTTTATGATATTAAAGTGAATGAATGAGACTGAAATGTGAGCCTCCTTTGGGAATTTCTAGAATGCACACTCGAAAATCAGCAAGAGGAATGAAAACAAAATCTAGTTATAAGCATTCTGTTTTCTTCCTAGATAAGTTTTCACTAAGAATACAACAATGCTAGCTTTTATCTTTTTCCAAAATAAAGACAAAATGTTCTAAACAGGAATTGATCTATGCAGGGTTGCTTAGAGAATTACAAACAGCACATTTATTTCTCCTCCAGTGTTCTCTGTCCTCTTAATTACATATTTCAATTGCCTTAACATTGCTTCTCTTGGGAATTTTCCATTAACCGATCAATCTGTCCATTAGGATATTTTCCCTGATATAATATTGCACTTCTGCTCTCATTCGCTGTTTTCCCCCCATTAGTGCTAATTAGGTCTCATTGGATCAGAGAGAATAATTCTGTGCCATCTTGGCATTCTCTCTCAAATGCTGTACACAATGATGCAAAGCTTTATTTATCATGCACTGAATACTTTTAAACTGTCCTGAATATTCTGTCTGAGATTGTAATTATGTTACTTGCCCTTCTTTGAAAGCTCTTGAAGTATCTGAGTTTTTCAAAGATAAGGTATTTAAAATTTACTATAATTTTTAGGGGAAAAAAGTTGATTTCTAGATTTCCACACCAATGACTCCTGACTATGGCAAGAGAAGAAAGAAAGAGAGAGAGAAAGAGAAAGAGAAGAGGAAGGGAGGAAAGAAGGAAGGAATGGAGGGAGGGAGGGAGGGAGGGAGGGAGGGCTGAAGGGAGGAAGGAGGGAAGGAAGGAAGGAAGGAAGGAAGGAAGGATGGATGGAAGGCAGATGGGAGAAGGGAAGGAAGAAAGGAAGAAATGTCTTTTGTTCAAATCACCTTTGACCTTCAATAAATACTGGCTATTGATGGATGATGGAGGGAAGTAATACAAATATGTCTTACTTCCATAGGATTTAACATGTGATATGGGTTGCCATATAATATAAGTAGCTACAAGAATCCACGTTTGAATTCTTCTAATAATTGCTAAATTACAAGTCAGTGCATAAAAAAAAATAAGTGAGGGGACTATTTTAGGTTAAAAGAGGCAAAAAAATAGCTAATAATTAAATACAATGTAAGAATCTAGTTTGAATCCTATTCTAAACAAACCAACTGTAGAGACATTTTTGAGACAATTGGGGCAATTTGATTATAGACTGGGTGTTACATGATACCAAGAAGTTATTGTCAATTTGCGAGGTATTATAATGGCACTGTGATTATGTAATAAAATTTCTATGATTCTATTGACACATACTGAGTTAGTTAGGAATGAAATGATGTGCTGTCTGAGATTTGCTGTGAGGCATTTTAGCAAAGAAAAAAATGGACATGGGAAAATGAAGTCAATAAAGTACAACTCTGATAATTGTTGACTGTTCTAGATGACACATATGTTGAGTTTCATTATTGCATTTTCTACTTTTTTGTATGCTTAAAATCTTCATAACATAAAAATGTTTTGGATAATACAAAATTAAAATGTATTCAGTATGTAAAATGCAAGGAATACAAGACATGTATAAGTCAAAATTCAAAAGTCCTCCCTTACCACTACCCACAGGAGGAAACCACTATTAATTTGGTGTATATATCAACATGGATATTTCTATCCACACATACACCTATATAGAGGTATTTAATTTTTTCACAGAAATGCCTTTTTACCTTTCCTTTATTAAAAAAATATCTTGGACATTTTCCCATGTTGGTAACTTGACATCTACCTTTTTCTTAGTAACTGATGCAGAGTATTCCATTGTTTAGATATTTTGCATGGAGACTATTTTTACAATTCCATACGGATGAATATTTAGTCTGCTTCCAGTTTTTAACTATTAGCAAACTTATAAGGAACTTCTTTGTGCATGTCTCTTTGTACGTATGTGTGACAATTTCTATAGGATGAAGTTTTAGAATTAGAATTGAGAAGCAGTCTAAATTAGTGTAGAAGAGAATGGAACACTCAAGGCATGTTCCCTGGTTCCTAATCTCAGAGCTGTCACTGATGATCTGAGTGAACTTGGACATCTGTTTAATTCTCTGTATATCAAGTTTTCTTTCTACAAATAGGATTCGTGATAATTGCATTCATTTCATATACTGTGAGAATAAATAATACATATAAAGTGTTTAGAAGGGCTGTGAACTCTTCTTGGTTTCTGCTAATATTTGGTCCTTGACCCTGTTTCCTGACACAGATCTCCTAAAATCCTTGTAATTTCCTGAGTGATAAGAGCATCTGACCCACAACTCTTAAATCCTTTACGGTTTCCTGGGTAACAGAGCATCTTTTATTCTAATAAGGTGAATCTTGGTGGGCTCCTAGACAGAGGCTGACCACTGCAAAGATCAAGACATGATTAAAAGCTTGTAACTTTCAGTCCCACTCCCCTCTCACCACCCATTCTGTGGAGAGGGAAGAGACACTGGAAGATGAGTTAATAATCAATTGTCCCTACATGAAGAAGTCTCCATAAAAATCCCCAATGTACAGGGTTTGGAGAGCTTTCAGATTGGTGAACTAACCCATGCCATGAGGGTGGCACACCCCAACTCCAAGGGAGAAGAAGATCCTGTACCTAAGACCTTTCTAGACCTCACCCTTGTACTTCTTCATCTGGTTATTCATCTTTATCCTTTATTACATCCTTAATAATAAACCGGTAAATGTAAGTAAGTGTTTCCCTAAGTTCTGTTGGTTAGTCTAGCAAATTATTGAACCCAAGGAGGAGGTCATGGGAACTTTTAATTTATAGTTGATCAGTCAGAAGCAGAGGTTACTCTTACACTGTTGGTAGAAATGCAAATTGGTGCAGCCACTTTGGAAAACACTGTGGAGATTCCTCAAAAAATTAAAAATAGAACTACCCTATGACCCAGCAATTGCAGTACTGGGTATTTACCCCAAAGATACAAATGTAGTGAAAAGAGGGGCCATATGCACCCCAGTGTTCATAGCAATGTCCACAATAGCTGAAATGTGGAAAGAGGCAAGATGCCCTTCAATAGATGAATGGATAAAGAAGACATGGTCCATATACACAGTGGAATATTACTCAGCTACGAGAAAGGATGAAAACCCAACTTTTGCATCAATGTGGATGGGACTGGAGGAGATTATGCTAAGTGAAATAATTCAAACAGAGAAAGTCAATTATCTTATGGTTTCACTTACTTGTGAAACATAAGGAATAGCATGGAGGACATTAAGAGAAGGAAGGGGAAAATGAAGGGGAGGGGGAGATGAACCATGACCGACTATGGACCCCAAGAAACAAACTGTGGATTTTAGAAGGGAGGGTAGTGGAAGGATGGGTGAGCCTGGTGATGGCTATTAAGGAGGGCACGGATTGCATGGAGCACTGGGTGTTACACGCGAACAATGAATCATGGAACACTACATCAAAAACTAATGATGTACTGTACAGTGACTAACATAACACAATAAAAATATATAAATAAATAATTAATTAAAAATTTTTTTAAAAAGAAGTAGAGGTTAACACCCTAGGATTTGCTATTGATATCTGAAGTAGGGGAAGTCTTGTGGGACCGAGCCCTAACTTGTGGGATCTGACACTAACTCCAGGTACCTACTCCAGGAACAACTGAATTGTACAACACCCAACTGGTATCAGAGAATTGACTGATATGTGAAAAAACCCAAACGCCTGGTCACAGAAGTGTTCTGTGTGAATGTAATGAGAAGGGAAAAAACAGAAAAAACCTTTAGTTAGTATTTTTTTCCTTCTTATTAAACAGCTCATGACACATACAGGAAATGCTCAATAAATGTCAAATATTATTATTATTAAGGTAGATTTGGTTGATTTACATTCCCACAAATAGTAAGAAAATTAATTTTTTAATCTGATGGAGAAAAATCATCTCCTTATTTCAATTTCCATTTTCTTAATATTAATTGAGATTGAACATTTGTTTATAGATTTCCTTGCCACATTTATATTATTTCTGTGAAATATTAATTAATATTCTTAGCCCATTTTCCCACTGAGATAAAACTTGGTGATGGCACATCCCAGAGAGATGAAGAGCCACCTACAAGTTCTAGTCAGACCTGAACTTCTAGCTAAAAGAAACTGCATACTTTAGCTTCACCCTGATCTAAAGAAATTCCAGTGGTTATCTATTTCCACATATATATGGGACTGACACTCCCACCAAGAAGCTGAACAAAATCTTATCTTAAAACAATCAGCTATTTGAAGGCACTACACAACAATGTATATAGCCAACAGTTAAAAGGAACATCACAGAGGGAAGAGAAGCACATAAAAGAAAAGTTCATAGAAGCTCAACATTCTCCTAAATTTGCTCCTTGAGAAACTTGCCAATGCTTAAGCGCCATAGGGGTTAGTGGCCAAGCAGAGCATTACCTTTCAAGCTCAGAGCATTCAGCATGTTCACAGGGATGAAAAGATAAAAACTGTCACTCAATAACCATCAAGGTAAACACCTCAGCTTTGCATTAAATTCCAGAAAGGCTATATCCCAGGACTGAGACAAACAAAAATAAAATGAACATTACAAGGACTGAAATTCCACCACAAATCACCTTAATGGTTGATTAAATCAAGGAAATCTACCCTTACATAAACAACCTACTAACAGGAAAGTAAAATCCTCTCTGGAAAGAATATAAAATCATCCAAATGTTTATAATTTTTTATGCCTATTATCCAGCACTCAACAGTTACGAGGCATCTCAGAAGACAAGATCAAATTACCAATGACTAAAAGCCAAAACAACAACAAAGTGGGCAACAGAAATGGATTCACAGATAACCAAATAATAGAATTGTCATTATGTCAAAGAAACAAAAAACATTTCCTTCAAATAAGTAATAATACTGACACTGAATTTTGAAAGAAAAAATTGTCAAATTGTATTCCCATACCCCCACAGAAGTGAAGAAGTTTTGTAAGATGAAAAAAATCTAGAGATTTGTTGTATGATAATGTGAATAACTTAACACTACTGAACTATATACTTAAAAATGGTGAATGTGGTAAATTTTATACTGTGTATTTTACCCCAATTTTTTTCAAGTTAAGGAGAGAGGAAAAAAGGAAAGGAAGAAGGTGACTTTTCTGGTATATAAATTGTACCTCAATAAACCTATTTTTTAAGAATATGAAGAAGAAATGCACTGTAAAGCAAAGAAAAACAGAGAATGCATCATCAGCAGACCAGTATTAAAAGGAATATTAAAGATATTTCTTTGGTCATGAGAAAAACAATCCCAGGAAGAAACACAGAAATGCAAGACAGAATGAAAAGCAACAGAAAGAAACTATAAATAATTGTAATGGCAGAAAACAATAATAATATTCCAAGAAGGAGCTAAAATATACATATATATGGAAATAGAGGGAAAAGGGCAGAAGTGTATAATATAGAGTGAAAGTTTCTAAAGTTCTGACATTATTAGGGAGTGATAAAAGTACTAAGTTTTGTAAACTCTACTAAGAATACATGCTGTCATGCTGATAGAAACATTATAAAATTATGCATAATCTATTCAAAGGGGAGAAAATAGATTGATAATATATTTAATCAGTTCAAAAGAGGCAAGAAAGAGAAAAAACAGAGGGACAAATAGGAAGCAAATAATAAAATGATAGATTTAAAACCAAAAAGATCAGCAATTTGGATGAAATTCTCCAATTGAAAAGATCGTCAGATTGGATTAAAAAATAAAACTCAACTATATATTTCTCACAAGAGACACACTTTAAACATAAGGACACAGGTTAAAAACAAAAATTGGGAAAATGTATAAAATGCAAAAACAAAACAAAACAAAAGTTGCTAGAGCTAACTAATATCAGGGGGAAAAAAGAACCAGTACTAGAGGGAGCAAATATTTTATAAAGGTAAAAGGGTCAATCCACCAGATCGACTTAACTGTTATAAATGTGTGTGTGCTTCTAATAACAGCCTCAAAAGAAGCAAAAATTGATAGAATCAAAGAAAAAATGGATGCATCACAATTAGATTTGAAGATTTGAATGCATCTCTCTCAGCAAAGGAAAGAACAAGCAAGAAAAATATCAGGTTTGGAAGATTTTATGAACATGATTAATGAGCCTCCTTTAACTGCTATATGTAATACACGTATTTTTCAAGTGCATATAAACCATTTCCCAAAATTAACCAGGTATTGGACCATAAATCAAGTCTCAACAAATTTCAAAGCACTTAAATCATTAATCTCATGAAATAAGGCTGAAAATCAATAATTAATAAAACACTTAGAAAGGGCCCAAATGTTTGATAAAAAGTAGTTTGCCTCTAAATAACCCACTGGTTAAAGAATCACTCACAAAAAAATTTTGAACTGAATTATAACAGAAAATATGACATCAAAATCTGTGAGATGCAATTAAAACCGCTGCTCAGAGTAAAATTTTGAGCCTTAAATTCAATGATCATTATAAGATATATATATGTGTGTATATATATATGTATATATATATATATATATATCATTACAAGCTACAATTCAATGATCATTAAATGAACATACACTTAATTTATACACTTTTCAGTAGGTATGTTCTACTTCAATATTTTTAAGTTTACTTAACAACTTTTTTTTTTAAGAAAAAGAAAATCCATAAGGTCCAGATTCTGGTTCTATAGGTACTCAAAGGATCTCCCCATCTGTCAATGTGCTTGATAAACCAGTCAGTTCTAGACCCGCCTTAGCATGTATTTGAAATCCTATGCATGCCCTAATTTCCCAGGGTTTGGGGGGGTGGGGCGGTCCATTTTACATATGAGCTAAGATCAGATTGGCCTCTATAGAACCACTCTGCAGTAGAAAAGAATACCCAACAATTCAGGCTCAACATTTCAGACACAGGCAGACACAAGTCTCTGAGCCAACAGATAAAACCAGTTACTCTGCAGATATTCACTTCACCACACCCATTCTGCAAGAAATATCTGTTCAGCGTAGTATGCACTATCACACTGGCCTCAAAACAAGATTTGCCAAGTATGAAATTACATAGGCACAATCTTCAAAAAGTTTCTGACTTCTTTTCATAATACAATAAAACACAAAGTTAAAACTCATTACTTGCATGTTCAAAATTATTAAGCAGCCTTTCATTAACTATAATTTCCCACTATTGACATGACTACTGTATTTTATTCATTAAACTAAATATTGTTTTGAGAAAACAATGAATTTAGCATTTTGGTTCTAGAATTTAATAACTAATGCACTGAAAGAGAATTTTCATAATGTACTGACAAATTTTCATTTAAAAAAATCTGAGTGTGGGTGTGTATTATAAAGGTATTCAAATTTATTCCCCCATGAATAGAATTAAATTATCTGTGAGCACTAATTAGAAAGACTTCATTGAAAACATTGGATTAACACATTATCAATATGATATACTTCCCAGCCATACTAAATATTCAAGAGCTTTACCTTTTTTTTTTTTTTTTGCTTTCTTTTTAAACACTAGTGTGACACTGGTTCATTTATGCAGTTTTGTTACATAAAATGCAGGAAACTACTTCTTCATTGAAATTAGTAAGTTCATTTTGAATAGTCTTCCACTTGAAGAAATTTTAGAAATAATACTTTTGATAACTCTGAAGTCAATCCTCCCTATTGAGTGTCAACCATGTATTTCCTTGAAAAAGGAGGGACAAAAGAACCTCATTTTATCCTGCACCTATGTTCCTGTGGAGGCAGATTGTCTCTCCAGTTATTAACATGACTCCTTCTCTAGTTGAGAAAATCAGAAAAAAAAAAGGCGGACGGTGCTCTGCCCTAGACATTTGTTTTTAGGAGGTTTGCAAAGTGCAAGTCAATGTCCACTGCCTTATGAGAAACTGTCAGGGGAAAATACTCCTCCCAGCCACAAAACGCACAAAGGATTCCTTCTGAAAGTTTTTACAGTCTGGCAAGCAGGGCAGATGACTGATAGGAGCTTGGGGAAGATACTTAATCCCTCATAATGATGATTGCCCAAGTGAAGATTTGTGCTCTTTTTGCAATACTTATACATCAAAAATCACCCTTGGTTGAGAACAAATCTTTCCCCACCTCCATATATTTCCTGACCTCTCATCTCCCTTGCACATCTAAACTTTTAGAACAGGCAGTGTGCTCACTCCTACTGCTTCCTGTCTGAATTCTTTACCCATTTTTTAATGAATCCTTAGAAATTACCGATATCTTTCTCTCTGTCAAAGCTAAATCTCTTTTTTAGAGCAATTATCTTTCAAAAAGTTGCTACTTATTTCAGTGCTCCTTCATCAAAGTATATTGAACTATAGAATCAAATATCTGTCAGTTTGCAGGGAGAGCCCAAAATACAGATAAAAAGCCCTAAATGTTATTCAATGCTTTAAGAAACTATTTAAAAAACAGTTGTAGAGAGGATAAAAAAAACAAGACCCACCTATATGCTTACCTACAAGAGATTCATTTCAGACCTAAACACACCTGCAGATCCAAAGTAAGGGGATGGAGAAACATTACCATCCAAATTGATGTCAAAAGAAAGCCTGAGTAGCAATATTTATATTGGATAAAATAGACTTTAAAAAAAAGACTGGAAAAAGAGACAAAGGACATTACATAATAATACAAGGGACAATCCAACAAGAAGATAAAAACAACTGTAAATAATTATGCACCTAAAATGGGAGCACCCAAACACATAAAATAGTTAATAACAAACATAAAAGAACTAATCAATAGTAATACAATAATAGTAGGAGACTTTAACACTCCACTTACATCTTTAGACAGATCATCCAAACCAACAAACAACAAACCAAACAACAAACAAAACCAACAAGGAAACAATAGCTTTGAATGACACACTGGACTAGATGGATCTAACAGATATATTCATCAGAACATTCCATCCTAAAACAGTAGAATACACATTCTTTTCATTCTTTCCATGTACACATGGAACATTCTCTAGAATAGATCACATATTAGGCCACAAAATAAATATCAACAAATTCAAAAAGATTGCAGTCATACCATGAATCTTTTCTGACCATAATGCTATGAAACTAGAAATCTCCCATAAGAAAAAAATCTGGAAAGACCACAAATCCATGAAGGTTAAATAACATGCTACTAAATAATGACAGGCTCAACCAAGAAATCAAAGAAAAAATTAAAAAGTACATGAGGTTGAATGAATATTAAAATACAGTGGTCCAAAATTTTTGGGCTGCAGTAAAAGCAGTTCTAGGAGAGAAATTTGTAATGAATACAGGCCTACCTCAAGGAGCAAGAAAAATCTCAAATAAACAATGTAACCTTACACCTAAAGGAGATAGAAAAAGAACAACAAACAAAACCCAAAACCAGTAGAAGGAAGGAAATAATAAAGAGCAGAAGTCAATGATATAGAAATTAAGAAAACAATATAACAGATTAATGAAACCAAAAGCTGGTTCTTTTAAAAGATCCATAAAATTGATAAGCCTTTAGTCAGACTCATCAAAAACAAGAGATGACTCAAATAAACAAAATCAGAAATGAAAGAGGAGAAATAACAAACAATACTACAGAAATAAAAACAACTGTAAGAGAATATTATGAAATACTATATGCCAACAAATTAGATGAGCTAGAAGAAAGGGATAAATTCCTAGAAATGTATAATCCACCAAAACCAAAGCAGAAAGAAATAGAAAATTTTAACAGACTGATTACTAGCAATGAAATTGAATCAGTAATCAAAAACCTCCCAACAAACAAAAGTCCAGAACCAAACAGTTTCATGGGCAAACTCTACCAAACATTTAAAATTAATACCTATTCTTCCCAAACTATTCCAAAAAAAAAAAATAGAAGAAAAGGGGAAACTTCCAAATTCATTCTATGAGGCCAATCTCACCCTAATACCAAAACCAAATAAAGACACCACAAAAAAAGAGAACTACAGGCCAATATCTCTGATGATGATAGATGCAAAAATCCTCAACAAAATACTAGCAAACTGAATCTAACAGTACATCAAAAAAATAATTCACTGTGATCAAGTAGGATTTATTCCTGTGAAGTAAGGGTGGTTCAATACTCATAAATCAATCAACATGATACATCACATCAACAAGAGTGGGTAAAGGCCATATGACCATTTTAATAGAGGCATAAAAAGCATTTGATGAAGTACAACATTCATTCATGATTTAAAAAAAATCCCCCAACAAAATAGGTTTAGAGGGATCATACCTCCACATAATAAAAGCTATATATGAAAAGCCCTCAGTGAACATCATACGCAATGATGAAAAATTGAGAGCTTTTCCCCTAAGGTCAGGAATAAGACAAGGATGTCCAGTTTCAGTACTTTTATTCAACATAGAACTGGAAGTCCTAGCTGCAGCAATCAGAAAACAAAGGAAATAAAAGTTATCCAAATTAGTAAGGAAGAAGTAAAATTCTCACTATCTGCAGATGACATGATAGTATATATAGAAAACCCTGAAGACTCCACCAAAAAACTAGAACTGATAGATGAATTCAGGTTACAAATGTTGTCACAGGATGCAAAATCAATGTGCAGAAATCTTACACTCTTATACCTTAATAATAAAGCAGCAGAAAAACGAATTAAGAGAACAATCCCATTTATAATCGGACCAAAAATAATCAAATACCTATTGGGCACTTGGGTGGCTCAGTGGGTTAAGCCTCTGCCTTCAGCTCAGGTCATGATCTCAGGTCCCACATCGGGCTCTCTGCTCAGCAGGGAGCCTGCTTCCCCCTCTCCCTCTGCCTGCCTCTCTGCCTACTTGTGATCTCTCTCTCTCTGTGTCAAATAAATAAATAAAATATTTAAAAATAATAATAATAATCAAATACCTAGGAATAAAGCTAATGAAAGAGGTGAAAGACCTGTACCCTGAAAACTATAAAACACTGATGAAAGAAAATGAAGATGATACAAAGAAATGAAAAGACATCCTATGCTCATAGATTGGAAAAACAAGTACTGTTAAAATGCCTATACTACTCAAAGCAATCTATAGATTTAACGCAATCCTTATCAAAATACTGAAAGCATTTTCCACAGAACTAAAATAAACAATTCTAAAATTTATATGTAACCACAAAGACCCCAAATAACCAAAGCAATTTTGAAAAAGAAAAGCAAAGTTGGAGGTATCACAATCCCAGGCATCCAGTTATACTACAAAGCTGTAGTAATCAAAACACTATGGTACTGGCACAAAAATGGACACATAGATCAATGAAACAGAATAGAAAACCCAGAAATAAACCCACAATGATATGGTCAATTAATCTTCAACACAGGAAGCAAGAATATGCAATAGGAAAAAAGTCTCTTCAACAAATGGTGTTGGAAAAACTGGATAGTGGCATACAAAAGAATAAAACTGCACTACTTTCTTAGACCATACACAAAAATAAACTCAAAATGGATTAAAGACCTAAATGTGAGACATGAAACATAAAAATCCTTGAAGAGAACACAGGCAGTAATTTCTGACATCGACCATAGTAGCATTTTTCTAGATATGTCTCCTGAGCTAAAGGAAATAAAAGCAAAACTAAACTATCAGGACTATATCAGAATAAAACTCTTCTGCACAGGTAAGGAAACAATCAACAAAACTAATAGAAAACCTACACCATGGGAGAAGATTCTTGCAAATGACATATCCAGTAAAGGGTTAGAACCCAAAATATAAAAAGAACTGATACAACTCAACACCAAAAAACAACCCAATTCAAAAATAGGCAGAATACATGAACATTTTTCTAAAGGAGACATCCAGATGGCCAACAGACACAAGAAAAGATGCTCAACATCACTCATCTTCAGGAAGTACAAACCAAATCTATAATGACCTATCACTTCATACCTGTCAGAAGAGCTAAAATTAATAACACAGGAAACAGATGTTGGCAAGGATGTGGAGAAAAAGGAACCCCCCTGCACTGTTGGTGGGAATGAAAACTGGTGCTGTCACTATGGAAATGGTATGGAGATTCCTCAAAAAGTTAAAAATAGAACTACCTATTGCACTACTAGGTATTTACCCAAAGTATACAAAAATTCTGACTTCAAAGGGGCACATGCACCCTGATGTTTATAGCAGCATTATCAGTAATAGCCAAATTATGGAAAGAGCCATATCTATCAACTGATAGATAAAGAAGATATGATATATATATACATATATATACATATGTATAGCTGTATATTTACTTATACATATATACACACATATGGATGGATATATATATATATATACATATATATATATACACACACACACACACACACACACACACAATGGACTACTACTCAGCCATAAAAAGAATGAAATCCTGCCATTTACAATGATGTGGATGGAGCTAGAGAGTATAATGCTAAGTGAAATAAGTCAGTCAGAGAAACACAAAGGCCATATGATTTCACTCACATGTGAAATTTAAGAAACAAAACAAAGAAGCAAAGGAAGAGAGAGAGAAACCAAGAAACAGACTCTTAACCATAGAGAAAAAATGAATGGTTACCAGAGGCGAGGTGTGTGGGTGGATGGATGGAATAGGTGATGGGGATTAAGGAATGTACTTGCTGTGATAAGCACTGGGTATTATATGGAAGTGTTGAATCACTATATTGTATACCTGAAACTCATTTACACTGTATGTTAACTATATTGGAATTTTTTAAAAACTCATAAACAACCACATTTTATTGGTCTTTTTTTCATTTATTTGTCAATGTTTCATTAAAGTATCTCTAATACCACGGTAACTCATTCTTAGCTAAAAGATACACTTCAAAAGAAAAAATGCTCTTTTTTTTTAGAAAACTAGACAAGGAGCAAGTCAAATAATAAGATCTTATGTTTATGCAGTATCCTAGGGACACCTCCTTTTTATAAACCTTTTGTGATTTAATCTTACAAAGAGCCACATGAGGTGGGCAACGCAAGCCACATAACTCTCCTTCTAGCACTAGAACCATCAGAATCTTGTGGTTAATACAGTGTTCTTGTACTTTCACTTTAGCCCACACTCTGCCTTTCTGAGCATTCATAGCAAGTCATATATTCATAGCAACAATCCACCACCGTAGATATCTAAGCAGTACTAAACAAACATAACATTTTCATTTTCTGCAACATCTTTAAACCAGAAAGATGGTAAAGGACTGTAAGACCTAAAGGATATAATAGACCTGTCCTCCTCAGGGCAAAAGGCCCAAAAATTGTCTGTTATTAGCACATGCTCCAGAGTGTGCTATTTATTGACATGTATGGGTCCATATCCCTCTGGTAAGAGGAGAACTCACAGAAAAAGTCACCATCGGTTAACCTGGGTATGCTGGTTTGTGACTTCATTCCAAAGTCAAAGGGGAAGAGGGCTAGCATCTCAGCATGTGAGTATATATGAAATAAAGAGACAATTTCTACTCCCTCTACACACTCTAGCCATTGAAGAGAGAGCTTGGACTCTGTTCCATGGTGAGGAAATCCCTACAAGATCAGCTTGCCTAGAGAATGGCACAAAGATAATTAAGACAGCTGCTATTGTCTGAGTGGAAGTGGTCTGAGAACCTAAAACTGAGTGGTTGAGTTTCTATATTAGTGTAGAGAATATGTGATGCTCCTTATGGCTCTCCAGCCTCATTTACCCTGAAACCTTGAAGGCTGCTGAATGCATCATGCCTTCTGTCAATTCACAGGATTTATGCAAACCTCAGTTTAGAAAATCTTCATCTTTACTTGCCTCCCTTCTACTCATCTTTTTTGACACAACTTGATCATCACCTCCTCCAGGAGGCCATCTTTTACAGTCTATGCCTTCACCACCACCTTGTGTACTAGAGAGTCCTGTAGTAATCTTTATATCATGCCTCTTACCATACTTGACTGCAATCAGTTTGTCTAGTTTAGCTATGGCACTCTAAATTATCAGAGGTGTTGTCTTACCATCTTTGTATTCCCAAAACCTAGCATAGAGCCTGGCACATAATATACACTGAATAAAAAGGAATGCTTACCCCAAGTCCTTCCCAGAACTTCTGATATCTTCTGGTCGCTCAGTTTGATAGTGTATATAAACCTACTCTCTGAATTACTACATTTAGCTTTAGCTCTACTCTTGCTTATACTCATCCCAGACTTGGCTGAGAGGCTCTTAACCAACCCATCCTGGAGAGAACCCTCCCCATCAAAGAAATTTTGTTCTCTAACCAAAGGAGGGAGACACAAAATGCCCCAGTCTTGCTCCAGGTTCTCCTAACAACACAGCTATCACCAGGCACAGAACAGACTGGGTTATAGTTGCAGGTTCTTTATAGCTCCCTAGTTTGATCTGTTAAAGCAGTCTGGTCAGACACTTGTCTGGTGCTTTGTTTTGCTGATAGTTGTCCTACTTACCCTGAGCCACAGATAAGCCTGAATAGTCCTTCTACCTGTATTTGCTTTTCCCATTCTCTGCCACCAAGCTAAACATTTCTTTTGCTTTCCTGTACTTCTAATCTTCCCTCTTAACTAGCTGTCCTAAAATCCTATGGGGCCTAGAATTCCTAATGCCATCTCATTCTACCTGCTTCTTTGGATTGCTCTTAAACTTGGTTTATGACAGCCAGTTCTGCTTCAAGACCAAGGCCTATACTTTGGGGGTTTTTTTAATTCATATTGCCTTTTTTTATTCCAAATTCAACTTCCAGAAGCATGTTCCCCACTGCTTGTATATAAGATTATATAAGCATATTGTATAAGAATAATCAAACTCAAAGACAACCTTTGACTATACATTTGTAAGATAAACTGCTCCCAGATGTTGTCCTTAAAGTAATGAAAGTTTGTGGGGTGCCTGGATGACTCAAGTCAATTAACCATCTGACTCTTAATTTCAGTTCAGGTCATGATCTCAGGGTCTTGAGATGGAGCCCCATGCCAGGCTCTGCACTGGGAATGGAACCTGCTTAAGATTCTCTCCTTCTGCCCCTCCCCACTCTCTCTCTCTCTCAAAATAATAATAATAATAATAATAATAAAGATTTGTATTTTTGTTGATCCTGCCAATAACATTGATAGAATAATTGATAAGCTATTCAGAGGGGCACAATAACTAGGGCCAAAATTGAATGTCTGAAATATCTGGGGAATTTTCTCTACACACTTTCACATAATCATGTGGTAGCCATTGCATTTCATGGTATATCCATTTTTATAAGTCTATTTATGAGTACAAAGTGGTACTAAGCCTAGCCACCACTGCTTTAGCCTGCCAGCTTGGACTGACTGCTGTTATTTTAACCACATTCTGCTTTAGAAAAAGCACAACCAACAGTTCCAAATTCCTGAGAGAACTGTAACTGTTTATACTAAGAAAACTGTATGACACATCCTTTGGAAATTTGTTACTATTGAAGCCACTATTAACTTGTTTTGTTTGTTTGTTTGTTTGTTTGGTTGGTTGGTTGTTCTTATTTGTCCAGAATGATCTCTTAAGGCTCAAAGTGTTAAGGCTTAAGGCTCCACCCCAACAGTTAATGGTTACTTGTCCCAGGAACAGAAGCCTATCCTGGGGAAGAGCTTGGACAACTGGACACCAGGAACCAACACACCCTAAAAAAGAGAAATATCAGAGCTCAGCCAATGTTCCTGATCAGGCAAAGAACAACATTTTCTTTTAAACACTAATAGTGACAATGACTAGGGCCTGCCAGATCTGGCACTAGAATAGTCCAAGGACTTAGCAATTTAAGAATTTGAAGTCTTACCTAAAGGTCACTTTTGGAGGAGAGAAAAGAGCCCATTCTGCATGAAAAGTCATCTTCTAGAATAGAAAGGAATCAAGCGGTTACTTCTTGCCATCCTGCTTCTGACCACTTTTGTCTGGGATATGTGCTTACATGAGCCATCCTAACTCTTAAGGGCTGTCCATTTCCTAGTCTGTTCACTCATTCAGGTCTACTTCAAATACAGCTTAGATGGCTTTCCTTAGATAAGACCAATCAACCCTGTTCACTTGATATTTGCCTCAGGCCAACAATGTTTTTCCCCCCAGATTCAATTCTGCCCCACCCTGATCATCTAGTAATGATCCATACCAGGGATCCTGATTCAGATCACGCCTTGATGACATCCAGGAAAAAAACCTTCCAAACCCACATCCCTGAAGATGATGCTTCCTACAAATGTCAAAAGTTGTTACAAGAAGAACAAGATTGTTACACCTGAGATTTTACCAACTTCTGCAAGCTGACAAGTTAGTCTGCCATAATTTTTTGGATAGTGACAAAAGACACATGAATCTTGGGTTGGAGACAAAAGATCGTGTTACTCATGGCACAGTCAATACCATGAACTTTATGTTTGTGCTGGTTCCTCTTATCCCTCAAATTCCATAGGTTACACAGAACAGCCTAGGCAAGTGCTGTTCACCCAATGGGTTTGCATCACAGCTGAGATACCCTGAGCTTGAGAAATCCCAACTTTTTCTTATAAGAGATTGGGCTACAAGAAAACCTGTCCAAAGCTGCTCAAGAGGACAATAATGAAAATAATCATACTGAACAGCAAACAGACTGGCCCTCTGCTCCAGAGAGAGATATTATCTCTATCTTCTGTTCAGTCCCAGACATCTTTGAAAAGATCATCCAGAACAAAAGGCTATCACTACCTCTGCTCACAAGATGCGCGGAAACATGGAAAAACCCATGGAAATTGCCTCTTAGCAGTAAGTTGAAAAAATTAGTGAATAAATGATGCAATTTATGAACATCTCAGGAAAACTGACAAAGTAATGAGTATTCAATACAAATATTTCATCCTTTTCTATTTCTCTAAACATATGTCAATAAAGATCATTTCTGTTCACTAAGAAAGATTCTCATTTTATTTTATTTATTTAAATGTATGACATTCTTTTTTTTTTTCTTTTTCATACTGGTGGTTTTATTGAGTTAGTGGGATTTCTTCTCATGATCAGTGAAAGCAGGCATTACAGTGAAGAGCCAGAGGGAGGAAAGCCTGGGGGAGGGGACAGGAGGGCCTCAGGCAAGGCCTGGTCACTTGGTGATATGCAGAGCTCTCTCTAGGGGCCTATGGCTCATCTTGGGGGCAACTGAATTCAGACAGCTCCGTATTCGGAGAGTTAACGTTCACATCTCATTATCCTAGTTCTTTCGGCGGTATTCCTGAAGAGCTTTTTCTGCCACAATCTCCATAAACTTAACAATTGTTCCTGGAAACTTCTGGGACCATCACAGTGATGAAGTCAGAATTAAACAGCTTTGCAACCACCTTTGTGAGTGAGGCCAGAGGGAACATTAGCGTCAGAAGTTTGGGAACTCATTATAGTGACTTGGAGATAGAATAGGTCTTCAATTTGAGTGAGATTAGCCACATGGGACACCCAGATAAATTGCTCATTCAGCTGTTTCAGCAGAGAGGATGTGTTGAACATCTTCTCCTGGGAGGACTGCAGTGGCTCAGGGTACAGCTTGGTGAACTTCTCAGCAAGCTGTAGGGAACTGTTAAGCTCCTGTCACAGCTGGACCTGAGAGGGGTTGTCAGCCCAACAGTCCACTGATAAGATCTCTTGGCATTTGTCACACTGGTACTTCATCCTCAGGCATCCTGTGGAGTTTTGATGGATCTCTCTGCACACAGCATGGTCTTGGTTGTCATCTGTGAATTCCACTGGGAAGTGGTAGGGAATTCTGTGAAGGTTGACATCCAGGCCTTGTTGAGCCTGGTATGTCATGTCAAAGAGGGGTTGAAGCATGTAGTGGAAGTTCAAGGATTAACATGCAGGGAAACACATTCTGTTCTGGGCAATGCAGGACTTGGGATTGAAGAGAGACCCTCCTAGAATGAGCTGAAGGGTGAGTAGTAGAAGTATCCTGCAGCACATGGGTAATGAGTCTGTCCTGGAAAATCTTGTCCATGGTGCTAGATGTCCAGTTAAAGCTGTCCTTCATGAGTCCAGGGCATGGGTCTGCTGCAAGTGTTCTCCAGCAGGGAGTCCATGTGGCTGCCATTAATCCAAAAGTAGATGGGAGAACTGGTTCAGGAACAACTTGAACTGACAGCCAACAAGGCAGAGCCGCTTCTGCAGACATGTGTGTAGAACTTCATGCAGGTCTGTGTCAGGCAGGGTTTACACTCCTCCCAGAGGGCCACCATGGCGTCATCGCATCCCCTGGGATGCCTACAGCTTCATTTCAGAATCCTTGGTATCATTTAGGGCATCTTCTTTCTTCTTCTTGGCTTCTTTTGTGTTGCTGAGTAGTGATTTGTGCATCTTCATTTATTTGTTCTGTTAGGGCTTTATCTGTTTTACCCCCTTGAGAGCATTTTTAATTTCCTTATGCATGTACTTACTCCCCTGGTGGGACGTTTCCTGGAGCTCTGTGTGTGAGACTGCCTTCACTCCCAGAACCCATCCGTTCTCCCAGGGCAGCAGCAGACCCACCAGCAGCAGGAGAGTCTTCATCAGGCCTACCTCTCCAATAATGAAATCCCAGCAAGCCTCAGTCAGTGGCACCGACTGACGATCCACTGCTCCTGGAGACACCAGATGGTAAGTATGGTGAGGTATGTATTTACAGTGCTCTGCCTCATATGCAAACCCTTTGGGGCTGGCTGCAAACCTGCATGACTCATGCCCAAAAATGTATGTCATTCTTTCAATAATTGACACTCATTTGAATAAATCCTGCAAAACTCGACAGGTGACACTTTTGAACTTACCAAATGCTATTAACTTCATGGAAACAATTTGCTTCAAATATCATTCCATCATTCCACACATAGGATTACTGTACAAATTCCTTGATTCTAAAAATCTTTATCCCAAAGACTAAAATGTAAATGACACCAAATTCTGAGGTTGAAATTAGTCAAAATAAAGAGAGAATGCAGAAGAACTGTACTTAAAGACTGTACTTCCAACTTTATAATAGACAGTTGATTACAGACCTTGAAGAACATTTAAACATGGGTTTAAATCACAGAATTATTTCCACAACTACTCCCTGTCTTTTGTGGTTTCCTTCCTGTAATTTCCTTGGAATATCTTTTTAAGGATGGGGGCTTCTTCTAAATAAATTATTCTAGTCAGAATGACATGAGCAACATTCAAAGAATTCCAAGTATTACGATGGTTAAGCAACATTCTGAAAACTGTATTCTGGAGAACACAAGTATCTTTCATGATGTTAATCAATATTCTGCCATCCAAAAAAAATTCCTTGGTCAAGTAAGTTTGGTAAACCATACATTAAACTGGTTTCTCACTGCAAAATTTTTCAGATCCTCTAATTGGACTAATGTAGTTCTGATTGAGCTAATGAGGTTCATTTATCATTGAACCTACAATAGGTGGGTCAGGGATCTAATATGAAACATTTCCCAAATTTTTTCACCATGCAAAATTTTTAACACCAGATGTTCTTATTAGATATGCTAGATGCTTTCTATTAGGGGCACTAGAGTTCCACAGAACATAGTTAGGATTGGGGTGCCTGGGTGGTTCAGTCGGTTAAGCAGCTGCCTTCAGCTCAGATCATGATCCCAGGGTGCTGGGATTGAGTCCCACATTGGGCTCTTTTCTCAGCAGGGAGCCTGCTTCTCCCTCTGCCTCTGCCTGCCACTCTGCCTGCCTGTGCTCTCTCTGAAAAATAAATAAATAAAACCTTAAAAAAAAAAAAGGAACATGGTTAGGAATACTCTGAATCACCACTCTCAGACCAACCCAAACTAGGCATGAAACAGGTCTTAAGATAGTTAGGAGTTATTTTTGCAGAGGATCTTGAATTATATGCTAAGATATTTGAGCTTTATTATGTAGGCAAAGAGGAAATATTCTATTGACATTCTTTTTACTTATTCGGTATGTTTAGATGTGGTCATTTTAGTAAGAAACATATAAAAGACTAGAAATTCTACTATGTAGTGGATTTCTCCACAGAAGAGAAGATCTACAGAAGAGAATGTCCAATCTTGAAACTTAACAGCCTTCACTCTCAAGAACGCATTCTTTATGTCTAAGAATCCCATGTTGTAGTTTTCATTAATTTGCTTTTTTTTTTCCCCTGTTCTGTGTTCATTGTTCTTCCTCTTCCCTGAATTCCAGCTCTAGGAGTTAATCCTGCAACAGGGACCAGCTAAGACACCAGATCCATTCATGAATTGTCCCAGTCTGAATAAACTCACTCACTAAGTTTTTTTTTTTTAAAGATTTTATTTATTCATTTGACACAGAGAGAGAGATTACAAGTAGGCAGAGAGGCAGGCAGAGAGAGAGGAGAGAGGAGGAAGCAGGCTCCCTGCTGAGCAGAGAGCCCGATGTGGGCCTCGATCCCAGGATCCTGGGATCATGACCTGAGCCGAAGGCAGCGGCTTTAACCCACTGAGCCACCCAGGCGCCCACTAAGTTTTTATCATTGAGGTTTATTTTCCAAAGTTTGATCATGGGACTATTTTGGATACTCTAACCAAGTTTTCTTCAAGGAATACTTAATAAGCACCTATGTGATGAAAGGCTTTGTAATAAGTGCCCAGAGAAGTAAGAGGAGGATTTAGACATATTTTCCTTAAAACTTGAGCACACTTTTGGATATTTTGCTATAAGATCAGATTGACTTAATTTCTTTCAAACTTCAATTGATTTGTGCAGCTAGTCAGGGCCAAATGTATAAAGAACAACTCAGCCCATTAGTCAATGAATATTTATTGACCTCCTACTACATGCCAAACATTATTTAAGGTGCAAGGGATGCAGCAATGTGCAAGACAGGCCTGGTTCCTATCCTCATAGAGTTTATAAATCTAGTTGCTACTAAAAGCAATAAAATGAGTGTGAAATTTTTATTAGTTATCTGCTCTAAACATTTCAAAAAGTAATTATTATTTGTTATTAAAGGGGATGAAACGTATGTGGTACAATGTGAACAATTAGTTAATCTGGGAGGAGAGTATATGGATATTCATTTTACTACTCTTCTGATCTTTTTGTTGAGTTGAAATTTTTCAAAGTAAGGTGTTAGTTTAATAAGAATAAACTAGTTAAGGAAAGTTTAATAAGAATAAACTAGTCAGGTGGGTGGAACTAGAGGGTATTATGCTAAGTGAAATAAGTCAGTCAGAGAAAGACAATTATCATATGATCTCTCTGATAGGAATTTGAGGGGCAGGGCAGGGGGTCATGGGGAGTAGGGAGGGAAAAATGAAACATGATGGGATTCAGAAGGAGACAAACCATAAGAGACTATTAATCTCATGAAACAAATTGAGGGTTACTTGGGGTGGGAGGGTAGGGATAGGGTGGCTGGGTTATGGACATTGGGGAGGGTTTGTGCTATGGTGTGTGCTGTGAAATGTGTAAGCCTGATGATTCACAGACCTGTACTCCGGGTCAAATAATACATTATATGTAATAAAAAATAAATTTAAAAAAAATAATAAACTAGTCAGAAAATTTTTAAAAATTGGAGTCAGATTTCTTCTCTAATCTAATACTTTCTTGTTTAATTGTAACATTTCAGTGTTCTAGGACTTCTAAGTTGATTATTTCCATATTAGAGGCCCAACGGAAGAAGCCAAACCATTTCTACATGAATAAAAGCAAAGACTTGGATTGCATTTTCCCTACCATAGAACATTCTGCTGTAAGTGAACACTGTGGCTCTTAAGTTTGTCCAGCATTTTAGTTAAATATTTTATAAAATAGATCAGCATACCTGTTCTATATCTAAGGAGATGAGGAGAATTACAATTCCCAGGCATGTTATTTGCTGTCCTTCATTCGGTATTTCTTAAGCCATTCTCTAAAACAAGTTTATATGCTTCAGTGCATATAATAACCTACAACAAACAACTAACTCAATGTATCTACTATATACATGCTAAAATATACAAAGTGGAACCTCCTCATTTTGTGAGTGGCAGGGACAGAATTAATACCACCCATAGTGTATCCAAATAAAACAATAGATGTTAAGAGAAAGTATGGGAGGATTTAAGTGGCTTTTAACAATGTCTTCCCACTACTCTTAACTCCAGACCCACCAAATAGATACTATTATTATTTGTGTTTTTATTTTCTCACCATTTCCAAGTTGCCAGATACATGTTTGTCTCTGATGTGTGATATGTCCAAAAGTTCATCAAGGAATGCATGTAGAAGAAAATCAAGTGCCTGAAAGTGAGGGCCAGTGACAAAAAGGGAAAGGGAGCATGAAGGACTTTAATGGGGAAGTAAATATAAAGCAAAGACCTAATGTATATTCCCAAAGAATAGAAATACAGGCTAACAGGTAAGAGACATTTCTCCCCTACCCACTCTTTCAAAAAATTCGTTGCATGTCTCCCATGTGCCTGACACTATGCTAGGCAGTGGAGATAAAAGAATAAAATATAGTATCTATCTTTGAAAAACTTAAGAGATTCTAACTAAGTAATCAGACTAACAAAAGAGAATTCAATGTGCATGGTGGAGATAAGAGAGGTTGTAAGTATAATGGAAATAGCAATGTGGGCCTTAGAGTCAAACTCAAAATTAAGTCTCTGTCATTTATAAACAATCATCTTGGCTAAATTACATAATTTGTCTGAGCTTCAAGTTCCTCATCTGTAAAATACAAATAATAATGCCTACCTTGTTCTATAACTTTAAGACTTAGGAATAAGGCATGCAAGATATTGGGCACGTGCAAGTACTCAAAAGTTATTTCAACTGAGGATATGTGTATAATGAGTAAGGAATGCAAAATTTGCCCCTCCTAAAATGTTACAGCCTGAGGAATCCCAAAAGTTTTGGTATCACTTAGTGTCCTAAAGGAAATTGAGATGTTGAGTAGAATTTAATGGAGGGATTCTAACAGGGATGAGATCAGGACTAGGCGACCTGACCCAACAAAGCATGTTAAGTCCCCAAGGACCAGCAATGGAAGGGAGCCATTATCACCCCTAGACCTGAGCCCAGTGAGAGGCAGAGCCTTGGGAAAGGATCATACCCTCTACAGACACACCTGGTGTAGAGGTAACTCAAGATTCTGATGTCATCCAAGATAACTATTACTTTCAGTCAATAATCAGCTTGCTGATTATAAGTTCATTTTTCCATTCATGTTGCCTGCAAGAACAGAAGATGCTGGCTGGTTACACAACAATTTATACTGCTCATTGAAAAATAATGACTTAAAACTAAGTGTAAGAAAAAAATGTTCAGGCAATCAAATAACCTAAATAAGCACACTTCTCTAGCTGTGGGTTTAACCCTGCAGAATACAGGGCACTGTTTTCTGGCTATTGTGCCTTTAATTCAGGTTAAACATTTTAGCCAACCTGCACTCTATAATGAAAATTCCCAGGCCTTTTTCTTCATGAAATACTATTTTCTATAGTAAATTTTTGAAACTAAATTTGACATTTTTTCTTCATCCCTGTTAAAAGTTTTATTTCAGCACTTCATTTCAACACATTGCGATACTTGTATGTTCCATTTAAATTAGCAGCATCTACAAATTTGATAAGCATGTTATTCTATGTCTTTTTCTAAATTGCTGATAAAAAGGTTGAATGCAATTAAGGATAAGAATAGAGCCTTTTGTATTCAATCATTTAAAAGAATTTGGGCACCTAATATATACTAGGCTCTATATTAATTGCTGGGGATGCAGAAATTAAGAAAGAAGTAGAATTTTGGTTAGTGCTAAATGCTACAAAGAAGGAAAATACAGTAATAAACTAGTGGATGGTCAAGGTATCACAACTTTAGATAAAGGGACTAGAGAGATTCACTGAACCCTAAATGATGTCAGTGAGACTGCCCTATGCATACCCAATGGAAAAGTGTTCCAAGAAGAGGGAAACAGAAAGTGCAAAGGTCACAAAACTGAAATGAGCCTGACATGGGGGAAAAAAGAAAAACAGGCAATTTGGCTGGAACAGAATAAGCAAGGGAAGAATACGTGATATGTTTAGAGAGGTGGACAAAGATCAGATTATGTAGGGATCTGTAGTCTCCAGTAAGGAGTTTGAATCTTATTCAAAGTACACGGACACTTCCTTCTATCCTAGCACTGATCCCACTGATCTATTTATAAATATAGTTTTAGAACAATAACCTTACTGTACTAATAGTCTGCCTAGTTAAAGTCAAGAATCAAGACATCATAGAAATTATTCATGGGGATACAATGAAATATTCTCTGCCAAACAAGAATGTTAACTGCCAGAGAAACCTATTCAATACTTTATATGTTGTGGTTCTGCAAAAGCAATCAGAAGAGAGTTTCCACAAGCTCCTTACCCTATCTACGCATCTACTGCATCTGGGCCCATGGCCTCCTCCTTGCCTCCTATCACTGTGGATGAATTATCTTCCCTCTGAGACCAACCTGCCATGTGTGCATTCATACCTACCAACTCTCTCTTAATCAACATCATTTCCTCTCTTCTGCATCTCAACTTTTGCCTTCCTATAGATTCATACCCAACAACATTAAACATGCAGTAATTTCCCCAATCTTAGATACAAATCTGTCTTGGCCCCTACATCCCTGTCCAACTACCACCTCATTTCTCTTCTAGCTTTTATAGCAAAAATTCTCAAAAGAGTTGTCTATACTTACTGCTGTAATTATTCTCTTTTCACTCTCTCTCAAACCCTCTCCAATCAAATTTCCCTCCATACAACTCCCGTAGAACAGCTCCTGCCCAGGTCACTTGACTTGTCTGCCTCACACATTGTTGGTTGTCCAGATAATAGCCATTTCTTTTTGTCAACTGTCTTGCTCATATAATACCCATGTGCTTTAGGGGATGTGAGCTTTTCTCTAGCCTGAGGGTCAGAAATCAAAATTAGTCTCTAAGCCATTCAGCACCATTGCCCTTACTGGTACCTAGCTTAGAAAGGATAGACGTGTCACAGTTCTGGCCAGTGAAACCTCAGGGAGCTTTTGATCTCATCATAAAGTGAATGTACCAGCTTAACTATCATCCTAATGGTGAACATTAAAGAGATTCCAATGTAGTCTTAATTATTAATCAGACAGTGACAAACATCTTTTTGCATGTAGGAGTTCTGTTTCCATCCATTTGGTTGATCAGACAGAATTCTGGAAGTCATCTTTTCAAGAATGACTTTTCACTCCCATCTCCATTTCACTATCCTCTCATATAATTATAAATTGTTTATCTTTTAGCCCTCAAATCAAGTTCACTCCCTATTCCCCACCCATTCTTAATCAGGTTCTCTGGTTCTTCACCTTCTTTGAAAGATATTACTTTCCTTTTGGATACTCATCTCTCTAATAACACAATGGTGAGTATCATTAGTTAATACCTATCTCCCCCATAAAATTGTACGCTCCATGAAGGCAAGAACTTTCTTAGTTTTTCTCATCATAATCAGCACTTGTCACAGTGTAGGCATGTAGTAGGTACCCAATAATTATTGTTGAAGGTAGGAAAGCAAGCAGAAAGGAAATCTTCCACACAATAACATATAAAAATGTTTCATAAACAGAAATGTGCTGAATTCAGACATTCTGTTCCTTATCATGTGAATGAGTTCATTTCATTCTGATGATACATTAAATAAGTTTTCTTTATTATTCTAGGTAACAGAAACAAATTCTAGATAACTTCAACAAAAAACAGTGGGGAGAGGGATTTACTGGACAAATACTGAGGCATTTCACAGGAACAATGGAAGAAGTGGACAAGAAAATCACAGGAAGATAGGGAAAAAGGCAACTAGAAAACCTCACAGTGAGAGTACATAGGCCTTATCTCTGGGCATTGCCATTAAAACACAGACTTCCAATGAGATCAGTTTGTGTGGTTCTCTCTTACAAGTTTGTCAAAAGAAAGAGTATGACTGGCTCAAGTGTGTGTCCATCTACATCTGGATCAATGAACTTGGCTGTAGTGTAGCAGTGCCATGTAGCATAGGTATGGCCACTAGAGGCCTGCTCCTGTGTTTTGATCCATTCCCAGAAAAGAGGAAACTATTGTGAGCACAGTGGCCACCCCAGATGACATCCCCTTTAGATAAGAATAAGGAAGACATTTATAGTATACAGCAGTCCTTCCAGACCAGGGGAAACGGCAATTTCAGGAGTTAATTCAGTGAACAAATATTTTAATATAGACTTGTCCATATTTATCATTATTTTTATTTATATTTAATTATGTATAACATATTTATAATAATTTAGCCTTTATTATGGAAAATTTCAAACATAAGTACAGAAAAATTATAATGACCCTCCCATTCTACCCGTAATTCAATTTTAATAATTGTCAATATTTTATTTTCCTTATTTTATCTTCTCCCCCAACTTGTTTCCCCAAACTTGTATCCCCAAAGTTGTTTCCTAGGGTATTTTTAAATAAATGCCAGATACATATTTCACCTTACAAGTATTTTGGTATATAACTTCTTTAGGAAGGAATTTTAAAACCATAACCATAATAGCACTGAACAAGGTAAAAATAATTGCTTAATATTCAATGCTATTAATGTATATCCAGTTTTATAAGACTTGCTCTCATGGCACCTGGGTGGCACATTCAGTTAAGCATTTGACTCTTGGTTTTGGCTTGGGTCATGGCTCGGGTCATTAGATTGAGCCCCTCATCAGGCTCTGTACTGAGGACAGAGTCTGCTTCAGATTCTCTCTCCCCCTCCCTCTGCTTTTCCCACTCATACTCTTGCTCTCTCTCTAAAATAAATAAATAAATAAAACATCTTTAAAAATACATATAAGAATTGCTCTCTGTTGTCAAAAGTTTACAATCTAGAAGGATTGATAAGAACTTACTTAAGTAACCAAGAGAAACAAACATCATAAGAAAAGTAGAGATGAAGTATCATGTGATGGTCAGAGGAGAGATGGTAATGGAGACTTAAGACGTGAAATATATATTGCAATATGACCAGGAACCCAGAAACAAGTAGGTGACCAAAAAAAAGTCAAGAGGATAACCGGAGGCTAAGGAAGTAGAAGATCCAAAATTCAAATCAGCACCTGGGACTGAAGGACTGAAGGACTGAAGGACTGAAGTACTTAAAGAAACAATGGAAAGTCAAAGCACATGGCACAGTCTAGGATCAAAAACAGAGGACACGAAGACAAAGAAGGGAGACCCAGCTATCCTGATTGTAAATAAGGGGCAAGTACAAATCTTCAGTCAATAGCCTGGAGGTTTCAGGTGATAAAACCAAGAACTAAGTCTTGGGGACATTTAGGTAGGATGTACTGGTCCAGCCAATTGTGTTGTTTACTGTTGGCTTTGCTCTGATTGTACAGGACTGTAATGAGTTGTTAAATATTTGAACATCACCCCTGATACATGTAATATTTTCATGACATTGGTGTTTAATGAAAGATATCCTTANAGCCAATTGTGTTGTTTACTGTTGGCTTTGCTCTGATTGTACAGGACTGTAATGAGTTGTTACATATTTGAACATCACCCCTGATACATGTAATATTTTCATGACATTGGCGTTTAATGAAAGATATCCTTAGGGGCACCTGGGTGGCTCAGTGGGTTAAAGCCTCTGCCTTGGGCTCAGGTCATGATCTCAGGGTCCTGGGATCAAGCCCAGAGTCGGGCTGCCTGCTAAGGTGGGAGCCTGCTTCCTCCTCTCTCTTTGCCTGCCTCTCTGCCTACTTGTAATCTCTCTCTGTCAAATAAATAAATAAAAATTCTAAAAAATTAAAAAATAAAAAAATAAGATTATAGCCAAAGTTAGCATTGCTATCAGCTAGATATTTCTCATGTTTACAGAAATATAAATGTAAAAATCATACATCATAAGATAAAATATCTGATGAATAGATACCCTTAACTAAAATGGAAAGTCCCTTTTTTTAAAAAAAAAAAACCACAACAGCAATAATATTCTAGGATTACCTTATTCCTCCATAAATCAAGAATTACTTAAAGGTCCTATATCTCTGTCAATTCTAATAGTATTTTGATCTTATTACTCTTTCAACAATTAAAAAAAAAAGTGGAGCCAGTGTGCCTATCATTTATTTGTCACCCAAACATTTAATTCACATTCTTATCTACATAACTATTCTACTAGTCAAAGGGGTTCCTGAGCAAGTTTTATCTTGTATGGGAGGGCTGAGTCAATTAAGCTCCTAAAACAATGTGTTAGAATGAACAAGGCTGGTTAATAATGGATCATTGAATCACTGAGCAGGAAACATCTTTGTTACATAAACAAGCTTATAAAAATGGAGTGCAGAGTAAGAAATTTGGTTTTCTCCACAAATTGCTGAAGGTCATAATTTAAAATTATAGTAGTCTCAAGCATCCATCTCAGGATGTCTGTCTTTTTCTCCACCCCCACCCCAGAAAGTAAATACTCACATTAAAAAAGAAAAAAATTTTGCTCTACAGTAACAACAATATAATGCAAATTGTGATTTCCAGAGTTACTCAGAAAGTTATGGCCACCACCTGTATCAGTTAGAATCCCAACAAGATATGAGTAGACAGATAATGAGACAGTTGAATGGAAAGATCTTCAGAAGGGGTGGACAGGGTTAAGGAAACCAACAAATGATAGTGAAGCACCCCAAGGCTAAAATAAGTGGGAGTCATTATCATCGCTAGATCTGAATGGGCAAGAGAAGCAAGCAATTATTGGAACCTGAAGAGGGTAATAGTGATATGTGTGGGAAAAGCAGCTGTGGACTCAGGTAGAGGAAAGCATCCATGAATTCCTACAGAGTGGGAACAGTGTGAATAAATACCCTAAACTCCCTCCTTCTGGCCTTCAGATTTCCTTCCAATTCCTCCTATTGGCTAAACCCAAATGGAAGCCAAAGGGCAAGGGAGCAAATTGATACAGTCCATAAAGATCAGTAGGATGGAGAGTGGATATGGAAGGGCAATGGCAAATATCCAAAACACATTCCCTTCTACCATTATATCTGTAGTTTGACTAGCCTGATCTATTTTTTCAGTAGTTTCTCTTTCCCACAATGGTCAAATCAAGAAGCAATCTAAAAGGTATTTAGGAAGCTCTATCTAGATTCTAACACTATATTAAACGCATAGAAAAATATAAAGAAGTATAAGATACAAATTCTATCCCCAAGATAAAGCCTGTAAAATAAATGGGAGCAGTATAATATATATAACAAGTCATAGATTATGAAAAGACTGAAAATTTGGTTTCAGGAAGGAACAGGAATCTCCTCTAAGGCAGTTTTCACAAGGTAGTGTGTATGAATTTCAGGATTGCAGTTTTTATAGATAATGCAGGGAAAGGACCTCGTAGAACAAAGATGTTCTTTGGGAGTGACACTAACCTTGCATCCTTAGAAACACTATAGTAGCAACCTGGAACACTGTTCAGGTTGCCTATTTTCCTGGGTACTTGTTCCAGAAGAGAAAAGGAAGGTAAAGAAGGAGAAATTGCTTATTCTTTTCACCCTCTTAATATGTACATTTTCCTAAAGAGTGAAGACTGACATAATACCTATTTTCAACATCTGTAGGGCTAGCACATGAAAGTTAAACCCAACATCAGCTGGTAAAGGCTATTCCCTCCATTTGAAATGCTTTCTTCACTACCTCATTGAGAAAATTGCTATTATTCCAGACTTCACTCAAACATGAACTCTACATAGCTTTTCCTGAGTATTAGTGGCAAAGCCGAAACCTCCTCCGAACTTTTACTTCTAAAATGATAAAAAGAGTTAATTTTCAACAGTATCCTGGTTTGTATAATTTTTGAAAAAGCTATCTTGTATTTTTTAACTATTTTATTCCAGTAAAAAATTTTCATAAAAGATACATATGAATTGCTTTGTTCAGGATCAAAAACATTGCCCAGAGAGGACTTTCCGTGGTAATAAAATTTTCTAAATGAAAAAAGTAAGAACTTGCAATAACCATTGTACCTTCTAAGATAATAACTCTAAATTTGAACATATGAATGCTTTTAATATAGCATTGAAAGAAAAACGTTCTCTGATTAAATATCTCATCCTTTGTTGAATAAAAAGCTATTACTCAACCACCATTCAGTTATCTTTTATGGATTTTTCATAGAAACAATTATGGTTGTCATTTTTTTGTTCTCTAAGCATATCTATGGGATCTAATGACTTCATAACTTAACAAGCCATTACTGAGCCTGGTTAATTTTGAGAAAGAAAACAAATATTTATAGATGCTCAAAAAAACATTATTTGAAAAGCAAACATGAGGTTGAAGAATGTATCCTGGAACTACCTAGAACAAAATAATCCAAAGAGAATGAAAAGCTAACTAAAATAGGTACAAGGAAGAAAAAATATTTTTCAACTCAAATTTCTATTTAGGATTCCAGAAAGTATGATCATTTTGGAATCTAAAACAACTTGAAGATGAGGGAGAAGATGAAAGAGCTGCAATCTCATTCAATTTCCCATTCGAATTGAGTGTATGTCTCAATTCAAGTTTGGCGTGAACACAGAACTATTCACTTAGAGCAGGTAAAAAACCACAACTTCCAAAGAAATTTAGAAAGAAAACTCAGAGCTATTCATTCATTCATCAAAGTTTCTGGGCCAGATACTGCTCCATCTCCATCCCTGCTGGTATAATCTAGTGGGAGAGATACTAACCATGTTGTCAAAATTATACATGTTATAAAATGAGAGAGGGAAGCAAGGAGTTAGCATTTGTACATAGGCCAGGCCCATTGTATTACAGAATCTGATTCAACCTTCACAATGACCCTATGACCTAGGTATTTCTCATCCAATTTTACAAATGGGAAAGTAAAGGTCAGAAAATCAATGAGTCACCACGTTTAACCTGCTAATGAGTGGTGGGGTTAAAATGCCAACTAAGATCTGACTCTAGAGCACATTCTCTTTTCTCTACCCAGGAAGAGATGAATCTTGAGATACATGAGAACCTTGAGGCACCTCTGCATAAGTACCTTAGAGTGTATGTAGTGTAAAAAACAAAACAAAACAAAACAAAACACCACCGTGAGTGCTGTGAATTGTGTAAGGTGGATGATTCACAGACCTGTATGCCTGAAACAAATAATACATTATAAGTTAATTTAAAAAAACAAAACAAAACACTACTGTGCCTAGAGAGGTAAATTGTGCTGGGAACACAGAGCTTGGAGTAACTGATTCTGTGTGGTGCCATTAAAGACCATGGATTACTTAGGGAATGTGGAAAAGACTAGGCTGTTGGCTACAGCATATGAGGAAGTGGTACAAATGGAAAATGAGACTGGGTTAAACTATAAAAGTTTAAGAGGCGTTTTCAGCCATGCCAACAACGGGCATGAAGATATATTATGTACTGAAATTCAGATTTCAGAAAATAATGGAAAGATTACAAAATATTAAGATAAAAATATTGTTGTGGCCTGCAGAGACCAAACCCTTCATTTAGAGAAAACCAAATGCCAAGCTTTTCTAATGCCAAGGAAGTTATTGTTATGCAAATCACTGTTGTATTTCTGTTAATTGGGGCTTGTTCTCAATGAAAGAGGAGGAGAAAAGTTTTATCCTTAAAAATGGAAATTAAACCAATTTTAAAGTATACAATGAAACTCAACAAAATTGCAAAGTATGTTTTTCTATAATTAACACTTTTCAATGACCCCATTTTCTTTGTTGTCAGTATACAATGTTCCCACCAACTTGCATTGTATTTTTTTTGTCATTCAGTAATATTCATTAATTCAGTAATTTTGTCTTTCAGTAATAGTAAATTCTCATCATTGGTTAAAACTTGTACAAAAAAAGCAAACAAAAGTCCACACACAAGATGAATAAGCATTTAACACCATCAGAAATTTTTCCCAAGCCAAAATGTAAGCTTATGATTTAAAACAACAACAAAAACAAAACAAAACAAAACAAAACACCACCGTGAGTGCTGTGAATTGTGTAAGGTGGATGATTCACAGACCTGTATGCCTGAAACAAATAATACATTATAAGTTAATTTAAAAAAACAAAACAAGGGCGCCTGGGTGGCTCAGTGGGTTAAAGCCGCTGCCTTCGGCTCAGGTCATGATTCCAGGGTCCTGGGATCGAGGCCCACATCGGGCTCTCTGCTCAGCAGGGAGCCTGCTTCCTCCTCTTTCCTCTCTCTCTGCCTGCCTCTCTGCCTGCTTGTAATCTCTCTCTCTGTGTCAAATGAATAAATAAAATCTTTTTTAAAAAAACAAAACAAAACAAAACAAAACAAAACAAAACAAAACAAAACACTACTGTGCCTAGAGAGGTAAATTGTGCTGGGAACACAGAGCTTGGAGTAATTGATTCTGTGTGGTGCCATTAAAGACCATGGATTACTTAGGGAATGTGGAAAAGACTAGGCTGTTGGCTACAGCATATGAGGAAGTGGTACAAATGGAAAATGAGACTGGGTTAAACTATAAAAGTTTAAGAGGCGTTTTCAGCCATGCCAACAACGGGCATGAAGATATATTATGTACTGAAATTCAGATTTCAGAAAATAATGGAAAGATTACAAAATATTAAGATAAAAATATTGTTGTGGCCTGCAGAGACCAAACCCTTCATTTAGAGAAAACCAAATGCCAAGCTTTTCTAATGCCAAGGAAGTTATTGTTATGCAAATCACTGTTGTATTTCTGTTAATTGGGGCTTGTTCTCAATGAAAGAGGAGGAGAAAAGTTTTATCCTTAAAAATGGAAATTAAACCAATTTTAAAGTATACAATGAAACTCAACAAAATTGCAAAGTATGTTTTTCTATAATTAACACTTTTCAATGACCCCATTTTCTTTGTTGTCAGTATACAATGTTCCCACCAACTTGCATTGTATTTTTTTTGTCATTCAGTAATATTCATTAATTCAGTAATTTTGTCTTTCAGTAATAGTAAATTCTCATCATTGGTTAAAACTTGTACAAAAAAAGCAAACAAAAGTCCACACACAAGATGAATAAGCATTTAACACCATCAGAAATTTTTCCCAAGCCAAAATGTAAGCTTATGATTTAAAACAACAACAAAAACAAAACAAAACAAAACAAAAACCTGGTTGATTTGATCTTGAGTTAGTTCTGTAACCTCAGCTAGTACTTAGGACAAAATCTGGAAGTCTGTGACCACAAAAACTGAAGGATTTTCCTCACACTCCTCAATATCATCTAGTCTCTGTGGCTAGTCCTTCACCCCAATTCCTGTTTTCTGCCATTGGGACAGGGGCCCTTAATCCCTTTATGCTAGGACTGGGGTTCTGAGATTTTTGCTGGTCTGGCCCACCGGGGGAATGGAACCTGTTAATAGAGTTCTGCCCCATAATGGGTAGACCTTTGCAAACCGTGATGCCACTTCTAGCCAGGTAGTTTGTGTATCACCATTGCCACGACAGTCCTGCTGCCATGCCACAAAGACTACCACTCACCCTACTCCCAATCCAACTGCCAACAACCTTCCATCTGGTTTCCTTTTCTTCCTAATGGCAGGTACCCTGAGATGTCAGCAAGTCTCATGAAATCAGATGGCTTCGGTCACTGTCACTGAACGCACTCACCATTGCTAAAAGTGAAAAATGTAGGGATTTTGTGTTATGGTGCTGATCATTAGCATCTAAATGAAGCAAAACACTAAGGCTAGCCAGACCTCAAGCAAAATTATAGAAAAGTTTAATATTTCTAAAATCACCAACATTTGTATCTTCGTATGATTTATACCAAACATTCAAAACCCTTCAAACCTTGCTACTTAAAACATTTTGCAACAGGAATAACTTTAGTGTTAGCTGCTAACCTCTAACATCACAGTTTTTTTTTATCATATAATTTTTTTTAAATTGAGATTCACATTCCATACCATACATCCATTCACATACCATAAAATGGATCATCTTAAAAGTGTATAATTCGGGGCACTTGTGTGGCTCAGTAGGTTAAGCATCTGACTCTTGACTCTGGCTCAGGTCATGATCTCAGGGTCATGAGATTGAGCCCCACATTGGGCTCCACATTCAGTGGGGAGCCTGCTTCTCTCCATCTTCCTCTGCCCCTCCCTCCTCTTTCTCTCTCAAATAAATAAATAAATCTTTTTTAAAAAGTACATAATTCGGTGATTTTTAGTATATTTACAAGGTTTTACAATCATCATCGCTATCTAAGTCAAGAACATTTTCTTTACCCTCGCCCACAAAAAAACTCCATCCACTCTCTATTCCCTCCTTTTCTGAGCCTCTGACAAGCACTAATCCCCTTTCTGTTTCTATGGATTTGCCAATTCTGGACATCTCATATAAATGAAATCATATAATATGTGGCCTTTTGTGTCTAAATTCTTTCACTTAGCATAATGTTTTCAAAGTTCATCCACGTTGTAGCACGAATCAGTATTTTATCCCTTTTAATGGCCAAATAATATTCCATTGTGTAGATATACAATCTTTGTTTATACATTCAATAGTTGATAGGCAACTGGGTTGTTTCTATTTCTTGGCTATTATGAATAATGCTACTCTGAACATTTTTGTATAAGCTTTTTTATAAGCATGTTTTCAATTCTCTTAAGTATATGCCTAGAAATGGAATTGCTGGATCATATGATAACTCTCTGTTTAACTTTTTGAGAAACTATCAAATTGTTTTCCAAAGTGTCTACACCTTTTTTTACATTCCCACCAGCAATGTATGAAGGTCCCAATTTCTTCATATCCTCATCAACACTTACTGCTTAAAAAAAACTATCATTATGGCCATTCTAGTAGGTGTAAAATGGTTTTGATTTGTATTCCCTGATGACTAATGATGTTATTTAAAAATAGTAATAATAAAAATTATATAGTGTAATTCAAAATTATTGTTTCCTTGTTGATTCTCTCTGAATGTATACCCACTGGTGAGAGTACAAAAAAATAATAACAATAAGTTGATATTTCTGTGAAAAACAAAAACCAAACAGGGTCACCTGGATGGCTCAGTCAGTTAAGAGTCTGCCTTCAGTCAGGTCATGATCCCAGGGTCCTGGGATCAAGACCAACTTGGGGCTCCCTGCTCAGCTGAGAGCCTGCTTCTCCCTCTGCCCCTCCTCCCTGCTCATGCTCTCTCAACTAAATAAATAAAATCTAAAAAAATTAAAAATTAAAAAATAACAAATGCTTTATATATTAACATCAATAATGTATTTTCCAAAACTGAAAAATTAAAAGAGTGCTATTGTTTTATATTTTGGCAAATATCTAAAATATGGCTTAAATAGATAAGAGTTGGATTCTTATATCTGCTTCTATATTTAATCTGTTGTAATATGTTGTTGTGGTTGAAATAAAAATCCAGTCTCACATAGATATACAGTTAGAGAAGGGAAGAGTATTTTTTAAATAGCCTTTTAAGATAATTGTACATATTCCTCAATGGTAACTACACCAAAACTGGGCAATGATTAGTTTTTAGAAGTTAGTTGCAATATAGAATCTAAAACCATACCAATGAATTTTTCAATCTCTGTTATAAAATCTATTGGCTTGTCTTGGTCTTTGAATGGATTTTTTCCCATAACTTTGTAACATCCTACACTAGTCATTTTTCAAATATTTGCTCACTGAGTTATATAGATCTTCCAAATGTTGACACAGTTCATTGTATTAATTTTCTAAATCACATCCATTAATTTCATCAAAAATCTCATTAGAAAAATCTTTAGATGTTAAGATGTTGATTAGCTGACAAATACAGTTTTTTTAAATTCTAATTTTATCATTGGCAACAAAAATGATTTTTTCTTAAAGGACAGATTCATTTCATTCACTTTCAAGATAGTGTCTATCAACTAACTAAAGGTCAAAAATCATCATTTGTCAGTTGTTTCAAGTACAAATGATGTGTAGGGAGGGGAGGCAAGGATAGCTAGTTTAGGTTCCAATTCAAACAACTATGCTTGTGTTTGACACATTTTGATGTGCAGTAGGTTTTATTTGTACTTCCCATTTTCTCACACTGATTCTTAAAAGCTATGTACTTAGGGATAAAGATTTAATAAGCTTAGTAATTTTACTACATCATTAAAGATATTCTTAGGTGAAACAGCTTTCTTTCTTTCTTTTTTTTTTCTTACAAGTATGTGGGTAAAGAATACAATGATTACTGTGTACTACTGATGTAGTTCAGTGCCACTGCCTTGATTTGTGCTGAGGACCAGTGTTAACCACTGTGGCTTTTGTATCATCAGCATAAATGTCACCATGGTGAGAAAGGCACCTAACATCTTAGTATTACTGTGAAAATACTTTTAACCTTACAGACGTGGCTGCAAGGATCTCAATGACCCCAGCTGTCCACACTCTACGGAGTGCCGCCCTAGGTAGCCACTGAGTTCTCTTTGGAATAGAATACCTTTTAATGAGTTACTGATATTTATCTTATCAAGAATATTGAATATGAGAATGCTTTGAAGAGAAGTGGATTCTTTAAGTAAGCTCTAGAATTTAACCTCCCAATTTTCTCACCTATTCTTTTCACCTCCTTTGCTACAGACACTATGCAAGTTCAGACACCCATCACTTTACCTGCAGATAACTCCCTGGACTGCTCACTGGTTTCTCTGCCTCCAAAATCTCCCTTCTCCAAGTGTTCTTCTACACAAACTGCTGCAGATTATTATTCTTAAAGCCCATCTGACCTCTTCGTGCAGAAATTTCTAGTGACTTTTTCTGCCTACCAAATAAAGTCTAAATGCCTTCATTTGAGTGTCAGGGTTCCCCTTCTTCTGGGTCCAACTTCCAGAGTGTATTTCCCACTTTTTCTCCATGCTTTCCAACCTCAGAACATACATTACTCTTTCCAACTTGTAGTGCATTTGTCTGAGGCTCCACACCTTCTTTGTCTGGGGTCCTTCCCCACCTTTTAAATCTTCACAGAGGGCAGTCTACCACCCACTAAAGAGCTAAAAAGGATGGATACTTGTTTTCCCAAGAAGTGTGCTAGTTAGGAAATTGGTGCACGAACAAGGCTCAGCCAATCATCAGGATCAGACTCAAGGATTTTGAATGTGGAGCTAGTGACATAAAGAACCAGAAAAGAGAGTGAGGTAAAGATTCATTTAACAATATCAAGACAGGACAATGAAGCATTTGGAAGCAATAATAGCGTCCAGTATCCAGGTGCCACCGTAGTAGCAGTGCCAGTACCAGGAGCATCTGGGAATATCTGGTGGTATCAGTGGCATCTGAGCTGCAAGCTATAGAGCCCAGCTCTTCCTATCCCCTGTGTGAACCTGGCTGGAGTGATTGGTCCTGACTAAGAGGAAATAGGGTTTCCTGCTACAAAGTAAAGTCAAGTGGCAAAATCAACAGGCTCAAAATAAATTTCTATTCACTTTTTTCCAAGTAAGAGAGAAAGCACTGGAAAGTCAAGTAATAGATTTATCTTCAGTCAGTAATTTTTGTGTAGTTTATTAGAGCTTAGAACTAATGAGGCCACAGTTACTATCTCAAAGGCCAAAAAGTTAAATAAGCTATATTGTTTGGTCACACATACACAACTGGTTAGGGCACTGGCAAGTAATCATACCATAGCCCCAGGAAAAGAGAGTATTTGGGTCAATGTGATCACACTCAAGTACATAGTTCAGTGAATCAGTTCCAGTATCCTCGTGTATCTTAACCAGAGTCCATTGGCCAAGTCTGTCCCTCAACCATGATCTGGCAGAAAATTCCATTTAATTCATGAAATTTGAATTGGCATTTGTTTCCTTGCTACTTATATCAGTACATTATGGGAACAGAAACACTTCCTTCTATTAGGCTAACGGGATAGCTAACAAAAAAGACACCATATTAAATAAACCCTCTGCTATTTGGTTAGTAGGCCTTTACTAATTTTTTGCATATCCTAAATTTGCACTTGTTTTCATGGTTCCATTGATCTCCTGGATCCCACAAGTATGTATATGACTTACCACTGTGCAAACAACAACACATTAGTCAGAACTTGTGTGATGTTCTGCATGGCAATTTTGAGAAAGTCTATTACAAAGAGAGAGACATCATTTAAAGTTTGATAGTAAAAATTGTGAGGAAAGAGTTTAATTTATGTGACCTGAAGTAAAGAAGTTTTAAGAGAGACTGACTCTTGGTTTTGAGTATGAAAACACTTCCTACATAGACAATAGAAAATAATAATTCTTAGCCCTATGTAGCAGAGAATTTAAACTAGACATTAGAAGAACTCTAATGATTATGAAATGTGTATATATATTATCACAGGATTATAGAAGTTTTTAAAATATTTAAACCAATTTTAATTGAAAAAATAGTCTTTCCTGATAAATAATTACAAATTTTTACTCTTGATGTAACTTAAATAACACAACTGAGGGAAAGATGCTGGCTCCCTCTGAGAAAAAAATAAGTTATATAGATATATACATATATATATTTAAGATTTTGTCAATTTATTTGACAGAGAGAGACACAGCAAGAGAAGGAACACAAGCAGGGGGAGTGGGAGAGGGAGGAGCAGGCTTCCTGCTGAGCAGGGAGTCCAATGCAGGGTTTGATCCCAGGACTGGGATCATGACCTGAGCTGAAGGCAGACGTTTAATGACTGAGCCACCCAACCACCCCTACAATTATATTTTTAAAACAGGGCAAAATTGATGGTTGTTTTCAAATAATTTGCCCTTGCTTCTGACTCAGGACCAACCAGCGAAAGTTATATATGCTTCCCAAGCAAATCATATAGAATGCGGAATTCAATTCCAAAAACAGGATGACTCAACTCAACTTGCTACATCAAGAATCTTTGCAGGGATGGAGTGATAAGTAAGACATATCTATGCCCTCCGAGAGCTAATGTTGGATGGAAGGCAAGCAGAATTAATCAAATATAAAGATAATTACAAGATAAGACAAAGTATAACTGATAAATACCAAAAAACAAAGTCCTTTTTTTTGCAGATCATGTCAGTATAAGGACAACTTACTGGGTTATAATGTCAGTGACAAAAATTGAGATTCACATATTTCAGCCCATAGGACCACATTTGCTCCTCAAAGTAGAGCTGAGCATTGGTTGAAAGGCCATAAGTGAACCCACTGCAGAACATAAAAAGAAGCTGTCACTTGGCTATACTATATAGCAGTATCACTTAAGACAATTTGGGAACAAGGTTGAGCATTATTGGTTTTCTCATCTTGTCTTTAAGGAAGCATATAAGGAAGGGAGAGGTTTCAACTTAGCAAAGTCATGCAGAAAGAAGAAAATGTGCTCAAAGAAGAATCTACATTTCAAAAATTCCAACTTCAAAATAGGCCTAGAAGAATTATAATTTTAAAATCACTGCAGTATGCCCATGTATAGGTGATCCTGATCACTGAAAGCATGACCATATTAAAAATGCCATAAGGAAACTTCTACAGAGGAGTCAAGTAGCAGTAGAAGCAGAGTTTCAAAACTTGCTCCATGTTCAGTGCTATGCTTTTGACATTTAGCAAATATGTCTAGATTCATTGCTGAAATATTTACTAAAATCAAATATCCACTTAGAAATGGCATCAATTTTTAAATCACTTAGCCTGACTGATTTTTATATGTGTGTGCTAGAAATAAGCTTTCTGGGAACAAGATACAGAGAAACACTTTTTTTTCACATTTCCTAGTGTCCCTCTAATGCTGGTAAGATAATGGCATCTTTAATATGACAGCTTTCTTCAAAAGTCAAACTGTAAAAAATGATTTACAGTAAAATATAACCTGCTATGTGGTTATTCAACTTTCATTATTTAGAAAATGCTGAAACTACAGTAGAAAAGTTGGCAATGGCATAACCAAAACAATTTACAGAAAAACACAAATGTCTAATTAAAATGAAAAATGTAATCAAAATTATAGATAAAATATTTTCCTATTACATTCAGAAAATATTTTTAATTGTACTGATGTACAATGTCAGCAAATGTCACATTTAGGGGGATACTCACAAACATGGCTCATGTCCGTGTAATTGGGTACAATCTTTATGGAAATCTGACCACCAATCCAGATCATAAGCCTAAAGGTTTATAACTTTGACCAAATTTTTCACCTTTCAAGAATTTGCCCTAATAGTTCAGCCATTATGGAAAATAGTATGGAAGTTCCTCGGAAAATTAAAAAATAGAATTACCATATGACCTAGCAATCTCACTTCTGAGTATATATGCAAAGAAAATTCAAATAGGACCTCAAAGAAGTATTTGCACTCCCATGTTCATTGCAGCATTATTCATAATGGCCAAGATATGGAAACAACCTAAGTATCTATCAATGAATTAACGTCTAAAGATGTGTTCATACATATATATATATATACATATATATATAAATATATGTGTGTGTGTGTGCGTGCTTTATATATGTGTGTGTGTGTACACACATAGTAGAATATTACTCAGCTATGAGAAAGGACATTGCCTTGTTTGCTTCAACATGGATGGACTTTGAGGGCATCATGCTAAGGGAAATAAGTCGGACTGCGAAAGACAAATAATGTGTGATTATCACTTATATTTGGAACTATCAAAGCCAAACTCACAGAAACAGAGCCTACATGGTGGTTACCAGAGGCTGGAGGATGAGGGAAAGAGGAATGTTGGTCAAGAGTACAAACTTCCAGTAATAATGTAAGTTCCAGGGATCTAATGTATAGCATAGTGATATTAGTTAATAATACTGTACTGCATATTTGCAAGTTGCTAAGCGACTAGATCTTAAATATTTTTTTTAAGATTTTATTTATTTGACAGAGAGAGATTACAAGTAGGCAGAGAGGCAGGCAGAGACAGAGGAGCAAGCAGGCTACCTGCTGAGCAGGAAGCCCGATGTGGGGCTCAATCCCAGGACTCTGAGATCATGACCTGAGCTGAAGCAGAGGCTTTAACCCACTGACCCACCCAGGGGCCCCCCAGGGGCCCCTAGATCTTAAATATTCTTAGCCCAAAAAAGAAATGATACTTATATGATGTGTTATAGGTTTAGCTAACACTATGGTAAAAATGATTTTGCAATATATGTGTATCAAATTAACATGTATATCTTAAACTTACAAATGTTATATGTCAATTATATGTCAGTAAAGTTGTATGTATGGGGGGTAGAATTTACCTTACGTAGAAAAACCTAGATTCAGCAATATTCACTATTTATAGTACTGAAAAATTAGCCCCATTGGTCTTCCATGGGGAAGGCAACCATGAGAATCCTTTGCTTAGGATCACCTTTGTCTGCACTGTAATGACTATGCAGAAACAGCAATAAATATGCTCCCCAGTGTTTTTCAGTTTGTATAATTCAGAGCAGAGCATGATATTTCCAATGAAAATGTGTAGCAATGTGTGAAAACTTTGGTAGGAGTACGGGTGAGATGAGAGGTTCTATAAGACTTTAAAAACTGTTTTAGTCTGCTGGGGCTGCCATAACAAAGTGCTGTAGACTGGGTTGCTTCAACAATGGAAATTAATTTTCTCAACACCTGGAGGCTAGACATCTAAGATCAGGGTGCCAGCATGGTAGGGTTCTGGTGAGGATTCACTTTGTGGTTTATAGATAGCCAACCTCTCTGTGTGTCCTTACGTGGTGGGGGAACAAAGAATGGGTTTTCTGGTATCTCTTCTTCTAAGAGCATTAATCCCAGGATGATGGCCCCACCCTCACGACTTCATCAAAATCTAATAACCTCCCAGGTCCTCATCTCCAAGTAGCATCACAATGGGGACTTATGGCTTCAACATGAATTCTGAGGTAACACAATTCAGTCCATAGATAGCACAATATTAAAAATGTTTCTATATCAATCTAACTATATGATAATTATAATAAATGATAATCATGTTAAAATTAATTCATTCATTTAAGCTAAAGCTCTAGAGTCCTGATGTAATTCTTTAAAAAACATTTAAAATATTGGGAAAAATTCCATTTAGTATGACAGAGTTAGAAAATCAAGATTTTGCAATACCTAGGAAATGGCCTCTAATATTACAGAATTGAAGGCTATTGGGAGAACAGGATATTCTCCAGTGCTCAAGTATAACCTCTCAGATCATTAATTCCTAAGGGTAACATGTACCTTTACAATGTGAAGATCTGAAAGTTGCCATTAAACTTAACAACCACACTAAGTATCATTAGTAGTGGGACAACCTGTCTTTATATACTTCCTGATCAGATGTGAAGTCACATTACATGTATTGTGAAAGAAGGATTCTTGACAAATAAGTTTAATCTGAATTTAATCAAGTCTAGACCTAAATTTCAGCTCATGTGAAATACAGGAAATAAAGGAACAGGTTAAATGACATCATGGGAAACAATCAGGATATAGAATATACTATATAAGGCAAATGTCCTGGACTCTTCAAAAAGTCATGAAAAAATGGGTTGCAAATTGTTCTAAATTAAAAGAAATGACCATCAAATTCAATATGTCAAACTTAATACTTTAAAATATGCGTCTATGTAGGGAATTTGGAGACAACTGGGAGACTTAAAATATGGAGTGGGTATTAAACAGCGTAAAATTATTATTAATTTTCTTGGATGTAATAATGGCACTGGGATTAAGTAGAACATTCTTATTCTCAGAGGTTGTATGATGAAATATTAAGGGGTGAAGTTTCATATGTGTGCAAATGACTTTTAAATATTTCAGCAAGAAAATTAATGTATGCATGTAGATAGAAATATTTTTAAATTTGGCAACATGTTAGTAAATGTTGAATTAATGGGAGTAAATGAATTTTTTGTATTATCCACTTAGATTATCCATTGTGTTATATTTTCTCTGTATTTGAAATTTTAAAATAAAAAGTTATCAGGAAGGTAAATTAATTTTTTTATTTAAAAATAACTGATGTTAAGTAAACAATATATGTAATAAAGATATAATAAACAAATCATAATGTACTCAATACTCATAAATATACCACCCAACCCAAGATCTAGAACACTAACAGTACCATCAAATTGACATATGTAGACATCTAGGAATATGGCAAAGTAGGAGAATCCTGGGCTCACCTGTCCCACAGATACTAGATAACAACCACACTAGTATAAATAAACCAGAAAATGACTTGAACAGCAACAGAATAACTAAATGTAGAGAAGAGGCCTCACTGACAATTGTAGGGAGGGCAGAAACATGGTCTGGAGTCAAAGGGACCCACAGGACTGCTCACAGGAGGGAGGGACTTTATAGGTACTGAGAGGGGAGAAGAAAAGACCCCATACCAGGTACCTCAGGCACAAGAGGCCCACACTGGGAAGACAAATATCTATAACATTTGGCTTTGAAGTCCAGAGGGCCTTGGCTTTGTTTTTACAATCAGTAGGGCTTGACATCTGGAGCTTTAAAATTCAGTGGGCTGAGTCTTTACCTTAAAGAGATAGCACAACAAACAGCCCTGCAGAGATGCAGCATAGAAGCAGCAGTTTGAAAAATGCCTGAGGTATAATAGGAGGTAGATTTGTTTCCTAATCTCAGAGCATGTGCTATAGTGGAGGAATTATTGGTAGGTTTCAAGAACAAAAGAGCTGGTGGGTGCCATTTCCCTCCCCTGCCCCCAGCCTAGATACACAGACACCTGCAGGGAACCAGTGCAGTGCCAAAACTTTCCACCTAACTTGCTAACAGTGAGCCCCATCCCTGAATGCTTCTGTGAATCTGCCCCCTTCATCCCAGTGGAAGGAATTTCCTAAAGTGGCTGCAGGTCCCCTCCCATAACAGACCTGCACAAACTTTGCTAGCACCACATCCCCACCCCCCGCATTCTCTGGCAGACCTGCCCCCTCTAATATTCACTTGGCCAGAGCTCATGCAAAGTGGTACCACAGGACTGGCAGTGTGCAAGCAGACACAACAGGGGCCAGAACCACTCCAAAGTGGGTCCTGCACCAGGAGAGAGGAAGAAAACCAACTGAGACGTCAGTCCAACTGAGGTCCCAGCTGTGGGCTTGAGGCAAACATCTGGTCTGTTTGTAGGCCTGCCCATCAACAAAATCTTCTTAGGGGACAACATAGGGAAAGCACCCTGCAGTCTGATGGCATTGCAGCTCAGGAAAATACTTGGTCTGACTCAACTCAAGCCCAAGGTGGTCCCAGACTGGCTCACTAACAACACAGGGACCAAACCCTGCCTACAACAGGCAAAGAGAGTCATTGCAGACAATTGGACTGAAGGCAAAAGCAGCTTAGCCACAACAGCGGGGTGCACACAACACACATAGGAGATATCCCTGAATGACAGGTTCTGATGATCAGGGGACACTGCACAGTGGGCCCTACAGGACCTTTTCTTCATAAGGCCACTACTTTCAAGGTCAGGAAACATAGCTGACCTTCCTAAAACATGAAGAAATGAAGAGAATTAGACAAAATGAGGAGACAGAGGAATATGTCCCCAAATGAAAGAAGAGTACAAAGTCATAGCAAGAGAGTTAAAAGAAATGGAAATAAGTAATATGTCTGACAGAGAAGTTCTCATAATTATCAAAAAGATCCTGACTGGACTTGAGAAAAGACTGGAAGGCCTCAGTGAGACCCTCAACAAAAAGATAGAAAACATAAAAAAGACCCAATCAGAGATGAAGAACTCAATAACTGAAATTAAAAATACACTAGAGGGAATAAATAGTAGGCCAGAGGAAACGGAAGAATGGATTAGCGATAGGAAAGACAGAGTGATGGAAAGCAATTAAGCTGAACATGAGAGAGAAAAACAAATAATAAATGAAAATAGATTAAGGGAACTCAGGAACACCATCATGTGTAAAAATATTCACATTATATCCCAGAAGGAGAAGAGAGGAAAAAATGGGAGATAAATGTATTTGAAGAAATAATAGTTGAAAACTTCCCAAATCTGGGTAAGAAAATAGAAATCCAGATCCAGGATGCACAGAGAGCTGCCAGCAAAATCAACACAGGAAAGTCCACACCAAGACACACAGAAATTAAAATGGCAAGAAGTAGTGATAAAGAGAGAATTTTAAAAGCTGGAAGAAGAAAAAAATTAGTAAAATACAAAGGAAACCCCATAAGGTTATCAGCTGATTTTTCAGCAAAAACTTAGCAGGCCAGAGGGAGTAGCATGATATATTCAAAGTGCTGAAAGAAAAAACTTACCAGCAAGATACCCTACCCAGCAAGGCTGTCATTCAAGATAGAAGGAGAGATAGTTTCCCAGAAAAAAAAGTTTTAAAGGAATTCATCACCACTAAATCAGCCTTATAAGAAATGTTAAAGGCAACTCTGTGAGTGAAAAGGAAAGACCATAATCAGGAACAAGAAAACTAAGAAGCATAAAAGTAGTAAAATAAAGTACATCTATAAACATCAGTCAAGACATTCACAAAATAAAAGGATGCAAAGTATGACACCATATACCTGAAACATGGGAGGAAGAGTATAAAAATTTAGTGCTTTTTGAATGAGTTGAAACTTAGGTGACTATCAACCTAACATAGACTACTACATGCATAAGATGTTATATATATAAACTTAATGGTAAACAAAAATCGAAAACTGGCATAGATATGCAAAAAATAAAGGGAAAGGAATCCATGTAGAGCACTAAAGAAAGCTAGCAAATAATGAAAGAAGAGAAGAAAGGAACAGAGAAGAACTCCAAAAACAAACATAAAACAAGTAACAAAATGGCAATAAGTACATGCCTAGCAATAAGTACTTTGAATGTAAATGAAATAAACACTCCAATCAAAAAACATAACATGAAATGGATAAAAAAAGCCAGACCTATTTATATGCTGCCTACACAAGACTCATTTCAGACTGAAAGGCACATACAGATTGAAAGTGAAGGAAAGAAAAAGCATTTGTCATAGAAAAGGAAGTGAAAAGAAAGCTGGGTAGCCATACTTATTTCAGACAAAATAGACTTTAAAACAAAGATGTAACAAGAGACAAAGTTGGACACTATATAGTAATGAAAGGGACAATCCAACAAAAAGATACAACAATTGTAGGGGTGCCTGGGTGGCTCAGTGGAGTAAAGCCTCTGCGTTTGGCTCAGGTCATGCATGATCTCAGGGTCCTGGGATCGAGCCCTGCATCAGGCTCCCTGCTCAACAGGGAGCCTGCTTCCTCCTCTGTCTCTGCCTGCCTCTCTGCCTACTGGTAATCTCTCTCTCTCTCTCTCTCTGTCAAATAAATAAATATTTTCTTTAAAAAAAAAAGAAGATATAACAATTGTAAATATTTTTGCACCCAACATAGGAGTACCCCAATACATAAAGCAGTTAATAACAAATATAAAGGAGGTAATCAATAATAATACAACAATAGTAGAAGACTTTAACACCCTATATATATCAATGGGTAGATTATCCAAGCAGAAAATCAACAAGGAAAGAGTGGCTTTGAATAACACATTGGATCAGGTAGATCTAATAGATAGATTCAGAACACTCTATCCTAAAACAGTGGAATACATTTTCTTTTCAAGTACACATGGAACATTCTCCAGAACAGATCACATGTGAGGCTACAAAAGAAGTCTCAACAGATTAAAAAAGATTGAAGTCTTACCATGTATGTTTTCTGACCGCAACACTATGAAACTAGGAATCAACCACAAGAAAAAATCTGGAAAGACCATAAATACATGGAAGTTAAGTAACATGCTACCGAACAATGAACATGTCAACTAAGAAATTAAAGAGAAAATCAAAAAACACATGAAGAAAAATGAAAATCAAAACACAGTGGTCCAAAAGCTTTGGAATGCAGCAAAAGAAGTTCTAGGACAAAAGTTTATAGCAATCCAGGCCTACCTCAAGAAACAAGAAAAATCTCAAATAAACAACCTAACCTTACTTAAAGGAGCTAGAAAAAGAACAACAAATAAAACCCCAAATCAGTAGAAGGAAGGAAATAACAAAGATTAGAGTAGAAATAAATGAAATAGAAACTAAAAAAACTAAACAAACAAAAGCAATAAAACAGATCAATGAAACCAAGAACTGTTTTTTTGAAAAGATCAATAAAATTGATAAATCTTTAGCCAGACTCAACCAAAACAAGAGAGAAATGACTTAAATAAACAAAATCAGAAATGAAAGAGGAGAAATAACAACTGACACTACAGAAATCCAGAGGATTATAAGAAAATATTATGAAAAACTTTATGCCAAAAAACTGGACAACCTAAAAGAAATAGATAATTTCCAGACACATATAACTTCCCAAAACTGAATAAGAAAGAAATAGAAAAACTGAATAGACTAATTACCAACAGTGAAATTATATCAGTATCAAAATATTCCCAACAACCAAAAGTCCAGGATCATGGCTTCACAGGTGAGTTCTACCAAATATTTAAAGAAGAGTTGTTACCTATTCTTCTCAAACTGTTCCAAAAAATAGAAGAGGGAGGAAAGCTTCCAAATTCATTCTATGATACCAGCATTATCCTGATACCAAAACCAGATAAAGTCACTACAAAAAAAGAGAACTACAGACCAATATCTCTGACGAATATAGATGCAAAAATCCTCAACAAATATTAGCACACTAAATTCAACAATACATTAAAAAAATCATTCACCACAGTCAAGTGTATTAATTCCTGGGGTACAAGGGTGGTTCAATATTTGCAAATAAATCAACATCATATCAGTAAGAGAAAGGATAAAAAATCATATGATCATTTCAACCAGATACAGAAAAATGAAGTACAAGATTCACTCATGATAAAAATCCTCAACAAAGTTGGTTTAAAGAGAACATACCACAACGTAATAAAGGCCATATATCAAAAACCCATAGCAAACATCATACTCAGTGGTGAAAAACTGAGAGCTTGGCACCTAAGGTCAGGAACAAGATAAGGATGTCCACTCTCATCACTTTTATTCAACATAGTACTGGAAGTTCTAGTCACAGCAATCAGAGAACAAAATCAAAAAGACAACCAAATTGATAAGAAGGAGGTAAAACTTTAACTATTTGCAGATGACATGATACTACATGTAGGAAGCCCTAAAGACTCCACCAAAAACCTACCAGAACTGATAAATGAATTCAGTAAAGTCACAGGATACAAAATCAATATACAGAAATTTGTTACATTTGTAGATACTAATTATAAAGCAGCAGAAATAGAAATTAAAACATTCCCATTTACAGTTGTACCAAAAATAATCATATACCTAGGAATAAAGTTAACCAAAGAGGTTAAAGACTTGTACTCTGAAAACTATAAAATACTGATGAAAGAAATTGAACATGACACAAACAAATAGAAAGATATTCCATTCCCATGGATCAGGAGAATCAATATTGTTAGAATTCCCATACTACCCAAAGGAATCTACAGATTAAATCTACAGATTTAATGTAATCTCAATCAAAATACCAATAGCATTTTTCACAACTAGAACAAATAATACTACGATTTGTATGGGACCATAAGAGACCTTGAATAGCTAAAGCAATCTTAAAAAAGAAGTATGAAATTAGAGGTATCACAATCCCGGGTATCAAACTATATTACAAAGTTAGAGTAATCAAGAGAGTATGGTACTGGCACAAAAATAGACACATAGATCAACATAACAGAATAGAGAGCTCAGAAATAAACCCACGATTACATAATCAGTTAATCTTTGACAAAGGAAGCAAGAATATGCAATGGAAAAATGTCTCTTCAACAAACGGTGTTGGGAAAGCTGGATAGCTACATTCAGAAGAATGAAAGAGGACCACTTTCTTACATCAGACACAAAATACAAAAATAAATTCAAAATGGATTAGAGATCTAAATGTGAGACCTGAAACCATAAGAATCCTAGAAGAAAGCACAGACAGTAATTTCTCTTTTATCTGCCATAACAACATTTTCCTAGATATGTCTCCTGAGACAAAGGAAACAAAAGCAAAAATAAACTTGGACTACATAAAAAAACAAAAAGCTTTTGCACAGCAAAGAAAACAATCAGTAAAACCAGAAGACAACCTCCTGAATGGGAAAAGATATTTGCAAATGACATATCCAATAAAGGGTTAGTATCCAAATTATATACAGGACGTATACAACTCAATACACACACACACACACACACACACACACACACACACGCACGCACACGCACACACACACACACACACACATGCAACCCAAATAATTCCATGAAAAATGGGCAGAAGACCTGAGCAGACATTTCTTCAAAGAAGACATCCAGATGGCCAACAGACATATGAAAAGATGCTCATCATCACTCATCAGGGAAATACAAATCAAAACCACAATGAAATATCATCTCACATCTGTCAGAATGGCTGAAATCAACAACACAAGAAACAAGTGTTAACAAGGATATGTGGAAAAAGGAGCATTCATGCACTATTGGTGGGAATGCAAACCAGTGCAGCCATTGTAGAAAACAGTATGGAGGTTCCTCAAAAAATTAAAATGGAATTACCATATGATCCAGTAATTCCACTACTGGGTATTTACCCCAAGAATATGAAAACAGTAATTTGAAAAGATATATGGACCCCCATATGCTGTACAGCCAAAACTAATATAACACTGTATATTCATTATCCTGGAATTAATATAAAAAATGTCTACATGGGCACCTGGGTGGCTCAGTCATTAAGTGTCTGTTTCGGCTCAGGTCATGATCCCAGGGTCCTGGGTCCAGGGTCCTGGGATCAAGCCCCACATCCAGCTTCCTGCTCAGTGGGGAGCCTGCTTCTCCCTCTCTTCTGCCTGCCACTCCCTCTGCTTATGTTCTCTCTCTGTGTCAAATAAATAAATAAAATCCTTCAAAAAAAAAAAACTTCAAAAAAAGTCTACATATATGGTCTTCCCCATCCTAGCCCTCAAATCACCCAACTATCTTAATGTTTGTAAATTTTAGTACAGAAATTTTCAAGTACATATAAAACACCTAGCCCCAGCACTGTAATTTTGTTTTTGCATTTTAGGTATTATCCTTAGAGAACTCTCCTATCATGTGCAAAATCAGTAATTCCTCCAAGGTGTATACTCTCCAGAAGTTAAATATTCTGTAAAGGATGATACTCTCAGAGATATTTAGACCAATAATATTAGAAGCAGAAATCCTTAATGCAATTCTCAACCTTTTTGTGAATGAACCTAGGGGATCCCAGTTGGGATCAGTCCCAAAAAAGCAGCATTGTTTTGGATACAATATTTCTTACTCTACAAAATCAAATCAGTGTTTAATATGAAATACAGAATATATCTTATAACCAGAAGAAACTGTTCTGGTACTTTATTCAGTTTAATTCATTGTTATTGTGAAATGAGCTTGCAAAAACAGATACGAAACTTAGTTCTCTGTCCTGAAAACCAGTTTAGTGGAAAGCAAGAATGCCAATCAGAAGACTGATATTCTTCTCACTTGATAGTTAAGTTGCTAGCACTTAACAAGGATGAAGAAAGAATTCTAGTTATAAATGAAATGAACCTCAAAGAACATTGAATAATTAAGAAGAATTTTAAAAAAATAATAAAAGAAAAACTTGAGTATACTTAAGAATACTGTTAGAGAGGAAATAAGAAAAGGAAGTGGGTTATAGACAGAGGGTTTTTATATATTAACTTGAGGTTTTTACCTTTATTGAAGGAATCATAAAAGTTACTATTAAAAAAAACAAACAATACATTATGGGAAGAAACTGTTAAAGCATTAAGTAATTATATTTTCCCATTAATCAGTTTTCTACTGAGTCTCCAGATGCTCTCTAATGGTTTGACTCTGAAGGATAACAGAATGTTGTACACCAGCTATGTGCTGGATTCTTTTATATATCTTCTAATTTTCACAACAACCCCAGAAGATAAGGATCATCCTCTCCTTTTTATAATTGAATTGTCTGAGGCTCAGAGAAGTTGAGTATGGATGCAGATCACAGTAGTAGTAGGTGGTAAAAATAAATTTTGTGCACAGGTTTTTCTGGTTCCAATTTAATGCTTTTTATTTTTGCTGGGCTAAACTACCACAATAGCCTAAGTATGTGTTCATAAGTTAAGCCTACCTTAGTAAGACATGGGATTTCTGATCTGTTAACAAGTGCAAAATTATACGTTTTGATTATTACCTAATTTATCAAATCTGAAAAAGTAGAGCTTATTAGAATGAGCTTTTTAAAATTGCCAGTCATGGTTAGAAAAGGAAAGAACAAACAGTTCCCAGAAGACAGAATATAAAACACATGCACACACATAAATACTTTAAATCTATATGTATATATACACATATAAAATACTACTCTAGTAAACAAAACATGACAAAAACAATCATATCCATTTTGCCTATGGACTTAGCAAAATTATTTTATTTATTTATTTATTTTTTTTTTTTAAATTTTATTTTTATTATTTGCCCAAGGGGTACAGGTCTGTGAATCATCAGGCTTACATCTTTCACAGCATTCACCAAAGCACAAACCCTCCCCAATGTCCATAACCCATCCACCCTATCCCTACCCTCCCACCCCCCAGTAACCCTCAGTTTGTTTTATGAGATTAGAAGTCTCTTATGGTTTGTCTCCTTCCCCATCCCATCTTGTTTCATTATTTTTCCCTCCCTACCCCCCACAACCCCCCACCCTGCCCCTCAAGTTCCTCATATCAGAGAGATCATATGATAATTGTCTTTCTCTGATTGACTTATTTCGCTCAGCATAATACCCTCCAGTTCCATCCATGTCGTTGCGAATGGCAAGATTTCGTTTCTTTTGATAGCTGCATAGTATTCCATTGTATATATATACCACATCTTCTTTATCCATTCATCTGTTGATGGACATCTAGGTTCTTTCCATAGTTTGGCTATTGTGGACATTGCTGCTATAAACATTCGGGTGCACGTGCCCCTGAGGAACACTACCTTTGTGTCTTTAGGATAAATACCCAGTAGTGCGATTGCTGGGTCGTAGGGTAGCTCCATTTTCAACTTTTTGAGGAATCTCCATACTGTTTTCCAGAGTGGCTGCACCAGTTTGCATTCCCACCAACAGTGTAGGAGGGTTCCCCTTTCTCCGCAACCTCGCCAACATCTGTCATTTCCTGACTTGTTGATTTTAGCCATTCTGACTGGTGTAAGGTGGTATCTCGCTGTGGTTTTAATTTGTATTTCTCTGATGCCGAGTGATGTTGAGCACTTTCTCATGTGTCTGTTGGCCATTTGGATGTCTTCTTTGGAGAAATGTCTGTTCATGTCTTCTGCCCATTTCTTGACTGGGTTATTTGTTTTATGGGTGTTGAGTTTGAGTGCTATGCCACAGGTGTTTTCATAATTGTTCTTGGAATCAAAAATCGACATTATCTTTCTTTTTTTTTTAAGATTTTATTTATTTATTTGACAGAGAGAGAGAGAGAGAGATCACAAGTAGGCAGAGAGGCAGGCAGAGAAAGAGGAAGCAGGCTTCCCACTGAGCAGAGGCCCCGCGGGCCTTGATCCCACCCAGGACCCTGAGATCATGACTTGAGCTGGAGGCAGAGGCTTTAACCCACTGAGCCACCCAGGCGCCCTCGACCTTATCTTTCTTAAAGTCAATGTACAGTATGCAAAAGCTTAAAAGAAAACCTGTCATCTGGTATTTCCACTCTTAGAAATCTAGCCCAACCAAAATAAAATTGGAGATCATGGCAAAATTTTATGGAGAAGGATGTATATCTCAACATTATTTATAAGGGTGAAAGAATGGGAACAACAGAATAACAAAAAGGGAATTATTGAATAAAACATAATACTTTCATATGTTCTTTATTATATAGCCATTAAAATTAATTTCTCAATTATTAATTTTATAAAAATGATAACACAATTTTGAGTAAAAAAGCAAGATAGAATTTTGGATATACAGTATAATAATAAATATCTTTTATTTTTTATTAAGATTTTATTTATCCATTTGAGAGTGAGAGACAGAAAGACCATAAGCAGGGGAAGAGGGAGAGGAAGAGGGAGAAGCAGACTCCTGGCTGAGCTGGGAGCCGGACATGGGGCTCAATCCCAGGACTTGGAGATCATGACCTGAGCTAAAGGCAGACACTTAACCATCTGAGCCACCCAGGTGCCCCCATAAATATCTTTTAATATACATACACACACAGATAAGAAATACTAAATAAAAATACACCAAAATATTAACATGGTATTCCTGAGTTGTGTGATTATGGGTGAATTTTTATACTGCATTTCCAAAGTTTTTGATAAATGAGTACATATCAATTAATAGTAAAAATATAAACCTGATGTTTTAAGTGCAAGTTTTACTCATCTTTTACTGATGTAATGGCAATGATATTTCACGTGAAAGTATACAATATCAGTCCTTGGATTGATTTACTTTTAAAATTTATTTGCCCCTAAAAGCATTTTATATTTCTTTTGGGTCTAAATTTTGGAGATAGGTATATTTTTTAAATGCTAGTTGTTCAACTAAAATGAACGGGGTATTTCATTATGTACCTGGGTTACTGAGGAGTAATAATTCAGGAGAAGTATAAATATAAGATGGATTTATCTTCTTTAATCAACAATGCTCTGTTAACATTTCAAGCAAATTCCATAAGATTCAGTCACTTTTTTCACCATCTGTCTTTCCCCCTTTCTCCCTTCCCTCCTCCCCAAACCCCAGCACAAGTGGCTCTCTACAGCTATTAGTTTTATCTACAGGTTTGCTAAAGGACTTAAAATGTGTAAAAGGGTATTGTCTGCTCACTTACTCCTCTTTTCTATTCTTCTTCAAGGTATAGGTTTGATGGGACTGGGGCAGGAGAGGGGGACCGATCAGGTAAGAAGGTTGTCCTTCCTACACTGGTTGTCATTTATTGATGGATCACAGATAGCCTCTGTCTCAGGCAACCAAAACACTGGTTCTCTCATAGAATGCTTATGTGGGTTCTTTGGCAACTTGTGAAGGACTTCACTACTACATAGGCCCCTAAACTGTGGAAAACTGGCTCCAGTACAATCTCTTTGACCTACCCCCAACCCACAGCTCCTACCACCTGTGGAACACCCACAGTCTCCAGCTACTAGATGCCCTTTCCCACAGGAAATGATCCTAAATGGCATTCTGAGTAGATGAAGTCCAGCTCTGTTGCAACCTGCTTACTTAGCCCATGGAAACTCATCTATATATATATTCTCTCGTATGTGAAAGACTGATTGCATTAAGAGCCACAATTATTTTGAGGGTATTTTTCCAGTTCAGTTGAGAAATAATTGATATGTATCACTGTATAAATTTAAGGTATATAGTATGATGGTTTCATTTACATATATTGTTAAATGATTAACACAGTCCATTTCATTAAACATTTGTCAACTCATAGATACAATAAAAGGAAAGAAAGTTTCTGCTTGTGATGAGAACTTTTCCAATCTACTCTCTTAACAACTTTCCTGTATATCATACAGCAGTGGTAACTGCAGTTATAATGTTGTACATGAAATCCCTAAAAGTTACTTATAACTGGAAGTTTGTACCTTTTCACTTTCTTCCAGTTCCCCTTATCTCTAACCCCCACCTCTGGTAACCACAAATCTGATTTCTTTTTCTATAAGTTTGGTGTGTGTTTTTGTTTGTTTGGGGGTTTTTTTTTTTTGGTATTGTTTTATTTTGTTTTTAAAGATTCTATGTATAAGTGATATCATACAGTATTTTTCTTTCTCTGTCTGACTTATTTCACTTAGCATAATGCCTTCAAGATCCATTCCTGTTGTCACAAATGGTAGGATTCCTTTTTTATGGCTGAATAACATTCCATTGTATTCATATAATATTCCATATTATATTCCATATTAGATGTCAAACATCTTTTCATGTCTATTGGCTATTTATACACTTTCCTAAAAAATGTTTATTAAGGTCCTTTGTCAATTTAATTGGATTATTTGTTTTCTTTGCCATGAATTCTTTATGTATTTTGAATATTAACCCTTTATCAGATATATAGCTTGCAAATATTTTTTCCCATTCTTCAGTTTGTCTTTTACTTTGTCGATGGTTTCTTTTGTTGTGCAGAGCCATTTTTTTGTTTAATGTAGTTCCACTTTTGTTTTATTTTGTTGCTTGTGCTTTAGGTGTGATTTCCAAAGAATAATTACTGAGACCCATGTCAAGGGATTTGTTTCCTATGTTTTCTTCTAGGAATTTCATAGTTTCAAGGCTTAAATTTAAGTATTTAATCTATTTCAAGTTAATTTTTGTGAGTGGTATAAGATAGGGATCAGCTTTCATTCTTTCACATGTGAATATCTAATTTTCCAAGCACCATTTATTGAAGAGACTGTCTCTTCCCCATTGAGTATTCTTGGCTCCCTTGCCAAATACTAGTTGACCATATATGCTTGGGTTTATTTTGGGACTCTTAATTCTGTTCCATTGGTCTACTTGTTTTTATGCTAGTATCACACTATTTTAATTACTATAGCTTTATAGTATAGCTTAAAATTAGGAAGTGTGATGCCTCCTGTTTTGTTCTTCTTTTTCTGGATTTCTTTAGCTATTTGGGGTTTTTGTAGTTCCATATAAAACATAGAAGTATTTTTTCTGTTTCTGTAAAAAATGTCATTGGAATCTTGATAGGGATTACCATGTATCTACAATGGCTTTTGGTAGTATTGACATTTTATTATTTTTGATTAATCCCTTATTAATTAACTCATTATTATTAACTCTTTCAACCCATGAATATGAGATACCTTCTACTTATGTGTGTCTTCAATTTTTTTCAGAGTAGAGATTTTTCACTTTGTTGGTTAAATTTAAATTTAATTTAATTTTTTTCAGAAACTGTTGTTGGTATTTTAAAATGCTACTGATTTTTATGTTAATTTTGTATCCTGTAATTTTACTAAATTCATTGGTTAGTTCTAACAGTTTTTTAGTTTACTCTTTAGGATTTTCTATTTATGAGATCATGTCATCCATAAATAGAGACATTTTACTTCTCACTCTCCAATTCTGATGCCTTTTATTCATTTTGCTGGCCAATTTCTCTAACTAGGATTTCCAATACTACACTGAACGAGAGCAGCAAGAGTGGGCAGCCTTGTCTTTTTCCTATCTTAGAGAAAAGGCTTTCAACTTTTCACCATTGAGTGTATTAACTTGTCATATCTGGCCTTTACTGTGTTGAGATAAATTCCTTCTATGCCTAATTTATGAAATATTTTTTACCATTAATTACTGTTGAATTTTGTCAAGTGCCTTTTTTGTCTATCGAGATGATCATATAATTCTTTACTTTCATTCTATTAATATGATGTATCACACTGATTGATTTGCATATATTGAACCATCCTTACATCCCAGGGATACCAGCTGATCATGGTGAACAATCTCAATGTGTTGTGGAATTTGGTTTGCTAGTATTTTGTTGAGAATTTTTGCATCTATATTCATCAAGGATATTGGCATGTAGTTTTCTTTTCTATCTAGTAGTGTCCTTGTTTGGTTTTGGTATCAGGATAATGCTGGCCTTGTAAAATGAGTTTGGGAGTGTTCCATTCTGTTTGTTTGTTTGTTTGTTTGTTTAAGGTTTATTTATTTATTTTTAGAGAGACAGCATGGGGAGGGGCGGAGACAGAGAGAATCCCAAACAGACTCCCCTCTGAGCATGGAGCCGGTTGTGGGGCTTGATCTCATGAACCTGAGATCATGACCTGAACCAAAACAAAATTCGGACGCTCAACCGACTGAGCCACCCAGGTGTCCCTGCTCTTTGATTTTTTTGGAAGAGTTTGAGAAAGATTGGTGTTTATTCTTCTTTAAATGTTTGGTAAAATTCACCAGTGAAATCATCTGGTCTTGGGCTTTTCTTCACTGAGAGATTTTTTTATTATTATTATTACTGATTCAATCTTCTTAGTAGTAATTGGCTGTTCAGATATTATATTTCTTCCTGATTGAGTCTTGGTAGGTTGTATGTTTCTAGTAATTTTCCCAATGCTTTCAGGCTTTCCAGTTTGTTGGCATATAGTTGTTCATATTAGCTTCTTATGATCCTTTGTATTTCTGTGGTTTCGGTTGTAATATCTCTTTTTCATTTATAATTTTATTTACTTGGATCCTCTTTTTTCGTTGGTTAGTCTACCTAAGGGTTTGCCAATTTTGTTATATCTTTTCAAAGAACTAAATCTTAACTTGGTTTATCTTTTTTATTGTTTTTCTGTTTCCTGTTTTACTTATTTCTTTTCTAATCTTTATTATTCCCTTCCTTCTGCAAACTTGGGGCTCAGTTCATTCTCCTTTTTCTCATTCTGTAAGGTGTAGAGTTAGGTTTTTTTATATGGGATCCTCCTTGCTTCTTAACATAGGCATTTGTTGCTTTGAACTTTCCTCTTAGAACTGTTTTGTAGCATCCCATATTCTGGTATGCTATGTGTCCATTTTTTAAAGTCTCAAGAAGTTCTCTTATTTCTCTTTTAATTTCTTCTTTAATCAATTGGTTGTTTAGAGCCCCAGTTCTTTACCTTCCTTGTATCTATGCCTTTTATCATGACTTTGTAGATTCTCTCACTAAGACATAGAGTCTATTTCCTTTTTCTTTGAACCTGGACTTGTGTTTGGATATTTTTGTTCCCAAATAGTTTTATTTTCTTTAGTCAATGTTATCTCTAGGATGTTCTTTGGCAATGGGTTATTAGCAAAATCAGGAACTTGGAAAATGTTGGCATAACTGGGTTTGCCATGCTCTTTCTCACTGCCATCACTATGAGAAGGCCACATTTGTGTTGACTAAGTAAATGATTCCAGGATCAGAAATGCCTAAGCCATCCTAGCTGAAGTCATCCTAGCTCATTAAGGAGCCCCTGCACCCCCACTGGAAAAAAAAAAGTGATCCCAACTCATATCAGCTGAATCTCTCAGACTTTTGAGTGAAATAAATGTTTGTTGTAGTCACTAATATTTCATTGTTGTTTGTTGTGTGGCATTACTGTGGCAACAGATAACTTGTGTACTCCATTCAATGGTGATTATGTAAAAACTGGTCTATTCAATTTCTTCTTCCTATCTTGTCATCTTTTTCCAATTCCCTTTTCTTATGTTCAGATAAACACAGAGGAAAAGCAACATAAACCCACTGTCTAGCAGAACTTTAAGAATTGTGAAAAGTCTGAGAATATATTATTTGCAAACTAACAAGTTAATCTGTCATTGTTTCAAGAATGCTGGTAGAAAACACAAGACTCCTGCATCAGACAAGAAGAGTAGTTTATTACAGCAAGAGTATAGCCACAGCATCACCAGTTTTGTGTTGTTTTCCCAAGCCCCAATTCCCACAGGGAGTCCTGAAGAGGGAGAGTGGTCACCTGCACATGAAATGGGTTGCATTTCAGAAGAAGAACTTCAAATTTAGGGAATCCAAATGTTTTAAGACAGGCACTTGGTAAGCCTGAACTCTGCTTCAAAAGAAGACATCTTTATGGGGCACCCGGGTGGCTCAGGGGGTTAAAGCCTCTGCCTTTAGCTCAGGTCATGATCTCAGGGTCCTAGGATTGAGCCCCACATCAGGCTCCCTGCTCCTTCCTCTCTCTCTGCCTGCCTCTCTGCCTACTTGTAATCTCTCTCTCTCTGTGTCAAAATAAATAAATAAAATCTTAAAAGAAGAAGAAGAAGAAGAAGAAGAAGAAGAAGAAGAAGAAGAAGAAGATGTCATTATTACACTAGACAGCAAAGGTTCTTGCTCTTTGCTCTAGAGGGAGATACTACTCCTAAGTTCCAAGACTGTTTCCTATACAAATGTTCTTGAAAAAATAAACCAGGACAAAATGTAGTCCATACTTAATTTGTAAGACATACAGATATGTGAAAGATTCATAAAGAATGGGAAGAATTTTCTCCCAACAAAGATGTCTATCAGGAGACAGAATGGCAGTCTCTTCTTCTAGCTGGTTATTCCCAATTGTTGGAAGAAATTCTCTTGGCACCCTCTCCTCCCTACCACTTCCACTGATAACCCCTGACTGTCTTTCATTGTCCCGACTCTCAGATTTCTTATATAGACTGAGGAAGAATGGCAGACACCAGTATTTCAGAGTCAGATCTGAAGCCCCTAAGCAATCCCAAGCCTAATTCTCAGGCAACAGGAAAAGGCCCTGTTCTATTACAAATGGATTGTATTGTTTAATCTGTGGGTGGTTAGTAGACTTGCCAAGAAAATAATGCTAACTGGTAGCAGACTTTTGATTTAAAAAAAAAACTCACAGCCTTATAAATTTCTATGTGTAGCATAGATGTATAGTAATAGAATTTGGCAACAGATACCATATGAACAAGGCTTTCAATAATCTTTGATGGAGAAGTTCTTTTTAGAATATTCCAGATGCTACATAATATTATGCAACCTCAGAGGCAAAGAAGACTTAGAACTGGATTCCACAAATGGTAAATATCCTTTTTGTGACGACATCTTGAAGTTAACAGATAAGCTGTTGCAATCAATTATCCCTTTGTTAATTCAGAAAGGATTAATATTTAAGATATGCAAGGGATTCTTTAGTATCTGTGAGAAAACACTGAGCAATTGTGGGGGCCTTGGAGATGTGTTACTCAGATCTCCCTTCAAGAGAAACTGTGACAAGAAGGGTAGTTGGGGGGTGCGTGGGTGGCTCAGTGGGTTAAGCCTCAGCCTTCTGCTCAGGTCATGATCTCAGGGTCCCAGGATCGAGTCTCGTGTGGGCTCTCTGCTCAGCAGGGAGCCTGCTTCCCCCTCTCTCTCTCTCTGCCTGCCTTTCTGCCTACTTGTGATCTTTCACTCTCTGTCAAATAAATAAAAGAAAATCTTTTTAAAAAAATGGGGGGGTAGTTGGCGAAATAAGTGATGGGAATTAAGGAATACTCTTATCATGATGAATGGGAACAATGTATAGAACTGCTGAATTACTATATTATATACCTGAAACTACTATAACACTGCATGTTAACTATGCTAGAATTAAAATTGAGAACTGATAAATGAATAAATGGACGGGTGAATGAATGAATAAGTAAGTAAATAAATACATAAATAAGAAGGGTAGTTGGTAGATAGCTGCAACATTTTTAGATTCACCACAGTATTCATACCAAGGCCAAGCTCTCCAGGTCAGCTCCCAGCCAATAACCAAGTAAGGCAGGGTACTAGGGCCTAACCATTCCCACCCACCACAGGGCTTCTCGGACAGGCACTCCTTGCTCTGGGACTGCCCGTTGGCCAGGCTGATGCTCTCGCAGAGCTGCACTGCAATGAGACTCCTCACAGTCACCTTTTCCTCCTTCTCTTCTTTCACACGTGTCAAATCAGCAGTAAGGTCAGAGGCTTTCACTATGTATTCCAAGGCCCTTTTATCCTTCTTTTTCTTTTAAAAAAATTGTCCATTTTTTAATTTAAAGTTTGAAGGTAACCAATTATTGTTTCCCTCACATTAAATCAGAAACGGGAAAATATAAAGATGGTAGCTTTACATCTCAACAGTTAAATTCTTAAAATGGATGCTACTCTTAAAAGATAATGTAACAAATGATCTCATAAAGTAATGGCAGATATGTCAGTGTCTTTCCCACTCCAGACTGACAACTACTCCATTATGGCAGGACCAGTCAAAGCAATAGCAACACAAAGTTTCACTGCACAAAGAAACAAAACAAAACAAAAAACCCCGAAAAGAATCCTCCCTTCCCCATTACATTCTACTAGCAGGTCACCCTCATTTCTTTAAAGTTTGAAATCCAATTACAATTAATTTATTACATTTATGAGTACATTTGTTAATATCTCTGTCCTGTATCATCTAGCCTTGAGATGTCCAGTACAGGTCCCACTAGCCACATGTGGGTATTTTTTTAAATAATTAAAATCAAATAAAATTAAAAAAAATAATAATAAATGTCTCTGTATATGTTCAGTTTGGCATCTCCTTCCCAGAGGATCCAAACCGACAAATAACCCAATAAAAAACAGCAAAAATATTTGAACAGGCAACTCATCAAAAAAGAAATTCAAATAATTCACATAAATAAATAATTCACATAAATAAAAGTATGGAAGGCAGAATGAAAGAAAACTACCCCAAACATATGAAACTGAAGACCTACTGAAGGAAAGAAAATGGAATTAGAATTCAGAAAATTAAGGGCATCCCCTCTGAAAAGCAGGATTATTTATGGATGAAAGAAAAGACTATAAATATCAGTGGTCTCAGTAATCACAGAGATTACTAAGCACTTATTATGTACTGAGCACTGTTGTATGAGTTTCCATGGATTAGTTCACAACAATCCTGTAGACAGGTACTACTATTATCTCCATATTAGAGATGAGGATGTTCAAGGTCAGAGAGATAAGTAATGTGCCCAAGTTGTTTAAAAAGAATTCTTTCAAGTTCAGTTAGAAAGGTAATACACATACATGGTTTAGAGATTATACTTAATGCCATTTTAAAATATAATGGGAAATAATACTAAGATGAAATATAGCACTCAGCCACATCTTAATTTTATGACCTTGGACATATTTTTTAAACATTCTGGACAGAGTTGCCTCATCTAGAATAGAGCAATGGTACTTCATTATTTGCAATTATATTTTGAAAATGATATTCAAAACTATAGCATGCTATACAAATATGAGATGCTCACCTTAGCTCATCTGCTACAGAAATTGAATTTTTTAAAAAAGAATAGCTATAAAGTACAATTTAGAAAATCCTAAATATAGAGACATGTAATAGGTAGAGCCAAATATCAACTGAAAATTTATGTAAGCCAATTATTTTCATTCTTCCTTAGCTATAAATCTACCCATGCATGTATGCATGTGTATATACCTGAATATTTATAAGTAAATATGCATTTTATCAGAGCTGGTAATAAATAACAAACTTTAAATGTCACTACTTTCCAAGTTCACCCTCTTGGGAAGAAATAGTAACAATGAATCAGCTTATTGAGGTTCTTTTTAACAAATAATTTATCATATTCATAAAGCAGAAGATGCCATAGTGATGATTTCTGTGTGTAGAATAGAAGGGAAAGGACAAGAATGGAATGTTCTCACTGATTCTGCAAAATTCTGCTAAACCTCTAGTTATCTTTATGACTTATCTTCTCACATTTTAGCTCTCCAATTCAATTATTTCGCTTTCTGAACTAGGGCTGTTTTCTTGCTGAATGTTAGCCATATTAAAGTAGTACAATGGCCCAGAAGTATTTTGGGTTTTTAAATTTATTAATAGGGCTACACCACAAACCATATGATAAAAAATTCACTTCATATAAGACAAGCTGTTATAGTAGTACTCTAAAATTGTATTGTTCTATCACTGATTACATAAAATTTGGAATCATAGCAGTGGGACTTACATAGTTTAGAATAGTTTATTCAATAGTTATCAGATCTGTGCAATTATGAAAAGTATAATTCTAATAAGTGAAAATTCAGTAAATAACTCTAATATTTTGAATAGTGAAATTGTAATACTACTACTGACTAATGTGTTTACAATTGTTAAGTGTGTCTCATACTATATTTTGAACCAGGGGATGCATTTTTTTTTTGGATAGGATGGTAAGTGGATTCTCTCCTTTGTACTATTTTGTGTTTTTATGTCAGAGTAAAAAAAGAAATTTAGAGGTAGTGCTCAGTTCTGTGCTTGCAGATATAAAATGGATTCACGGGGCAAGATACTGTACACACACACACACACACACACATACACACACTTTAAGGCACTACTTCTGTTTGTCAGCAGAATTAATTTTCTCTTACATTCTGTAAACATCCTTAGGATAGGCCAATATTCATTTTTATATTGAACTTGTATTGCTTTGAAATAAGGATAAATTTTTAAATGTCAGAGACATGATATTAACTCAAATAGACTAGCACCTATATTATAAGCAATATTGGGGAGTTGGTTCTAAAATTTACTATTATTTGCCTTTTTGTTATATTTTTTTGGTACAAAGATTTAGTTAACTTTTCTAACACACTGAAAAAATACTTTATGATTTGTGTGGGGGAAATGGGGGAGTGACAAAAGAGTATGTCAAAAAATATTTGTAATAGCTTTAAATGTTGTATGTTGACAGTGTTTTAAAAATTAACAATTAAATTAGTCACTATTTATATTTAAAAGGAACAAAACTAATTTTTCTCTTGTCACAGTAGAATTAAGGCTGACCTAGTTCCCCAAACTAAAATTGATATAGACACAGTGGTTGGCTTAGGGTGGGGATTTTCTCTCTGTGGTCAAATATTCATGGGGTTCCCACACCAGTATTCAGTTTTATAAAGCATGAAGATAAAGCTTTATGTGAAACTGGATTTCTCTTGCCCCTGCTTAAAATAGTTTAAGAAGGAAAATGACAGTGTTTACCAGAGACTATTGTAGCAAAAGGAGTTAAGTAATTATATCTCTTATATCCTGTCCACGATACAATTTTCAGGGGCCATTTGTGCCTTCCACCAGTGGTAACTAACAGAATCATTTGCTCTGTTTCCTGAACAGAATTTAAGTGATGATTTATAGGACTATTTTAGTTTGAGAGCTTGGTTCTCTACTGCCTTCCCAGACCAGAAGGGCAACATCTGTTTACTAAACCAGGAAAGTAGCACCTATCAAACAAGGAAGTAGCATGTGTCTACCAGCCAGGAGAGGAGAATCAGCCAAGCAGACCAAGAGAGTAGCACCAGATCAGGAGGGTATTACCTAGTCTACCAGATCAACAAGGATGTATATGTCTACCAGAACCAATGGTTAACATGTATCCAAAAACTGGGAGGGTATTCTCTGCTTACTAGACCAGGAGGGTAGCATTTTTCAGACCCCACAGCATAGGACATTAAATGAGTTTATTTGATTTTTGACTTTGTCTACTTGTTTTAAAAATCATATTATGGGGAATGCTAGTGATTTAATAATCAAAGACCCATTTATGTATTTTGGTATGAAAATATAAGCATTAGAAAACAAACCCTTGATTATATAGTAATGTATTATATAAACAGTAGGAGATCACAGGAAGAGATTATCAGTGCTTATAGCTCTACAGAATTTAGTTTCAGATAATATATTCCAAGTACAATTGTTATTCAACTTAATATTTTAAGGAAAGCTATGGGATAAAGACATGTATATGTAGGCTGGATTCACTAAAAGTTTAATGACATTATATTTTTTTCTTGAGAGATCTTAATATGAGGTGAAGCAATTTGCAATGTCAGGAATCTAAAATAATTATTTATAATTTCCATCTTATTCCAAAAATAAGATTATGTAGTAGATAAATCAAGAAGTTGTTCTTACTAAGGTACACCAATAAAATATAACATTGCTGTTATGACACATTATCTAGACATTCTTATTAATCTGGTTTGAACTAGAAAATAACAAAAAACTATTCCTGTGGGAGAAAAAACTATTTTGAAGATAAATACTATATATTCCATGAGAATTATACATTTTAATAATTAAAAAAACCACAGAATTAGCTATTAACTTATTCATTCATTTATTCATATTCCCCATATCATTTGTAGAGATTTGAGTCGATCTGTGTCCAGAGAAGACAAATACAGAAACCGAAAGGGAATGCCAGAGTATCAGTTCAGTTCACACAGATTAGTAATTTTTCAAATCTATTATCCCATCTCCTCCTTAGAGTAAATATTGTGTAACAACTTCTTTACCATCCTGATATTAAATTAATAAATAATATAACTTACCTCTATATGTAATAAAAAAATACAATGCTCTAATTTAAGGGAAAACTAAAATGAAAGTTTGTTTCTATCTACCTTTCTACCTATCTACAAATATTTTGGTGTTATGTATAATTATATTTACTGTACATATTTAAAAATTAAATATATAAATATCTATTATTTTGTAAATACTTTGTAAATGTAAACCCAGCTATTATGTTAGGAGAAGCCCAAGCCCCAAGAAGAGACCACGTGAAGGAGGTCTGAGGTGCTCCAACTGACAGCACCAGATCAACTCCCAATGGTGAGAGAAGGCCATCTTGGATATTCAAGTCCCACTGAGCCCATCTGAGGGCAGCAATGCTGGACATCACATGGAACAGAAGAACTTGCCAACTAAACCAGTTATCCTACAGAAACATAGGAGATAATAAACTTCTGCTGCTTTAAGTCTCTAAATTCTAGGTTTTTCAATTATATAACAATAGACAACCAAAACAGCATTTATATGTAAAGCTGAGTTAGGTTCCAGATTCAAGGCAATATAAATAGGTTTCTCATCTATTTGAATATCCAGTGGTACAACTGAAAGTCTTGCAGGACAAAGAAGTTCTTCATTATGAGGGACTGTCCTATATAATGCAGGATGTTTATTACCTCTAGCCCATACCCTAAATGTCAGTAGGGTTTCCTGGTTATTATGACAATGAAAAACATGTCTACAAATTTCCAAATGCTCTATTGAGGGGATAGTACTACCTTTGCTAAAAACCACTAACTAAAATGATTATCTGTATAGTGACCACAGTGGTAGGTACTGGCAAAGGTAGAAATGAAATATAATTCATGCCTTCAAGATATTTATAGCTCAATTGCCAAGATGAAGAAATGAATGAAATTATACATAGAATGATAAATATTATGATGGAGATGTTTTCCTGGCACTATGGTTGTACCTCGGAAGACCAAAAGTTAAATCAGCCCCGAGAAGAGTCAGAATAAGCTTTCTGGAGAAGATAATTATTGAGCTGAGTTCTAAAGTGATCCAAGTGGAGAAGAGAGAGGTTGAAAACTCAGGCAAAGGGAATAGCTTGTGCAAAGGCATGGCATGGGGCACTAGCAGCCATAAAGATAACAAGGTAGGCTGGGGCCAGATGGTGACATATCTTTCATGCTCTACTACGAAGTACATCTAAACATGAAGACAATTTTGTAGTACTAGTCAGAGATAATGCCATATGTTAACCATGCCACAATGGTAGCAGTTAGCTTGGGACCCTGTGACTTGTTTTGGGCATTGGATGTGGGTGGGTAGATATAAGCCTGGCCTTAGAGAGCATCCCCTGCAATCTTCTAATTCACTCTTTTCCTGCCTTGTGTTGGAGGCTAAGTTTATTATCTCCTATGTTTCTGTAGGATAACTGGTTTAGTTGGCAAGTTCTTCTGTTCCATGTGATGTCCAACATTGCTGCTCTGAGATGGGCTCAGTGAGACTTGAATATCCCAGATGGCCTTCTCTCACCGTTGGGAGTTGATCTGGTGCTGTCAGTTGGAGCACCTCAGATGGCAAAAGAGGGCTACCTGACTTGTATCAAATATGTGAGGAGTCAACTTTTATTGTGTTAAGCCACTGAGGTTTGGGGGTTATCAATCAGAATTCTACCAGAAAATAAATCATCCCAGATGGTTTAAATGAAGAGAGAGTTTTAAAAAGATTTTATTCATTTATTTATTTTAGAGAGAAAAAGAGAGCAAAGGGGGGAGAGTGAGGCAGAGAGAAAGGGAGAGAGAGAATCTTAAGCAGGTTACACACCCTGCACAGAGCCCGGTACAAGTCTCAATCCCACGACCCTGAGATCCTGACCTGAGCTGGAACCAAGATTTGGACTAAACCACCCAGGAGACCCCAAGTGAAGAGACTTTAAGGAAAGAAATCCTTTCAAGGGTATGGACATGGTAAGGAAAAAACATGGGAGTCAGGAAGATGTTCCCACTCCTACAAGTGAAAAGGTAGGGAGGAAATAGAGTTATCAGAGTCCTGAGAGCTGGTGCCACGGAGGAGGAACTGCTCAGCAGGATCTCCAGTCATGAAGGGATATTGCCACTGCCAGAAGAAGGGAAGAGCTCAGCCAGAAAAATACCTTGACCTGCTTTTTTCTCCTGTCTTTCCGTCTCCTGAGAGGGTACCCCCGTTGGCCAAACCCAATCAGAATGCAGCCTTGGGAAAGCCCAGGTGTTGCAGTGCACAGGAGTTCTAGCTTCCTAGGGCACAAAGCTGCTCAGTGAAGGGAGGAGAACGGCTCTGAAGGGTAAAGAGAATAAGTAGTTCACGGGGATTGTGGTGGAAGCTAGCTTTAATGACTCTAATACAAAATCACTGAAGGATCTGAAGCAGTTCTTTAAGTTCTATTGAAATATAATTCATATGCCATAAAATTCATTCTCTTAAAGTGTACAATTCAGTGGTTTTTAGTATATTCACCCAGTTGTACAATCATCCACACTATCTAATTCTAGAATAATTTCATCACATTCTCCCACCCCACCCAAAATACCATACCTGTTAAGGAGCCCCTCCCCATCCCCTCTCTTCCCCAAGCCACTGGTAACCAAATCTACTTTGTTTCAATGGTTTTGTCTATTTTGGATGTTTCATATAAATGGAATCATACCATATATGACCTCTGTGTCTGGCTTCTTTCATTTAGTATAACATCTACAAGGTTTATTCCATGTTGTAGTACATGTCGATTTTTATTGCTGTATAATATTTCGTTGCATTTAGTACAGTTTTCAAAAATGACAGTTGTGTAGAGAATAGGATGGACCGAATCAAAAATCAATGGCAGAGGAATGCATGTAAGTTGGGGAGTGATCACATCCTCTAAAAGCATTCTCTTAACAGACCAAGAAATATGTTAGAGAAGATAAACAGCACTCTTAATCTCCTGCCCCAAAACAGCCTCTTTTCCTGGCTTCCCATCTCAGTGAATGACACCATTATCCACCCAGAACCTGGGAGTCACATTAGGATCCTCCATTCTCTCACCCTCCACATTAGATCACCTCTTGAACTATCATCTCTCCTCTATGCTGACTTCCTTAGGTGAGACCCTCAACAGGTCATGCTGAAGCTACAAAGACCTAACTGATGTCTTTTGTTCATGGTGCCTGATAGGTTCTCACCATCAGGAGAATAATGATGATAGAAGACGCATGGATAGGTGAGAAGCAGTACCTTATCTCATTGTTGAGTCAGGAAGGAGAAATTGGGCATGTATAGCCCCAACCCCTTCCTCCTTTCATCCTTCAGAGAGCACACAATCTCTTCCCTATCATTTAAGGAGGACTACCCTGACAGTATTAAAGTGAGTGGATGACTGAAAGTATTAATATCTGGGGTTCAGAAAAGAGAGTTGTTTTTTTTTTAGATTTTTTGGATTTATATTAAGCTCTGTCCTCTTACTTAGCCATTCGTGTAATAAAGGTAAGTTTTTGCTTCCATTTGCTACAAACTTTATGATTTTTTAAATCAGAACCTGAAAAAGGACTGTAGCACATACCAAATTTACTGTTTCTCAGTAGCCAAGTACAAAGGGAATCATGATCAATTATGAAATTTTTATTAATAAAAAGAAAAAGAATAGGTTTTAGGGAAAGCAATTTTTGAGTACTTAGTTTTAAGATGAAATTTAGACTGTGGTATGGCATGAATAATGCCATCAATATTTCAAGCAAATGCAATGACAAATTTTGTATGTCTTAATCACAGTAATTGTCCTAGTTTAAGTTCCCCAGGAAATCAGATCTGAAACAAGGAAGTTTACTAGACATTACACTTAGGGAAAAACTTGTAAAGAAGTAAAGAAACCAAGTTTAGGTAGAGGGAGAAGTTGAACTGAGGATCAGTTGAGAAGCATCAGCCAACCCACAGAGAGCTAAGGAATTGGGATGACCTGTAGAGTTGTCACCAAATTAAGGTTAAGTCTAGGCTCTTGTACCACTGCAATGTTAAGATACTGAAATGAAATGCACCTCAGGGAGGTGACACAACCATGGTCCAGGCAACAACCTTCTGCAGAGGACAACGTTCAGAGAAGGAAGGGCTCAGCTGTGAACTGTCAGCAGCCAACACCTCTGACCACTGGGAAATAAGTGACTCAGTCGCAAAGGGCAGTCAATCAGGGCAATAGCCTATAATGCCCATTTCAGTTCACTCCTAACATTGCTCAATTTTATTTGCTTCTTTGGAGAGTTTACCCAATATACAGGATTCTGGGTTGTATTTTTTTTTCTGCAGAAACCTAAAAGAGGAAAATAAGTGGGATAAACCACAGTCCTTTTTGCTACAGAGTTTCACTGCTACAAGGGAAATTCATAATGACCCTCTTCCCCAGCTGCACTAGATTTCCTTACCTTCAGCTAGAACCTCTGCTAGTCTAGGTGGCCTACCTTGTAGGGCCACCCACACTCATTCCTAAGAGCCCTGGGTCCCTAGTCACTATGCCCTTCTCAGGCCATGTGGACTGTACTTGTTCATTTAACGTCAAAATTGTGTAAGGGATATCAAGAGACATGTCCATGGCTTGCCTAAGTGTTATACATACTCTTCCCTGCTCCCAGGGAAGTCTCTTGGACTGAGGAGCCTGAAGTGACTGACAGCAGGCATGATTCTAGTCCAAAGGGACTTTTACTGTCCCCTCTGTTGCAAGCATTTGGCCTTTGGGAACTAGGAGCTCTAGAACTACAGAATCTAAGCCAGAAGAAAGCACATATTCTCTAAGGGTTCATTGGGAGTAGAGCCACTACTATTTTCACTCTGGGTTTTTGAATTCATATATCCTACCTAGTAGGGACACATGTAATAGCTGTCAATTTAAGGTGTATTATGTGTAACTTGTGCCCCAATTGCACCTTCAATTCTATCAACAGCAAGTTCCAGGTGGCACTTTATGTGATAGGGTCAGTGGATCCAATGGGCACTATGTTTGTTTCTTCTTATTGCTGTAACAAATTTACTATGTTAAAACAAACCAAATTCACTATCTTATATTTCTGATGGTCAGAAGTCCTAAAATCAAGATGTTAGCAGGGCTATATTTCTTGTAGAGGCTCTAGGGAAGCCTTCATTTCCTTGTCTTTTCCAGCTTCTAGAGGCCACCTATATTCCTTGGCTTATGGCTTTCCCTCTACAGTCAAAGCCAATAGCATAGCATCTTTAAATCTCTCTCTCTCTCTTAGTTTCTGTCTTTCTCCATTCCTTATCATCACATCTTCTCTCTGTTTCCATTGTCACATTGCCTTCTCTCACTCTGACCAACCTGCCTCCTTCTTATAAGAATCTTGTTGGGGCACCTGGGTGGCTCAGTCATTTTAGCGGCCAACTCTTGATTTTGGCTCAGGTCATGACCCAGGGTTGTGAGATCAAGTCCCACATAGGCCTGTGCGTTCAGCGGGGAGTCTGCTGGAGATGCCCTCCCTCTCTGCAATCCCACTCTCTTCTCTAAAATAAACAAATAAATCTTTAAAACACACACACACACGCACGCACATGCACACAAACACCTCTTATGATTACATTGGACCCACATGGAAAATCCAGGATAATCTTCATCTCAAGATCTTTAACTTGATCACATCTGCAAAGCCCCTTTTTCCATGTAAGGTATTCACAGTTTCTAAGGATTGCAATGTGGACAGTTTTGGAGGGGAGTCATAATTTGGTCTACCACAGATATATATCGACTGCAGTACTTAAAGTTGGCAGCCATCTGTGTCATTCAGGAAATGTGTCAGAGCAACATTTTCAAGTAAATATTATGCCTGTAGACTCAGAGAAGCCTAGCAAGTGTTGTCCCTCCTTCTTTGTGGTAGGAAGCGTGAGATGCGATAACTTACCCTTTACTTTGTAGATTCTGACACATCTCAGACCACTGGAACCCTAACTTTCAGCATTTCATTGTCTCTTCCCAGTACATCTACAGTGTTCATCAAGAGCAATCTAGTTCAAATATCTTTATAATGAACAATTTCCTTAAGCCTCTCAAAGGCTTAGGGTATTGCACCTACAAGTGCATTCCATCTGCAATCATCCCATCTTAGTTCACCTCTGTGAAAGTTTCAGCAATTGCACAGTTCTACCCATCTCAGAGCTATCACACTCAGCCTACCATCATTGATGGTCTGTTAGGTTTTTTGTTGATGCATAATAGTATTGTCACAAACTTAGTGGTTGACATTATCACACTTACTATCTGACAGTTTCCATACATTAGAAGACTACTCATGGCTTAGCTCTGTCCTCTGCAAGCCTGCAATCAAGGCGTCAGTTGGGGCTATAGTCTCATCTAAGACTCAACTGAGACCATTTCCAAAGCCAGATAGTTTTTGGCAGAATTCAGTTCCTTACTCGCTGCTGGACTGCGGGACTCAGTCCTTATCGGCTGTTGGCCAGAGGCTACCATTGGCTTCTTGCTGTGTATACCTCTTCATGAGGTGACTCACACATAGCAGCTTGTTCCTTCCAAGTCAACAAGTAAGCAGAGGCCCCAGCAGGATGGGAGTGATAATATAATACTAACTCGATCACATATGTGCAATTGTGTACAACCTGTCATTTCTGCCATATTCTATTGGTTAGAAGAAAATTTCAGATCCTACCCCACACAAGGGGAAAGGCTTATACAAGGGCAGGTATATTAGGAGATGGAGATAATGGGGTCACCCTACAAACTGTCCACCACAGATGAGAACCCCATTGCCAACCAACCAGTGGATGATCACGCTCCAACATCCATCCCATTTTAGAGTTCACTTTTTCAGACCACTCCCCATACCAACTGACTTAAGTAAGGTTCCTTGGGAAACAGACTTAGAAATGGAGACTCACATGCAGGAAGTTTATTGTTGAGTGCTTTCAACAATAATGCCTGTGAGAGAGAAAGAAATGGAACTGCAATGCAATTGCAATGAAGGCCTTAACTAATTCCATGGAGAATACTGGAGCAGGGATGGCTCTTCAGAATCATCCTGAATTAAGGTCAGAGGTCCAGATCTTTGTACACCACATTTACCTGTTATTTGATGCAGACTCCCTTTGGGGATGGAGTGGAACCTTGAGTGAGACAGCTCCCTAAAGCCAAGAGTAACTTTTGAAAAGGGACTTAGCTGTGAGCAGTCAACGCTCCCAGGAGCTAGGGGAATAACTTCCTCAGATCTGGAAGGTTATTTGGGAGGCACATCACTAGAAATCTTTAATAAATCCAATGGCATGATATAAAATATAGTTCAGTGAACTTTCTGATGTTTGACCTGAATAAAGCAAGTAAATTTAGGACCCAGGGGAATGAGTGGATTTTTATGCTTTTGACTATTTTTTCACAAATATTTCTTCTTTCAGGGAGACTACTCATAGAAACTAAATAGAAAGCACACTTTTTGGACAAGATGTTGGAGCTGGTGTATTGAGTAGGAACATTTTTATCTATGAGTAACAGAATACTTTGTTAACAGTAACTGAGACAATAAAGAGTTCTTTTTCTTGCATAAAAACAAGTTTGAAATTTTGTTCAATGACTCTACAATGTCAAGGCCATGTCAGTGATGTTCTTGGCCTTTATCTCATACCTCTTGTCTCATGGCAACAAAATGTCATCCATCCTGCCCATTTTTAAAGTGAAAAGACAGACAGAAGCAATAAGAAGAGATTTTCCTTTATCTTGCTGGCCTAAATTGTGTCTTAAAGCCAACCCTAAATACAGGAGAGGCTCACAGAGAGACTATTTCACTTTTTCCAGTCTTTAAAGTAGAGGCAGGCAAGTAAGGGGGGGGATGGTGGATTTGGACTGGGTATGGTGAATCAATCAATTTTGTTTTCAAACCAGGTTTATGTTTTGCTGACTGAGCTCAGATGCACAAGCTTTAAAAACCAGATATGAGATGATAAAATGCCATCATTTGGCTGAGAAGCCAAATCAAGTCTATTATTTGGATAGAAGACTATCTGTATCACTCAGATCCAAACAGGAAAATAGAAAGGCATGTGCTAGGTCATTAAGAGAGGGAATTGAATATGAGGAACTAGTTGCAACAGTAGTGAAGGAACGGAAAAGCCCAATGAAGTACAGAGGCATCTAAGGATTGATATCTGCAGGAAGCCACTATAATGCCTAGGGTTGGAGAGACCAAAGGAGGAGATGCTATTACCAGATTCTGGGAGCCAGTGCTGCCCATTGAGAACTGGCTCCACAACAGAGGTTACCTGGCTAGAACCGGATCGTGAAAGGAGAAGTTGCCTAGCAGGAGTGGAACCACAGAGAAGATGTTGCACAAAACAGAAGGGGCGGGGGAGGGGGATAGGATGTTTGGAGGCATGGTCTTCCCACTTCCCAACCAACTGTTTCACTCCATTGACTGAATCATACTTGAAGCTAGCTGTCAAGGGAATCTGGAAAATGTAGTTTGCAGTGTTCACTCCCTTGCTGGACAGAGCAGAGCAGGGAAATGGAGAGGAATGGACTCAGGAACAAATAAGGAAATGACTGCCACTCTATCCCACCTGCATGTAGAGATGGACATTAGGAATACTTGTGTGGGGTGGATGGGTTATGGACATTGGGGAGGGTTTGTGCTATGGTGAGTGCTGTGAAAGGTGATGATTCACAGACCTGTACCCCTGAGGCAAAAAAAAAAAAAAGGAATACTTGTGTGGAAGCCACAGTTTTTCTCCAGAAGCAATGTTGTCTTTGCTCTACCACATTAATAATTTAGTTCCCAACATGTGACATCATGCGGATAAGATTATTCTGTCTATACTAAGAAAATACTGTCACCAAAAACTAATTTAGGAAAGTATGAACTATTTTTCATGTATTATATGTCTCAAAAACTTTTAAACAGCTCTGGCCCAGTATGAAGGCAAACTTGATACGAAAAAGAAGGCACAAAATCTTTTTAAGATAATTATGAAGAACTAATATATCAACTTATTTTTACTTTCAAAATATAAGAGTAAAAATATTGATCAAAATAGGAATTTGAACAAGGTGGGGCAAAGACTTTCATGTTAATTACAGGTAAATTAACAGAGAATGTGAGCCATGGATGGTATATAATATAATTTTTGACCCTAGAAGTATACCATAGCCACCAGCCATTTGAGAAGATACTATGATGTTTTGACTGTTATGTGTCAAAATGCAACTATCAGTTAGAATTCCAAAAACTCACTGAACTTCATGAACGTAAGCAATATGTTTTTGTTCCTGCTGTTGTTTTTAAAGATTTTATTTATTTATTTGACAGAGAGAGACACAGCAAGAGAGGAACACCAGCAAGGGGAGTGGGAGAAGGAGAAGCAGGCTTTCCTGAAGAGCAGGGAGCCCGATGCAGGGCTCGATCCCAGGACCCTGGAATCACGAACTGAGCCGCAGACAGACGCTTAACGACTGGGCTACCCAGGTGCCCCTAAAGATTTCATTTATTTATTTGAGAGAGAGAGAGAGCATGAGAGGGTAGAAGGTGAGAGGGGGAAGCAGGTTCCTGCAGAGCTGGAGCCTGACATGGGACTCGATCCTGGGACTCTGGCATCACGACCCGAGCCAAAGGCATTTGCCCAACCAACTGAGCCACCCAGGCACCCATAAGCAATATGTTTCATGAGTTAAGAAATCATACAAAAGCAGAGTGTTTTAGGGAAACAAATAATCTTTCGTTTCTATTCTTCTTGTCATGTCAAGATAATCCGTGTTTGTGAAAAGTAACATACTTTCGAATCCAAGGGTACATAACTCAAAGCGTATAACTGTTTGTTTTTTCCTCTGGCACAAGATTGGGATACACCGCAAATAAGGGGGACCACACATACTATTAATAATAATAGTTATGCCTGACAGGTAGTGTGCTAAGAAAGACCTTCATATATATTATTTAACTTAATCCTCAAAGAATCTAATGAAGTAGTTGCTCTTATTATCCTCATTTTATTGATGAGGAAACATAGCCTGAAAGAAGGTACATGTCTTTAAAATAAGATCATGCTTAGTATAATCATTTTAGACCCATTTAGATATAATCTGATATCTGGATTAGCCAAGAACTATCTTAAAAACAATATATTTCAAGGAAATTTTGATATGATAAAATCACTATTATGTAAGAATTTTAATAGTCCTTTTAGGGTTTAGGAAGATATGATTTAATTATTAAACTGTTTAACCTTAGCAATAGTGACCAACCTAATAATTTATAAACTGCAGTGAAGTTTTCAAGGTTAAAATGCAAGGTTCTTACAGTTCTCTTCCAAAGAGTTATACTTTATATGCCTTTATCATTTGTGAAAGCTTCTTTTGGTCCAAAATGCATCACAACAATAAGATTTTCAAAATATGATTTACATTCAAATATATATTAATGATTTTCACACACTTCAAGAATATCTTTACATTTAGAATAATTATTCATGGCTGAAAACATCCATATTTACCTCAAGAATCTAAATTTTTTTTAATATTTTATTTATTTATTCAACAAAGAGATAGAGAGCACAAGTAGGCAGAGCGGCAAGCAGAGGCAGAGGGCGAAGCAGGCTCTCTGCTGAACAGGAAGCCCGATGCAAGGCTCAATCCTGGGATCTGACCTGAGCCAAAGGCAGAAGCTTAAGACTGAGGCACCCAGGCGCCCCTAGAATCTAAATTTTTTATTTATAGGAAAACATAAAATTTGTATCTTTAAAAACCAATATGAATAAAAAGAAAAAAGCATTAACTCTTCATGCCTACAAATTACAGACTCTTCCAAGGCTCTAAAAATAACCATTTGTCTAAAGCAAGAGGTCAAGATATCTAGGGGAGCCAATATGTAATTTTTGTGTAAAAGAATTTAAATTGCCATGTTGAATTTTTTCTGTTCATTTTGGAGTATTAAATATAGTACAAAAACTAATTTTCATTTTAAGTGCATATGGTCATTTTGTCAAGAATCATGGTCCTTAAGGGAAGGTTACCAAAGAGTGAAATACTTTGGCACTCTTCGAGCTTGAGCATTTTTTTCCTTCCAAATTGTTCTCAGCTACCAATTTTGTTTTTAAATGTTCCAACACTGTTGTACAAATTTGGGAAATAAACCCGACTCTTGACTTGACCACAGCATTTTCAGCAGTCTTGATGTTCCTCATAACATACGTGCTTCCTGTGTTTGTAATCTTATAGCTTTAGTACAATGTTAACCTTTTAAATGAAACTAACAACATCAATCATTGTCCTCTTAACGTACACTTTATGGTTTCTGCCTGTTATTACTACATCAGTGCTTCCTTTAAAAAAAAAAAACAACCAAAAACATATCCTTAAAGATATACAGTACAAAAAATACAAATCCGAAGAGTTTAGAAAATTGTACTCCCAAGTTTGCAATTTCAAGTGGAAAAGAGAGACAACATCTGTGATTGTACGTATGAAAGATGAAGCCATAGTCTTACACAATCATTGAGGAGAGATGCTTTTGAGAAATGAACATGATTATCAACCACAAAGACTAAAAACTATTACGCATGTGTGTTTCATTTATAAAATGGGCAAAGTCAGGATTTGCTTTAGTTCAATGTTATTCCTTGTGGGTGATTGTGTCCTGAAGTCTTGTCTAGCCAATTCTGACACCCAACCGGCCCAGGGCTCTCTCCACTCTCCCCCGCTCTCTTCCGCCCTCCCTCCGAGCCGAAGGCACACACACACGCCCAGCCTGGCCAGAAGATAAAGCTAAGATGGCAGCGCCGAAAGTACTGCAGCCGCGTTCAGTGGGGCTGGAAAAACAAAAGCAAATCTCTTTATATTCTTTCATTATGCATTTTCTTGACTAACAGGAGCCCCCCGTGCCCACGCCCACCACATAGGCAGTGTGAGGTATTCAGTAGTAGTACGCGCAGGATTGGCAGGAGAGGACTCTTGCTTTGCACGCGGCGAGAAACCCGCATCTCCCATCTGCAGCGACGGTTCAGGTGGCTCTCGCGACTTGCCTGGGGGACCACCCTCCCCTCAAATCCCTTTGGCAGTGGAATTAAGGGTGACTCCAAACGCCCTTTCGTTCCCTGCATGCGCCCGATTCTCCGCCAACCCAAGGGAACCTTCCCAATGACCAGCTGCCACGGTAGTAGCTGTAGCAGTGCCCAGGGAGCGCGCAGTGCCCAGGCAGGAAAGAGGAGGTGGCGGAGGAGAAAAAAACTGCATTGGCTATCAATTTAGAGTGGAGCGGCCGTTGCTGCTGCCGTGGAAGGAAATGCGGCCAACCGCAACAGAAACGCCACTCTCCGCCACCTAAGTGAGCATGTGTGCGACTCCGCGCACGCCTAGTTGCACCACTCAATGACAACGGGTTTCGCAGGAAATTATCCAGTTACCGGGTTTTGCGTGTACCCAGAAGGCTCAGGAAGGGGCCTACCTGGGACAGAAGCGCTAGGTAAAAACTGAAGCGAAATTAAGGGGTGGAAAGACCTTTGAGAATGGTGCAGCCACTGGGTTCTGTCCCCCCTAGAAACTCCAAGAGGGCTGTGACTGAGCAAACCACTACCTAAACCCAAACTGGAAATGCTTCTCTTTGCAGGCGACGTTCATTAATTCATTAATTCATTCAGCCAGTACTTGGTTCCCTCCTGCTTAGGGCTAGAGCCTATTCTAGGAGCTGAGAATGTAATGGGGGAACAGACACAGACACCATTCCTGTCCTCCTAGAAAAGTCTAGTGTTTTATTCTGTGTATTAATATTGTGAAAAGCCATGTGCGAAGGTGGACGTCCTAGATGTTTGAAGTTCTCCTACAATCTCATGCAATATTATTTTTACCCAGTATGCAGAGGATGAAGTTTACTCAAAGACATACAAACAGCAGAGTCAGGATCTAAATTCTGGTTTGTCAGAGCCTGTTGGCTACTTGGCTGGCTAATCAACAGCAAGGAGCCCTTGCAGCTCCTACTTGTTCAGACCTTTAACTGTACTAGCATTTCACTGCCTCAATACCTTGTCTTTGGGTTGGGGGTGGGGGAAGGGGGGACTTCCTCCAACGCTGAGGTTTATAACTGTGCTGAAGCATCAGGACAAGAATTTAGTTTAACAATTACTGGTGACCTACTATGTGCCAGTTTCTAGACTAGGGGCTGAGGAAAACACAAAGATAAATAAGAAGCTCTTGTTTATGAGATCATAGTTCAGGAAACAAGTACAAAACCTGTTTAACAGGGCTACTCACAGTGCTAAAATACCATGACTTCCCATGCCAGCCCTTTGTCCCTATGTTTTTATTATCCCACTTGTAGCTATCATTTTTTTATGAAAATGACATCCATATGTTAAAGCCCCAGGTAAAATGCACTGCTTTAGCACTCTCTCCCTGCAAAAGCTATAATTAATTTATTTTTCCACTCCTTGTTTATACTTTTCAAAACACTAAACAAGGTTTAGGTTGTTTTTTTGTTTTGTTTTGTTTTGTTTTATTGAGACATACACTTGTACGTCTCAAGTACAAGGGCATAGCATAGACTTAAGAGCTAGTAAATAGAGGGGTGCTTGCATGGTTCAGTGGGTGGAGCAGTAGACTCATGGCTTCCACTCAGGCCAAGGTTTCAGGGGTCCTGGGTTTCTAGGAACATCCCCTTCCCCGCTCATACAAGCAAGCAAGCCCTCTCTCTCTGTCTCTCTCTCAAAATAAATAAATAAATAAATAAATATGAAAAAAGAGCCAGTAAGTAGATAAAGAAAATAGTCCTGGGAATGATAGGATTAGGAAATGATTTGGTCAAGAGTATAAATTGGGCGGACTCTTCAAATTGAGAGTCAAATAGAAAGAATTTAGGAATCAGGGTTCATTGGCACATCCATTTCTAGAACACGTATTTATAAGAGGTTAGTAGAATAGCTTGGCACAAGGGACTCAGCAAATGTTACATTTTAAGAGATAAAATGATAAGATCTTTGGTAGACATGATGTTTTCAGATGTTACACATAGAGTTAACAGATTCAGGTCAGATTCAAGAATTATCTCTAGTAATGTCAAGTCTGGGCAGAAAAAGATAACCCATTAAGTGACCACTGTCAAGAGGTAAGAGTGCATTCTAAGGAAGAGTGTGGGGTCAACGTAGTATGTAAGAAAAATACTACTGCATTAAGGTTTGGCTCTGTGGTAAATGTTGAGAAAAAGAATTTAGGAATGTGAATTATCTGTGAATTCTCCCCTATCTGTGAATTCTACTTTCATAGAAAAAAAGAATTCACTAGCTTACTACGTGTTTTTCGAAATAAAAGTCATTTTAATCCTAATGATAAATCCAAAATAAAATCGCCACTGATACATTTAATTTGGCTGGCCTTCTCTGCCTTTGATTCTGAATTAACCAGCACTCTTCTCAGTAAATCTTCATGTTGGTAGCAACACACTTTGATAAAAAATGTCAGGAGAGTGTGCAACACTCATTCTCCGGCGCGGGGGGGTGGGGGGGACATACTCCCTCTCAGGTCCAAGTTCTCCCACGTGAGGGGAACCCCGTTACCTGAAGCCAAGAGCTTGTAGCTGACAGCCTTCCCAGCACTTTCCTTACTCTTCCTCAAGCTGCTAGTAAAACCCGGAGAAGTGGATTTCTTTCAGATTCTGCACCACTCAATCGCCCCACACCCAAAGTCCTGAGGCGGAGGGAGTGGTGGCGAGAGCGTGGGGTGGGGGGAGGAAAAAGGGCTGGAGTTACTGAGCATGTGCGAGGAGTGGCGCATGCCCAGTGCGGACGGCAGCTTCCCTTGCGGGTAGCCCCGGCGGTGGCAGCGGTGGCGGCGGCGGCAGCGGCGGCACCGCCTCCTCCTCACACTCCCGAGGTGGCGGGGTTAGATGAGCGGTCCCAGTAGCGGCGAGGGCGGCGCAAGGGGGAGAAGGAGAAGACGGAGGAGGAGGAGGAGGACGCTGTCTTTGTAGTCTCCTGCTGCGGGAACGAGAGGCCGCCGCCAGAGCCGTCGTCGTTGGAAAAGGGCTGTGTGTGTGCGCGCGCGTGTCTGCTTGCCCGGCCCGCAGGGACGAGGCGGCGGCGGCGGCGGCGGCGGCGGCAGCGAGGATGATGATGTGCTCAGCGACTGCCTCCCTCGCCGCCGCCTCCTCGGGGCCCGGCGGGGACGGATTCTTCCCAGCCGCCACCATCTCTTCCTCCCCGGCGCCGGGGGCGCTGTTCATGCCGGTTCCCGAGGGCTCCGTGGCGGCCGCGGGGCTGGGGCTGGGACTGCCGGCCGCGGACTCCCGGGGTCACTACCAGCTGCTGCTGTCAGGCCGGGCCCTGGCCGACCGCTACCGGAGGATTTACACAGCTGCGCTCAGTGACAGGGACCAGGGGGGCAGCAGCGCTGGACACCCAGCCTCCAGGTGCGTCTCCAGTGCCCTTCCTTGGGCCACATGCCGCATGTGTGTGCGTGTGTGTGTGTGTGTGTATGTGTGTCTGCGTACCTGTTTACTGAGCTGTCTTTCTACAAGCTCTTGATGCTGGGTGGTGGAAGCACTTACTGAGATAGGGTGCGGTGGCAACAATTTCTGCCCTGTGTGTGTGACTGTCTTTGTGGAGGGGGGGTGGTGAGACTGGGAGGTAGCATGTGATGTTAGAAAAGGTGATGGTGCCGGTCGGTTATGACACGTGTGTGTGTATTGTTGAGGAAGGAGGAGGGATTGGTAGAGGCTAAGAGGGCATTGCACGGTGAGAATTTGCAAGACTGGTGAGGGAAGTGGCGTTTCCAGGATCTCTGCCGCAATGGTATTTGCACGTATTCTATCCACCACCCTCCCCTCCCCTCCCCCCCCCCCGGGGAATTTCCACCCCCCCCTTTCCCCCCCCCTTAAAAAAA
>LNAC01000040.1:2214606-2323060 GCA_002007465.1 Ailurus styani
CCCCCCCCCCGGTGATATTCCATCCTCCACTTTCCACCTCCCTTAAAAAAATCGGTCTTTCACTAAAGGGGAGTGATGGTATAGGTTAAGGATAGTGTCATATATTTAAGGTGAGTTTTAGATAATCATGCTGTTGGATAAGGCATGGAGTTAAATTTAAGGGATTTATGCAAAGGGGATGCAAGAGGGGATTTATGTAGATGTGAAAGGTATTTAATAGAGATTTTCAGGGCTGTACTTTGATAACTGGACCTTTTGGTATTCTAGAGATGTGATTGCAGCTGCACTTGTGTTCTGATGCCCCATCAGCCATTTCCCTTCATCTTATATTCTATTTCCCCTGTCATATATAGGCTTTAGAGTAGAGAAGGGCGAGGGGGTTTTGGAGGGAAAGGGGAAAAGCTGTAGAATTTCTAAATATGACTGCTCGTACAGTGTTTAGCTGCCACCAACTAGAAAATCTGAGTAGCTCCTACATCTCTTCCTAGGCTCGCTGTATGTTCAGCTTCCTTGATGTAAGAGATGTTAAATCATTTTCATTTTCTTAAAAAATGGGTGTCTTTGCTGAGGGCTCTCCTATTGTTTTCTTTTCCTTGTCCTTACATGCCACATACCCTAAAGGATGATGACTGACTTGTTTCACCAGCTTGGCTTTGACAGTGGTAATTGGGAGTTGGCTTCATCTTTTTTCCTCACAGCTTCTTGCAACACATGGGGAAAGCATAGAAGTATTTTGTCGAATAAGTTCCAGAGTTTATTTATTGAATGTGCCGTGTATTAGGCAATAACATGTCCTTTAATTATGAAAGGGACTCTGCTGTTAAGTCAGGTATTTGTAGTTTACCATTGTGTACTGGGGCTCTTACCCATTGCAGAGGTGTTAAGATGGAGCTTTGTTCTCACACTTTTTCTGGGTAAACCAGTCTTCTCATGTCTATAATTGTTTACAGGATTGGACAGTTTATCATTTGGGTATATATGTATGTAACTACCTTTTGCTATCTAAACTGAAGGCCACAGTGGTGCAAACCTATTTCTTGCTCATGTTTTTGAAAATAGCACAAAACCTCATTAAACAGTTTGCTCTGATAGGTTAATTTTGAGCTGTGAGTCTCTGAATTATGGCACTTTATGTATATCTTTACAAAACCCTCTCAAAGAACTTGTATTTATTTTGTATGTTGTTCCAGGCTTATAATTTGTGACTGACATTCCTATTTTAACTTTCTACTAGTATACTTGTGTAGTAATACAATTTTGTGTATCTGGAGCTATATTAATGGTTTTAGACAAAATTAATATAGATTAATGAAATATATAACATGTATTAGTGATTTTTGGTCATAGATCCATTTTTGTACGACCTATCAATTACAATTAATGAAGAAATAGTTCAAATATTTCAAGAAGTAGTCATGGAAACCAGCCTTAAGGTGTGTATTACTGCATTCTAGTGCTTATTCAGAACATTATTGCTTATTTTAGTTCACATTATTTTATCTAAGTGAGCCTGCAACTATCTTTTATTGGGGATTTGCTCAAGAATTCAATCACATTTTTGTTAAATATGACAGGGCAAGTGGAGCTAGGATTTAGGTTGTGAATGAATGGTACAATTATTTGAATGGGGGCACTAGTTGAGTTAGAAGAGAAGGTGAGATCTTTAAAGACAGAGAATGGAACCAGAATAGTGATGAAGCTCTAGTGAGCTTCAAATTTAAAGGTGTGAGAGAGAGGAGATAGTGAAGGAAGCTGAAAAAAAAAGAGAAAAAAGAATTAAGACAGCTGTGAGACTGGCACCTCTGGTCTTAAGAAAGTGGATTGAAAGTCCTCAGCAGTGTTAAATGTTTAAAAAAGTGAGAACAGTTTCCGGGTCACTGGATAATTTGTGAGGAAGTGGTAGAGAGATGTGAGGTGTCATTGAGAGATGTTGGGGTAACAGGGAGTTGCAGGATTGAGGGAAGGATGTTCAAATATGGGAGAGTGTGCGGGAAATGTTCAGTAAGTGGAGAAGGAGAGATTAAAGAAGTGAAAGAGGGCGCCTGGGTAGCTCAGTTGGTTAAGCGACTGCCTTCAGCTCAGGTCATAATCCTGAAATTCTGGGATCGAGTCCTACATTGGGCTCCCTGTTCCGCTTCTCCCTCTGACCTTCTCCCCTCACATGCTCTCTCTCTCACTCATTCTCTCTCACATAAATGAATAAAATCTTTAAAAAACAACAGCAAAATAAAGTGGGAGAGGGGATAATTGATGGAGAGAGGTCAAAGAGAGATCTCAGAGACAGGTTTAAGATATTGGGTGGAGACATTAGCCATTGAAAAAAATTAAGGGCTAGTCTTCCTTTAATATAGAAAGGGAGGAATTAAGTGTTTATAAATATAAAGACTAGAGTTTATTGAGGATAAGAACTCTATCCTGTTCATTTTAGTAATCCCAACGTATAGCACAGTTTTTGGCATCCATACTGTAAATACCAATGGTCTGCTGTGTGCCAGGTTCTGTTTTATGTGCTGAAGATGTATCAGTAAGCAAAATAGACAAGATCTCTCCTCTCTTGGAACTTTTGCTCTAGTGGGGAGAAATAGACAACTGATAGTTTCAGATAGTGATAAGTAACTATGAAAGAAATAAAACCAATTAAAAAAAGGCAAAAACCGATTATATGTGATAGACGATTTATAGTGGGGGAGCTATTTTAGGTAGGCTGGTCAGGACAGGTCTGAAGATTTAAATTGAATCATAATGATGGGAAGGCAGATGTGGAGGAAGAGTGTTTTAGGAAATATTTAAAGGCTCTGAGATGGGAACAGCTTGTGTTCAAGGAACAAAAAGAAGGCAAATGAGTTATGTCAGTGTTGAATGAATTAATTACTGTGGATTATATTTTACATGTCCTGTAGAGTAGTTGAGGAATGCAAGCCTAATGGAGTCAGTGATTTTGATGGCATTTTAGTGAAGTGGTTAAGAGCTGAGACTCTGAAGCTAGACTGGTTTTCAATCCTGGCTCTACCACTTTTTAAGCTGTGTGACCTTGGGTATATTATATAACTTATTTGCTTCAAGTTTTTTAAAAAGAAATTTATTGTGATGTAATTGGCATATAACATTATGTTAGTTTCATGTTTATCACATAATAATTATATTTTTGTATATGTTGTGAAATGATCACTATAGTAAGTGTAAACTTCCATCACCACAATTACAACTATTGTTTTCTTGTGATGAGATCTCTTAGATTTACTCTCAGCAACTTTCAGATAAACAATACAGTATTATCGATAGTGCTGTACATTACATCCCCATGACTTATTTATTTTATAACCTTATCTTTTGACCACCTATACCCATTTTATCCACTCCGTACCTACCCCCACCTCTAGCAGCTACCAGTCTGTTCTCTGTGTCATTAGTTGACGTTTTTTGTTTTGTTTTAGATTTCACATATAAGATTTTATGGTATTTATTTTTGTCTGACTTATTTCACTGAGGGTAATGTCTTCAAGATTCATCCATGGTTTTATAAATGGCGAGGTTTCCTTTTTTATAGCTGAATAATATTCTGTATGTGTATGTATGTATGTATGTATACATATGTGTGTATATATGTACATATATACATACCACATTTTCCTTATCCGTTCATCTATTGATGGATGCTTAGTTTGCTTCCGGGTCTTGGCTGTTGTAAATAATGCTGCAGTGAACATGGAATGCAGATATCTTTTTGAGTTAGTGTTTTCATATCCTTTGGATAAATACCCTGAAGTGGAATTGCTGGATTATATGGTAGTTCTATTTTTCAATTTTTGAGGAACCTATATACTGTTTTCCATAGCAGCTGTACCAATTTACATTTCCATCAACAGTGCACAGGGTTCCCTTTTCTCTACATCTTTGCCAATACTTGTTATTTCTTGTCTTTTTGATCACAGTCATTCCAGCAGGTGTGAGTTAGTAATCTCATTGTGGTCTTGATTTGCATTTCCCTGATGATTAGTGATATTGAATATCTTTTCATGTGCCTGTTGGCCAGCTGTATGTCTTCTTTGGAAAAATGTCTTTTCAGGTCCTCTGTCCATTTTTAATTGAATTAAAATTACTTGCTTTGCTCTTGTAATGTATGAGTTTCTTATATATTTTGGGTATTAACCTCTTACCAGATATATGGTTTGGAAATATTTTCTCGCATTTTGTAATATGCCTTTTCATTTTATTGATAGTTTGCTTTGTTGTGCAGAAGCTTTTTATTTTAATGTAGACCCACTTTTTTATTTTGCTTTTATTTATGCCTTACTTATATGTAGAATGGGGATAATGATGAGGAGGATTGCTGTGTAGATTAAATAAATCCATATATGTAAAATGCTTGGCACATTAAGTGCTATTGAATATTATTGATTTCTGCTGAGAGTGAGGGGGCAGATGGCATTCGAGGACTTTAAAAGGCAAAGATCATGTTTTACTCTTATTCTTGGTCTCAGTAGTGTGAGAATAATGATTTCATTTATTCAGTGACTCAGTAAATATATTTTTGTATGAATGAACCGATCAAAATTAGTTAACTTGGGGAAAAGGGTTGGACTAGAAATCAGTAAAGGAATGCCTGATCAATTCTGAGTCTGCATGGTAATATATAGCATTGCATTTGGGAAAAACGTATGGGTCAGTGGCTAATCTGCCTTACAGGCAGACTGCCTTAGTTCAAATCCCAGTTCTACCTTTTTCTATCTAAGTTGGGCCAGTTAATTAGCATTTCTTTGTCTGTTTCTTTACCTGTAACCTTATAACCTATAACTCTTATAGGGTTATTAAAAGGACATTGTGCCTGTACAGGGTAAGTACTCACTAAATGTCAGCTGCTGCTGCTATTGTTATTGTTAAAATTATATATTTAAAATTCCAGTCAGTGTGATATTTTAAGTTTTTTCACTCAACAAAGAAATGGGAAAAACTGTTGGTTGATTTAGCTCAAGGTTAAAGTGTGACTGGAGGTCAAAGAAAAAAAGAAAGTGAAAGTTTTTGATGACATCGACTGACCATTTGGTAAAAAGGAAAGTAATGGCGAGGAGGGAACTGATAGACTGGGACATAAAGAGAAGTCAGGAGATGTGGGTTGAAGTAGTAGAAGAACAAAGTGGAAACAATAGAGATTATGGTTAAAATGGGGAATTGCTTTTCTTCTCTAAGCTAAACCCACTTAGTTACTTCGGCTTCTTTATCTCAGATGCATGGGGTTTTGGTTTTAAGAGGTTAAGTAGTCAATTAATCCAACAAAAGTTCACGGATTACTACTTGGTGCTAACCACTGGCCCTATAAAGAAAGATTTATAAGGCATAGTTTCTGTACTTGAGTTTATTATCTGGGTAATGGCTAAAAATACAAAGGCAGGTACTTATAAAAGTATTAAAGGAAATGGCATTCTGGTCTGGCATGAAAGTATGAGCAAAAGGTGAGAAAGCACAGTTTGTGTTCAGGTATTGGTAAGAATTCTGTTAGAGGGATCATGTAGGTGTTAGAAGGGAGAGTAGTGGGAATTCATAATGGAAATGGAGACTTAGGTCAGAGGGTAAGGTAACTTGAACAGCAAGGTAAAAATTAGATTTTATTCAGTAGACACTGATTGTTTTGAACTATAAAGAGACATTATTGTAGGAGTACTTTAGTAAGTGATGTGGGATTGTATTAGAGTTTGTATATCTTTATTTGTGATTAGTAGTAATGTGTTTGATATAGCTCTAATATCTATGGAATTCTATATAAATGCATTTTAAGGCAAAAACTGCTCTGTTGGCATATTGGTAGGTAGAAATGAGATAAATTAGTCCTAGCTCAAGATAAGAGAAAATCTTGTGATTAAGCTTAAAAATAAAATGAAAATGTTAATTTAAAAATACTTTGTATTTTAAGACCTTTGTTTTAAAAATCAACAGAATAAAATACTCTTCTTAATTAAAAATTTTTCAGGTTTTCTGAGGAGGACTCAGGTTATTCAAGGTTTAATTTACATATAATAAAGTTCACCCTTTCAAAAAGGTTCATTTGAAGGGTCTTAGAACCGTCATCATAGTCAAGTATAGAACATTTCCATCGGGGTGCCTGGGTGGCTCAGCGGATTAAGCCTCTGCCTTCCCTCAGGTCATGATCTCAGGGTTCTGGGATGGAGCCCCGCATCAGGCTCTCTGCTCAGCAGGGAGCCTGCTTCCTCCTGTCTCTCTGCCTGCCTTCCTACTTATTTATGATCTCTCTCTGTCAAATAAAAAAATCTTTAAAAAAAATAAAATGCACTTAAAAAAAAAAAAAGAATATTTCAGTCACTCCAAAGTTTCTTCAGTTAATTCCCTCCTACTCCTAGCCCCTGGCCACCGTAGATCAGTTTTCTGTCACTATTATTTTACGTTTTCTAGAATGTCTTATAAATCTAGCTCTTTAAGGGCAGGACCCCAGATACTGTTAGTCTCCATTTCTTATATCCCTGTATTTCCTATAAATGAGAGTTACGATTTAAAACTTCATTAGGTTTGAGTTAAACATTTTTTAGCTAGAATATTTTGCATATAGTGCTGAATACTGCATATTGTATCCCATCCAGATGTTTTCAAATTGTGCCACTGTTTACTAATGCTCAGTCTAATTACTTGGGTAAGATGGTACCCAGTAGATCTCTCCTCTATAAACGTATCCTTTTTTCATATGCAATAAGCAGGTAATGATGGTTTATAACTCCGGTACCCTGTGAATATCTTTCACCTAATGGTTTTAGCATCCTTTGATAATCCTTGTTTGAGTCAATTATTTCATTAGGAGTTTCAAAATGATGATTTTAATAGTTCTGTTATTTTTTCTGTATTTATTAGCTGATACTCTTCTTCAAAGAAGAGTTTTCTCTCATCGACTGGTGATGGACTGTGATTCCTCCTAAGAAGGCAGGGCAGGGCGCCTGGGTGGCTCAGTGAGTTAAAGCCTCTGCCTTCAGCTCAGGTCTTGATCTCAGGGTCCTGGGATCGAGCCCCGCATCGGGCTCTCTGCTCAGCAGGGAGCCTGCTTCCTCCTCTTTCTCTGCCTGCCTCTCTGCCTACTTGTGATCTCTCTCTCTCTCTCTGTCAAATAAATAAATAAATAATCTTAAAAAAAAAAAGAAGAAGGCAGGGCAAATGGCTTAATTCTCTCCTCTCATTAGCCAGATTAGTGTAATACTCCATTAGTGGTGTGGTGGCTACTTGGTTCACTCTCTGTTCAGGTCCATGTTCCCCCAGCTGTTGGAAATACTGGCAGCTAAAACTGATTGCAGCCAAGTCCCATTCCAGGCATTCCCTGGACCAACAGAATTGCTTCCCTCGAAGTCTTGCCGCTTCTTCAGCATCTTCAGCATCAACCTGCATCCAGTGCCTGTTCTCTTTAGGGATATAAATGTCTGGCTCTTTTATCCTAGGGCAGGACAACCTTGAAGATCCATTCCAACACCAGAGCTCCACATGGGATTGGCTCAGTCTTTTGTGTGACTGATTACAATTCAGTCTTATTTTCTTCATTCTCCCACAGTTGTTGGTTCAAAGTTTACACTGGTAAACTTCTGGTATACAGATCAGCATTTCGGAGTCTGTTTCCTGGGGAGCTTTACCTAAAACAGTTGTGGGCCAAGAGTGTTCTGAGAAAGTAGACTTTAAAATGGGATTTTGGAGCTGGATTATCTCCTGTCTGGTTGGCAGTGAGAACCCCACTATGGGTTGTAGATGGAGCAGTGATATTAATAATCCTTGGCATACACTGTGGCTGTGGAGTTGTTAAAACTTTCAGTAGTGGTGAATTGGAATGAAATTTCTGTAGAAGGGAATGCACTGGAGAGTACAAATATTTTAAGCTTTTGAGAGGTTCAGGAAGTTATTAATTATCAGGCCAGTGTAATCAGATGGTTGTTTATGAGTGATATTGATAGATTGGGGAAAGACAATGAAAGGGTGAAAGTAACTGGGGGCAAAATGAGAAAGTTAGGTGATTTCTTTAGCATTATGTAAAGAAACTCATCTTTAGTAGGAGGAAAGAAACAGCTCAAAATTAGGCTCAAGACTTAATTTTAAGAGTAGCAGAACTCTAAGGTGTGTTGAATTCTGAGAAGTTTTCTTTTTTTCTTTTTTAAATATTTTATTTATTTATTTGACACAGAGAGAGAGATCACAAGTTAGGCAGAGAGGCAGACAGAGAGAGAGGAGGAAGCAGGCTCCCTGCTGAGCAGAGAGCCTGATGTGGGCCTCGATCCCAGGACCCTGAGATCATGACCTGAGCCGAAGGCAGAGGCTTTAACCCACTAAGCCACTCAGGCGCCCTCTGAGAAGTTTTCTATGCTAGTTGTCTGCTTTGATTAGAAATGAAAGGGACCCCAACTCTTTGGATGGGACATCTGCGTTGATGCACTTGAAAATCTTGAAACCCCAAGTTCCCCCAAGCTCTTTGGGCCTGCAAGAGTGACCTTTTTCTCCTAGCTAGAGGGTAGCTACCAAAACCTACTGGGAGGTGCTAGGCCCACTAAGAGAAGAAAGGGAGTGCATATGTATGGGTACACGCGCATGTGTGCTGATTCCCAGATGCATTGAGGCACCCTGAAACACCACAGCAGACACACAGGAATACCATGGGATATTTCAGAATTTCAGAGGAAACACATCAGCATCTGTCACAAAGAACTAGCTACAGGTAGTCCACAGTTTTGACATTAGATCATGCTATGTTCCTTTTGATGATGTCATATCTTTTTGCAGTTGGATTTATGGTAGTTGCTGTGATATAAATCAAGTACTGCACAAAAATTAGTGTGAAACAGGAAGGGAGGGTGTCATGTTCAGTCTGATTCCAATTTTGAGAAGCTGTGCAGTGTCTAGCATTGTACAGGTCCAATTAAGCAGTTGTGGTTATAAATATTTTTGTTTATGCATATCATTTTTTCAAGTGGTTGAGTTGTTAGGATATAGATTCTTATTAATTATTTGGATCTAGGAGCCCCTGGGTGGCTCAGTGGGTTAAAGCTTCTGCCTTTGGCTCTGGTCATGATCTCAGGGTCCCCGCATTGGGCTCTCTGCTCAGCAGGGGAGCCTGCTTCCTCCTTCCTCCTCCTTCCTCTCTCTCTGCCTGCCTCTCTGCCTACTTGTGATCTCTTTCTCTCTTCGTCAAATAAATAAATAAAATCTTTAAAATAATTATTTGGATCTAAGTAGTTAATAAACACTACTGTTAGGTATTTCTTTTGGCCTACAAGCGTTGTGGAAAAATTACTGGTGATGGCTATGCAAGGGCCCAATAACAGATTTCTACTTTCCAATACTCATCTGGCAACTGAATTGCTGACTGTCCTGCCTGAATAGTGGAAACTTACCATCCTTCACAGAGACCATGATTCATTTTGACTGGATTTGACACGTATTTTTATTTAAGATTTTATTTGAGAGAGCATGCACAAGTGGGGAGAAGGTCAGAGGGAGAAGTAGACTCTCTGTTGAGCAAGGACCCTGACATGGGGCTGGATCCGTGGACCCTGAGATCATGACCTGAGCCGAACGCAGACACTTCACCAACTTAGCCACCTAGGTGCTCCTTGACGCATACTTTTAAGTATGAGTTTGCTTTTATAGCTTGCAGGGCTCAGCCATTGCCACTATTTGAGGGCTTACAGAGCTTACAGATCCATCAACATAAGGTTCCACATAACATTGTTTCAGAGTAAGGGGCCCACTTTTTAGCAAAGGAGGATTCATGGGATCCATTTTTCCCATCATGCATCACATCACCCAGAAATTTCTTACCTGATAGGACAGCAAAACAGTCTTTTGATGGGAAAACTGATGATGATATCCTGCAGTTTGGACATTATACCCTGCAAGGACGAGGTCCCATCCTCCAGGGTTCCAGTAGGAAGGACACATGGAAATAGGAATGGTTCCACTTACTGGCAAATTTTTACTCCCATCTCTGTAGCTGAGCACTGGGGATTAAAAGCAGTGTTTTTCAGAAGGGAAACATTTCCAACAGAAGACACTGTAGGAGTCCTTTTACACTTTAAGGCACAGCTATCTCTGGGACTTAACACCCCTTTCCCAGGGAAAGGAGTTACCATTTTGGTAGGACTAAGGTACCAGATCATTGGGAGGAGGATGGAGCAAGGGAGTTTGGCACACACGTGATCTACTAGGTGTCTCTTGGTACTTCCTTTCCAGTTACGATGTTAAATGGACACAAGAAGGCCTGATGACTACCTCACAAGATCAGCCACCTGGACCAGCAGAAATGCTAACCAAAGATGAAGGGAATCTAGAATGACTAGCAGAAAACAGGTTATAACAAAGTTTTCTTCTTGAAACCATCTGAAATCGGTGGTGGGGGTTGTAATTTGTCCTACTTTACTTCCCCTGGAATGTTTCTCCAGGAAATAAGGACCAACCAGAATTCTGGAGGAGCTTTTTCCATAATACATATGAAGCAAGTGAATCCTAGTAGTGTAACAGATGGACTATAATGAATGCCATGGATTAATTTTAATAGTTGTTTTGTAGGTTCTCTGGAATGTTCTAAAATCAGTCATCATTCTTTCTGACTTCCAGAAATCAGAAATGCACCCCCCCACTTTGCTCCCCCAGCTTTTATTCCAGTGACAAGAACCGCCATGACAATGCTGAATAGAAGTGGTGAAAGTTGCATTTTCCTTGTTCCTTAATCTGAGGAGGAAACAATTATAAATTAGTTTTTCAATCTTTTAGTATTACAATATTAGCTGTGGGTGTTTTAATGGCCTTTCCAATTTGAGGAAGCTCTTTAATATTCCTACATTGCTGTTAATTTTTATCATAAGCAGGTATTGAATTTTGGCAAGTATCTTTTCTACATTTGTTGAAATGATTGTATATTAAGAGAAAAAAAAGGAAATAGTAAATTAATTTTTGAATGTCAAGTCAACCTTGCATTCCTGGGATAAAACCTTCTCAGATGTGGCGTATTATTGAATTTGATTTGCTAATATTTTGTTAAGGATTTTGGATATATATTTATGAAGGATCTTGGTCTATTAATGTCTGTCAGGTTTTAGTATTACAGGTATCCTTGTGTCATAAAATGATTTGGGCAATAATCTCTTTCTGTATTTTTAAAAAGTTTCCATGAAACTTTGGGACTATTAGGTATATATACATATATAATTATTAAAACTTCTTGAAAAATTATTCTTAAATACTTGATAGAATTCATCAGGGACACTGTTTGATCCTGGAGTTATCTTTTGGGGATGCTTTTGACAAGTTTAGTGGGGTTTTTTTGTTGTTGTTTTTTTCTTGACACACACAGAGTGAGAGAGATCACAAGTAGGCAGAGAGGCAAGCATAGAGAGAGGAGGAAGCAGGCTTCCCGCTGAGCAGGGAGTCTGAGGTGGGGCTTGATCCCAGGACCCTGAGATCATGACCTGAGCTGAAGGCAGAGGCTTTAACCCACTGAACCACCCAGGTGCCCCAAATTTAGTTTCTTTAATAGATATAGGGATATTCAGATTTTTTATTTCTCATGTCAGTTTTTGGAGAAGTTTGTCCATTTCATCTAAATTGTTGACCATTTTGGCAGAAAGTTACTCAGCATTCTTTTATTCTTTAATATCTGGGATTTGTGGTGATAATTCATTTTTCATTCCTCATTCCATTTTTCATTCTTTGGTCAATTTAGCCAGAAGTTTGTCAATTTTGTTTATAAGTTCAAAGAAACAACTTTTGGCTTTGTTAATTTTCTCTGTTACTGATCTGTTTTCTCCTTTATTTACTTTCCTGTCATCAGTATAATGTACTTCTACTTTGAGTTTACTTTGCTCTCTTTTTCTAGTTTCTTAAGGTGGAATCCTAGATCATTGATTTTAGACCTCTAACATAAGTATTTAAAACTATAAATTTTCATGTAAGCACTACTTTGGTTGTGTCCCACAGTTTCGATATTCTGAATGTTCTTTGTCATTTAGTTTAAAATATTTTCCTTTTTTATCATTTATTTATTTGAGAAAGAGAGAGAGAAAGCATGGAGCAGGGAGGGTCAGAGGGAGAAGCAGTCTTCCCACTGAGTAGGGAGCCCAGTGCTGGGACTCTGATCCTGGGAATCTGGGATCATGACCTGAGCCAAAGGTAGATGTTTAATTGACTGAGCCACCCAGGCACCCAAGTTGAAATATTTTCTAATTATTTTTGTAATTTTATCTTTGATCCATACATTATTTAGAATTATTTTATTAACCTTGAGATACTTGGTATTTTCTTAGTATATTATTATTATTACAATCTATTTCAGTCTTTTAAAATTGATTGAGATAAGCCATATCTCCCAGGAAATGGTCTACCTTGAAGACTGTACCACGTACGCTTGAAAAGGATGTGTGTTCTGCCATTTTTGCAGGTAGAGTTCTATGTGAGTTCAAATTGGTTGATGGTGTTATTTGGATCTTTTATGTCTATACTCATTTTTGTCTAGTTCTATAAGTTGCTGAGAGACTGGTATTGAAAATATCCTACTCTAACTTGGTTTTGGATTTGTCCTTTTAATTTTCTCAGTTTTTGCTTCATATACTTTGGGGACTCTGCTATTAGGTGTATAAACATATAATTATTAATAATTCTGGATAAATTATTTTTATTTCATTTTGACACATCTCTCTTCATCCTGAGTAATACTCTTTGAACTTATTTTATCTGGTATTAAAATAGCCTCTTTAGCCTTCTTTTGCTTACTGTTTGGATGGTAAGATTTTTCCCATCCATTTGCTTTCGAATTATCTGTATTTTTATATTTAAAGTTTCTCTCCCTTAGGCATAGGGTCTTGCTGCCCCCCCTTTTTTTTAAAATCTGCTCTGTCAATCTTTGCCTGTTATTTGGACGATTTAGATTATTAGTATTTAATATAATTAATTATTGATATGGTTGGCTTTAGATCTATCATTGTCTTATGTTTTCTTCTTTGTTTTTCATTCCTCTCTAACTTTTCTCTGCTTTTTTTGGATCATTGTTTAGTATCTCATTTTAATATAGCTATTGGCCTTTTTGGCTTTATCTTTTTATATTTTAATGCCCTAGGAATTATGATATACATACTTAACCTTTCACAGCCTACTTAGAGTTACTGTTGTACTGCTTCACTTAAAATAGAGAAACCTGGCAACCATACAGACCCTTTTATTCCCCCTCTGCTTTGTTACCCTCCCTCCGTTTGTTATAGTTGTCATATATGTTTATGGCTGCATGCTTTGAAAACCTCACCATACAGTATTACTTTTTTTGCTTTCAGTAGATATATTTTTAAAAACTTAAAGGAAAAAAGTGGTATTTTGTGTTTACCTATATATTTATTATATCTGTTCTTTCTTCATTCCTGAAGATGCCACATTTCCTTTCAGCTTTTCAGTACTTTAGCATTTCTTGTACGTCAGTCTGCTGGGGATAAACTTGTGTTTGTTTTTCTTCATCTAAGAATCTCTTCATTTTGCTTTCATTCCTTAAGAATATTTTAGGTGGACGTAGAATTCTGAGTAGTTCCTGTTTTCTTTCAGTGTTTTAGTGATGATATTCCACCTTCTTTTCACCATTATGATTTCTGATGAGAAACTTGCTAATTTTGAATCTTACTCCCCTCTATGTAGTATGTCATGTTTCTCTGCTTTCAGGAATGCTTTGGGGTGTAGGTTTTTGGTTTTGGTTTTCAGAAGTTTGATTTGATGTATCTAGTCATTTTTTTTTTTTTAAGATTTTATTTTTTTATTTATTTGACAGAGAAATCACAAGGAGGCAGAGAGGCAGGCAGAGAGAGAGAGAGAGAGAGAGAGAGAGAGAGAGAGAAGGAAGCAGGCTCCTCGCTGAGCAGGGAGCCAGCTCTATTCCAGGATGCTGAGGTCATGACCTGAGCCCAAGGCAGAGGCTTTAACCCACTGAGCCATCTAGGCACCCTAGTCATTATTTTCTTTGAGTTTAACCTCTTTCACGAATGCTCAGCTTCTTGAATCTGTAAATTTGTCTTTTACCAAATTTGTGATGCCATTGTTTCTTAAAATATTCTGCCCTAATTTCTTTCTTCCTTCCAAGATTCCAGTGGCAATTACAGTAAAACTTTTGAGTAAAAGTTACTTTTGAGTAAAACTTTTGAGGCTGTCCCACAAGTCTCTGACTGTTCATTTTTCCTTTTGCCAGTGTTTTTTCCTCTTAGTTCTTTAGAAATCATACTTTTTAATGATCCATTCTCAAGTTCACAGACTCTTCTCTGTCATTTCCCTTCTCTTAGTGAGCTCATCCAGTGAATTCTTTTATTTTACACATTATATTGTCCAGTTTTAAATTTTACATTTGGTTCATTTATAAAATAATTTCTCTTTGTCTTCTGAGGAATTTTTTTTGCTCAAGTGTGTTTGCCTTTACTTGATGGAGCATATTTATAGTAGTTGCTTTAAAAGTATTGTTGGGGACATTAGGAGAAGGAAAGGAAAAGTGAAGGGGGGGAAATTGGAGGGGGAGATGAACCATGAGAGACTATGGACTCCAAGAAACAAACAGGTTTGGGGCGCCTGAGTGGCTCAGTGGGTTAAGGCCTCTGCTTTCGGCTCAGGTCATGATCTCAGGGTCCTGGGATCGAGGCCCGCATAGGGCTCTCTGCTCAGCAGGGAGCCTGCTTCCTCCTCTCCCTGTCTCTCTGCCTGCCTCTCCGCCTACTTGTAATCTCTCTCTCTGTGTCAAATAAATAAATAAAATCTTTAAAAAAAAAAAAAGAAACAAACAGGTTTTAGAGGGGAGGGGAGTGGGGGGATGGGTGAGCCTGGTGGTGGGTATTAAGGAGGGCACATATTGTATGGAGCACTGGGTGTTATATGTAAACAATGAATCTCGGAGCACTACATTAAAAACTAATGATGTATGGTGACTAACATAACACAATAAAAAAAATAAAAGTATTGTTGGATAATTGGAACATCTGGATCACCTCAGGGTTGGCACCTGTTAATTGTTTCTTCCTTTGAAATTGATCACATTTTTCTTGCTTTTTTGCATTGTGAGAATTTTGAATTGTATCTTAGACATTGTTAATGTTATGTTTTGTAAACTCTGGGGCTTATTATAATTTGGGGGGCGGATTTTGATTTTGACTGTTTCTTTTAGCCCACTGTCAACCCATTTAGGTTCAAATGGCAAATTTGGTGTTGCCTTCTGTGGGTGGTACTTCAAATCTCAGTTCAATTCTGAGTCATTGCTATACTGGTAGGGTCTGACCTGTACCTGTGTAGGTCTGGAGTAAGCCCAAGACCTGTGTGGGTTTGTAGACAGAATTAGGGAATCCTTTTCTCCCATCATTCTCCTTTTCAGGATTTTCTCCACATTCTCCAGCACTCAGGAGCCCCTTTCCTCAATTCCGCTGGCTAGAAAGATAGGGTTTCTCTTAGAGGTTTAACTTCTGGATTGTTGTTCTGGTGCAGTGATTGTTTCCTGGCCGTTGGGCAAATCTGTTAGAGAAAGACGAAAAAATAATTGAACTGGGAAGCTCACTCTCCTGTGGGTCATTTTTCCAAGTTTAACTCCACTCTGCAAATGCTTTTGTTTGCTTTTCAGAGTCCTCAATTTTTTCTTTTTTCTTTTCTTTTTTCTTGTATTTTGTCCACAGTTCTTAGTTGTAAACAGTGGGAAAGATAGGCTGTATTTTAGTTTATGCCACCATACTGGAACCAGAATTCTTTCTCTCACTTCTCTTAAGGTTTTTCTCTTTACCTTTGATTATTTAGTAATCTGACTATGCTGTGCCTAAATAAAGTGTCTGTGTGTGTGTGTGTGTGTGTGTGTGTGTGTGTGTGTGTGTTTAGCTTGTGCTTGGTATTCATTGAATTTCTGAGATCTGTGTGATAATTTTTGTTTAATTTGGCACATTTTGGCCTTTATTTACTCAAATATTTCAAACTCAGTCTCTTGTTTCCTTCTGGGAACCCAGTTAGACACATATGAGATTGCTTGATATTCATTGTTTCATGGGTGAAGGGTCAGCAAACATAATTCTTTATAGGACCAAATACCCTAAAGTATTTAGTCTTTGGGATAGTACAATCTCCGTTGCAACTATTTAACTCGGCGCCCATAAGCAATAAATACGTAAACAGATGAGCATGGCTATGTTCCAGTATAACTATATTTGTAATAGAATGGATTTGAGAATGTTTTGGTTTTGGAAGAATGAAAAAAGAATGATAGGTACAATAGGTGACTAGATTTCAAGTATAGAAATAACAATGCCTTTTCTTTAGATAGTATGGAAGAAAGAGCTAGTTTCTCAAGAGTCCATTCTTCGTACCCTTCTCTCTAAATTTTCTTCCTTGGTTATTTATTCCTGTGATTTTAGTTATTACCTAATTGTTTTTTACTTCCTGGTGTGTGGTTTATAGTTAAAACCTTTCCCCTAATCTCTAGATCTGTAAATTTGAAAAGTCTGCTGCTCGGACTCTCTCAATCCTGTCTCAAATATATTATGCTCAGTATATTCAAAGGTTCCTCATGAACATACCATCACTTACAAACTGCCTCTTTTCCTGTAGGTTAGCTAAATAAAAGTCTAAAGACCTCATCTTCAAGTTTGCATTAAGAGATAATTACCTACACCCACTCACCCCCCACCTCACTTTTCCAGAAGGCAAGAAGTCACATATCAGTGGGAAAGTAAATTGAGGTTAGGTGAAGAAAGGAGAGGATTTAGAAGTCAGTGTTTAGGGGCATCTGAGTGGCTTAGTTGGTTAAGCATCTGCCTTCAGCTTAGGGTGTGATATCAGGGTCCTGGGATCAAGCCCTGCTTTGGGGTCCCCACTCAGAAAGGAGTCTGCTTCTTCCTCTCCCTCTGTCATCTACCCCCCCCCTCTGCAGCTTGTGCGTTCTCTCTCTCTCAAATAAATAAAATCTTTTTAAAAAAGGAAAAGGAAAAGAAATCAGTGTTTAAAGGGAAAGAAGGAAGATGGTAGCTTGAGAAAGGAGATAAAGAATTATCTTTTGGATAAGAGATGCTTTAGTAGATGTTATTAGTGTCCTAGCTCTATCTCTTTGGCATTTATCTCCATACTTTCTACTTATGTCTTTGACTTTCTGCCTGAGAGCTTTCTTATTGGCCATAGGGACATTCTTGGCTTATGGGCAGGGCAAGCCAGAAATGCCAAAGTTAATGCCTTTAGAAAGGCTTTCAACCAGCGATGGATGAAGAGTTGGTAGATAAATACCTCATTTTTCTCATTTTTAGTTGGGGTAACTGAGCGATGTTCTACACCATCTACCAGAGTTTTCCAGTGGAATCATGCTCTAGTTGCCCATCAGGGTAACTGGCTAATCCACTCTTTACTGACAGCCTTCCCTTCCCTATCTTACTTTTGATCCCTCCACCAGTGTTTTTCCTGACTCACTTCTCAAAACAACTCCTTTTACATGAATCCTTGAATCAAGTCTGCTTCCGAGGAAACCTAAGCCAAAGTAGACGCTTTAACATGATAATAATAAGAAATAAAATTTGTTTAGTACTTATTAAATACCCATGTAACTCTTAGGGTGTGATATCAGGGTCCTGGGATCAAGCCCTGCTTTGGGGTCCCCACTCAGCAAGGAGTCTGCTTCTTCCTCTCCCTCTGTCATCTACCCCCCGCCCCCTGCTGCTTCATAATCCAATGGGAGAGGTACTGTTTTCACCCTATTTTACAGATGAGACAGCTGACAGAGAGGTTAAGTAACTTTCCCAGATCAGGGCTAATAAATGACACAGCCTGCATTTGAACCTAGGCCATTTGTCTCCAAATTCTGTACTCTCAACCTAGTAGACTGAAGGAGAAGGACGGTAATAATTAATAAAAAAGAGAATAATTTATGAAGTAAGGCCCATTTAAGCAGCTAAGAGGGTTAGGTGATCTAATCTGAACTAAATGAGTTGGGGTGGGATTTTGAAGAGGCTAGAAAGGTTGTCAGGTTTTTTTGGTAGATGTACCTTTATTGTTAGAGAACATAACTGGCTCTAGAGTAGTATTCTGATGATGTTCCTGAACTCCGGTAGTTATTATTTAGAGTTATGGATTATTAAAAACAGAGCTTGTAAGATACAAATACAGAATATGAACATAACTCTCATGAGAAGTAATATATGTATACTAAACATTTAAAGGACAGGAAAAGGACCTATTAAGACTGAGAAAGAATCGTCATCAAAGCTAGAAGGAACACTAAAATAAGGGTTGAGGCCAAGGGGTAGGAGGAAGATATTTAAAGAAGTAGACTGACAATATGCATATACAGAAGAATGTGAAAAATAAAGACTGAAGCTAGGAAATTGAGTAAGCAACAAGGAAGTTTGTGGCATTGAGAAGTCATACATAGGAATTTGATAGTAAGGGATTGAAAAAGTTCAAAACAATTTTTCCCTAAGAAATTTTGTGAGAATGAAGAGAAATAGAGAATCATTTAACTTTTTTCCCCCTTCATTTGGAGAAGGCCAATAGGCTTCTAGGTTTAGAAATCCTGGATAAAAGAGATTCAAGACTGAACAAAGAGGATGTAAGTGGTTGAGTGAAATCCTGAGGATGGCGAATGAGATGGGGTCAAGCATATGAGAAATATATTTGGATGGAGTAAAGGCTATCTCTTTTGGGATGATGGGAGTTGAAGGAGGAGGTTTCAGAACTGGAGGTTTCAGGGACACATTTTCAACCATTTTATCTTTCTATGCTGAATTCTAGATACTTTTTTCTAATCTCTTCAAATTCTCTCTTCATCTCTGTCTGAGATGCTGCAAATCTACCTAGTGGGTCTTTAATTTCAGTTATTGTATTTTTCATTTTCATAAAAGTTTGATTTGATTATCTTCCATGTATCCTGTATATTCCCCATATGCTGCAGATACTTTAAAGCTATCTCTTATTTCTTTAAATTTGGTAAGTATAGTTGTGTCTGAAAATTCCACCTGCACTCTGTTTTGGTGTCTGTTGTCTATTTCTGCTAGTTCTCAGGATGCCTTGTATCTTTTTGTATGCCTGCTTATTTGACTGCTAACTGTCCTTACCCTTGTGGTGGCTCTCTGAGGCCTGGGGTGAGCACATTGTCCTATGAAAGTTTTACAGTTGCTCCATGGCTTGAGTTTTTCTCACCCATTTTGGCTATGTGTATCTGAAGTATAAATCTGAATGAGGCATGGTCTAAAGTCTTAACTTTTCAGAGATTTTTCTCCTCACTTTCTGCTCCCTCTTTTTGTTAGGTTGCTCTGCCCACTGCCAGGGTGGTTTTATTTACCCACCCCCACCCACCATATGAAGACTTCTAAATAGATCAAGAGATTGAAGCTATATATAGGATATCTGTTTGCATCTCTCCCCTAGATCAGTTTGAACTGCTAAAATCTCTTTTCTTGTTACTAATTATCAGCCTAGAAAAGTAAATAAAAGTTTTCTACTTAGTAATCAGACTACTGTTCCTCCCTAATTTATTTAGTAATGCTTGAACACAATGATGAGAGTATCATTACATTAATTACACAGGAGAAATAACTCTGGTTTATATAGAAAAGCTTTAGTTTATATACGGTGTTTTATAAATTAGTTGATTTTTTTAAAAATTGGTGTTGAGTGACCTGGATAATTCACTTATTATTTGTGGATTACTTTGCACTTTCTATAAATACAGTTTATCTACAAATAAAAATGCTTTACTGTTTTATTTCCACCATTATGATTTTTTATTTCTTTTGTTTAACTTACTGACTTCCAGATTAAGTAATCACCAGATTTAGTAATTATCGGATTAATTTTTTTCCTGCCTTATGGAAACATTTCATCACAAGTAGTTTTTGAGTGTTATAAAATACTTTTTCTATTTCTATTGAAATGATCATTTTTTTCCCTTATTTTGCTGTCCTGTTGAGTAACACTGATTGGATTTTGCAATCTATCTATCCTTTTTATAGATTGCTGAACACTGAAATTACGTTTAGATCAGTGGCTTTTTTTCTCATTTTTTAGTTGAGATATAATTCACATATCATGAAACATACCATGTAAAAGTATACAAATCAGTAGTTTTTAGTACATTAACAGAGTTGTGCAAACATTTTTCTTCACCCGAAAAAGAAATCCTATACCCGTTGGCACTTGCTCTGCTTCTCTTCTCCATCAGCCCCTGACAACCACTAAATCAGTTTCCTGTTTCTGTGGATTTGTCCAGTCTGGACATTTGATATAAATGGAATCATACAATTTGTGACCGTTGGTGGCCTTTGTTTCTTTCACTTACTTAGTGTAATGTTTTCAAGGTTCGTCCGTAAAGTAGCATGTGTCTGCTCCATTCATGGCTGAATTTGTTTATCCATTTGTCAGTTGATGAACATTTGGGTTGTTACCACTTTTTGGCTATGATAGTATTTCTGCTTCTTTGTTCATGGAGATGTTGGCTTGAGATTTTTTTATTTTGAAATATTCTTTTCAGATTTTGGTGTCAGAATTACGCTAGTCTCATAAAATGAGTTGGGAAGTTTCTTCTTTTTATATTCATAGGAAGAGTTAGTTTAAGATTGAAATTGAAAGAATGCGCCAATGAATTAAGTATTTAGAGGAATTCTCTGGTGAGGCCACTGAGTCTCCGGTTTTCTTTGCGGGAAGGTTTTGGTTAGGGATTCAGTTTCTTTAGCCGAATATAAGACTATTCAGATACTGTATTTTTTCCTTGTTTAATATTGAGAAGTTATATTTTTCAATGCAATTTGCCCTTGTATTAAATTGTGAAATTTATGGGCAGCATCTCTAATGATGTCCCCTTTCTTATTTCTCATATGGGTAATTGTGGTTTTATTTTTTTCCTGACCAGTCTTGCTAGAGCGATCTTTCCTTATCAATCTTTTCAGAGAACCAGTTTTGGTTCCTTGATTTTTTCTACTGAATGTCTGTTTCCTATTTTATTGATATCTGTTCTTTTGTTTCCCTTTTTACACTGTTTACTTGCTGTTGTTTTTCTAGCTTCTAAAGTTGTATGCCTAGATCATTTACTTTCAGAATTTCTTTTTTCATTATATGCATTTATGTCTTTGCAAAAAGCTATATACATTTTCCCTAAGCACTACTTCAGCTACATTTCACAAGTTTTGATATGTCATATGTCATTTTTTTTAATTGAATGTATTTTCTGAATTCTGTTTTAACTTTTTTTTTTAAGATTTTATTATTTATTTGACAGAGAGAGAGAGAAAGAACACAAGCAGGCAGAGAGGCAGGCAGAGAGGAGGAAAACGGCCCCCCGCTGAGCAGGCAGCCTGATGCGGGGCTTGATCCCAGGGGCTCCATACCAGGACCCTGAGGCCACAACCTGAGCAGAAGGCAGAGGCTTTAACCCACTGAGCCACCCAAGCGCCCCTGTTTTAACTTTCTGTTATAGCTCTTTGACTCATAGGTTTTTTAAATCTGTTTTTGGGGTTTTTGTTTTGTTTTGTTTTTTAGATTTCCAAACATTTGTGAATATCTTAGTTTTCTTTCTGTTGGTCTCTAGTTTAATTTTTCTGTGATCACAATAGCAGTCTTTGGAAATTTGTTGATTCTTAGTCTGTGGTCCAACATTCTGTTGTCTATTTTGGTAAATACTCTATTTGCATTAGAAAAGAATGTGCATCCTGCAGTTGTTAGGTGTGATTTTCTTAAGTGTGTCATTTAGGTCAAGTTGATTATTCAGGTTTTAAATTTTTCTATATCCATGCTGTTTTGTCCTGTACTTGTTATGTCAATTAGAGAGAGGTATGTTAAAATCTGCTCTTTTGATTTTGAATTTGTCTTTATCATTTTATGTAGCTCAATTTTGCTTTATATGTTTTGCTTTATATGTTTTGAAGTTATGTTATTATTCGATGCATTCAGATTTGGGATTGCTAGGCCTTCCTATTGAATTGACCCTGTTAGCACTATGAAGTGCTCACTTCATCTCTAATAATATTTCTAGCCTTAAAAATTAATTTTGTCATACTAATATAGCCATACCAACATTTTTTGCAAGGCCAGTAATCGTGTTCAGGATATATCTTCGTTTTTAGTTCTATGTCCTTTTATTTAAAATTTTGACACAGCAGTTATTAAAGACCTTCCTTTTGTATTTCTTGTACTGTTGGTATATTGGCAATGAATTATGTCAGCTTTTGTGGGTATAAAATGTATTTTTGTCTTCATTTTTAAAGGATATTTTTGTTGGCTACGTAATTCTAGGTCTACAGCTCTCCTTCCCCAGCACTGTTCAACACAGAGAATGGAAGCTATCAGACTTATTGTTCTTTTGAGTGTATCTTTTTTCTCTTGTTGCTTTAAAGATTTTCTCTTTTATCCTTTGTTTCGGCGGTTTGTGCCTAGCATTTGGTGTGCCTGTGGTTTTCTTTGCATTTTCCTGCTTGCATTTCCTTGAATTTCTTGAATCTCTGAGTTGATTTCTTTCCTCACTTTTGTAAAATTGTCATTAATTATCTGTTCACATATTGCATTTGTTCCAGTCTTTTTTCTGTCTTGGATTTCATTTACATGAATATGAGACCATTTAACTATGTCCTACGTGTTTCATACTCTGTTTTATTCATCTCATTCATTTCTCTGTATTTGAGTTTGGATATTTTCCTTTGGCCTATCTGCAAGTCTATGAATCCTGTTTTCCTCTCGTCTATTCTGCTCTTAAAATCATCTGAGAAGTTCTTGATTTCAATTATTTATTTTTTAGAAAAGCTACTTGGCTTTTTAAAAAATAGATTCTGTTGAAAATTATATCAGTTCATCCTACTTTTCCATCTTTGTGTCTATTTTAAATCCTTACCTCCTAAATTCAGTATGTTATCTTGAGTCTGCCAGATTATTTTGCTTCTTGTATATCTATTAATGTATATATTATGTGCCTAACAGTTATTTTCTTTCAGAGTTTTGCTCTTTGCTGTGTTAGACAAGTAGGGTGAGGTGTTGACAGTTTCTATCCATTCATGGATTAAGTAGACTCCTCCTTCTACTGGGATTCTGTCTTCTAGACATTGGGAGACTGGGAAATTGACTCTGTTCTGTTGGTCCAACCTCCCTATCCTCCAGCATCCCATTACTAAGCTTTATATCATTGGGGAAACTGGCCATGTATTTGAGGCTTTTCTAGATTTCCAGTCTCATTCCAGCTAAAGCCCCACTAGTTTCTGGTTTTCTTTAGTAGAGTTCCTCTGTTTAAACTAGGCTCAATTTGACCTCACGTGTATCCAAACTTTGCAAATACCCCCATGAAAGAAAATGCCAGTGGTCTGAGCTCACCATAGAAGTGCTCTTTCATCTGTGGAGTTTTGGTTTGTCTTGTTCTTAATTACTTCCACAGCATTCTTAGGCTGGTCAAGTTTTTGAAGGAAGAGCAATGGCTTGTTTCTCTCTAGTATCTTATTTTAGGGAAGTAGAAGTCCAGAGTTTATCTTTGCAAAAAGAAAAGACATAATTTTGAGAATGCTTATTTGTATAATCATAGTGATATTTCGAACAGTTTTTACCTGTGTTGCATACTAATAGTTGTTGGTTTTTTTCTTTCTTGTTGAGCCTGTTTATCAAAGTACATTCTAGACCAGAGGTCAACAAACTGTGGCACAAAGACCAAATTGGTCTGTGAGCTGTTTTGTATGGCCTGTGAGCTAAGAATGGTTTTGATGTTTTTAAAGGTTTAAAAAAAAAGTGTTTTGTGGCATATAAAAATTATATGAAATTCAAACTTCAGTGCCCATAAATTTTTTAATGTAACATAGTTGTCTGTTTATATGTTGTCTATGTCTGCTCTTGTGCTGTAATGGTTGAGTAGTTGCAACAGAGATCCTATAGCCTACAAAGTGAAAAGTATTTACAATCTGCCCTTTACAGGAAAAAATTTGCATATTCCTGCCTTAGACCATAGACAGGAATTTTTCATTTCTCATTACTAAGGGAAATTAAACAAAAGATTGAAATCTTATTCCAGAAGTTCTTTGAATTTGGACTTATTAAAACTCCAGTATTTTAGAGTTAAAAGGAATCTCAGAAATAATCTCCTTCATCTTGTTATTTTACAAATGAACAAACAGATTCAGGGTGAGAGATGTTTTTAAATTAAATTTTGACTAATTTTTGGTTTTTTTAGAAAACAGATTCAGCAATAAACTGATAGAGAAACTAATGATCTGTATCTTGGAACAACTTACAAAAATTCATTTGTTCTTAAATTGCAGGAAAAATTGGTTTTCCTTAAACCATTGTAGCTATTAAAATTTCTTCCTTGGAATTTTTAAAGTATATTTTTAAAATAAATATTTAAAGAATGTTAATAGCCTTTGCTTTTTATTAGCACTCATAATTCTTTCAAATCTCATAGGTATGAGAGTCTTTTTGTGAAATGACTAAAAATCCTACAGGATCAATTCCAACATTTTTCATTTTAAGTTTCTATTTGATTTAGAATTTAAAGTCCTAAATAATCATAAATTCCAGGGTGAATTGTTACTATGTAAGAGTGGTTTCTAAAGTTTTTCTCTTGTCTGTCCATCTTCAGATATCATGAAAAGTTTATTTAAACTTAGTTTTCAACTAAGCTTTTCCATTAGTTATATAAGGGGATGTTAGCTTACTGACAAATGGCATTTTTATTTTCTAACGTTGACTATAGATTTTCTTCATAATAACTTTTAACTTATTACTGGCTCTCTTTTGACAACCATCTACTTCTAACAAAACAAGCCAAATTAACAAGAACAACAAAAAACACAGTAAAATCAAATTTGTGGGGATTTGGGAAAAGCTGATTCTTTATAGTCAGGAATTGTTGGGCTTAGGTTCATTAAAATTGTTACAACTAATTAAATGCCAAGTTAATTAAATGCATAGTAATTGTATTTGAGGAATATATATTATATATTTATATATAATAGTATTTGAGGAATATATATTAAAGCCATTTGAACTTTAAAGATGTTCATTAAACAAAAGAAACACAAGTATTGGTGTATATTTGTGAAAATTTTAGTCTGTGATGACTAGGTATCAGGAACGTCATTTTATTTGGATTTATATATTCTGCCTCTTTGAAGATTGGTTTTGAGTGAACCTTGATGTTTTTCTAAATTATATAGAAGGGGCTAACCTTTTAGCAGTTACATGTTCCTCTTGCTCAAATGACTAATTTTATTTAATATAAAAGAGAAGTTGTTTTTCTAAACCATAGTGAGAAATACCCAGTACTTTTCATTAACTTTTTGTTCATTTTTGATAATTCTTGAACAACCTTGATATGTCAGGCACTGATGCAGGTCTTGAAAGTACAGAATTGAAATAGACGTTCTTCATGCTCTAGCAATGCTCATAGTTGAACAGACTGTTATAAGCAGGTATATCTGTTCATGTGTAGCACATGACACTATTGATCAGTCTTTGTCTTTACTTTCGTAGCATGCTCTCTGGGAGAAATCTTATCCATGTACATGGTTTTCCATTACCTCCATTGCACCAAAATCTGCACAAAATCATTTCATGGGTAGCTCCTAAATGGACATGTCTGGCTTACATATCCTTTGAATGTATTTATGTATCTATGAATCTAACCTTGGTCCTTTGAGTAATGCTTAAAGCTATAGCTCTGAACTTTGTTCTTTTCTCTCTTTCCTGTCTCTTTCCTCCAACTTTTTCTTTCTCACAAAATTGTATTGAGTACTTTGTTCCAGGTACTTTTTAGACTAAGAAGCTAGATCACAACACAAGAAACACATGGCCTCTGTACTCTTGGCACTTACAGCTTGGTGAAGGGGTTATGCATTGAACACATAAGCCCATACATAATTACAGTTGTAGATAACACAATAGTGTAAAGTGACATGAGAGTGAATATTAGGGAAATTAACCCAATCTGGGACATTACTAAGTAAGTGACACTTATATCAGGACCTCAGAGATAAATGGTGGTTTAGTAAAAAATGTGGGAGGGAATACCAGGAAGAGGAAGAACCTTTGTGAAAGCCCCTAAGTAGTTTAGCAGGTTCACACAACTAGAAGGATGTCTTTGTGACTGGAGTATGATGAACAAGTTGGAGGGGGATGCAGAATGAGGTAGGGAGGCTGGCAGAGGTCAGATCTTGGTAGAAGATCTTTGAAGCCATGCCAGTTCTTTTGGACTCTAACCCAAGAGATTTGAGAAGATACTAGTAGGGTTTTAGGTGGAGTAGTTACCTCCTCAGATTTATGTTTCAATTTTTTTTTAAAGATATTTATTTATTTGAGAGAGCACATGCGCTGATGAGCACATGTGAGCTGGGGGAGGGGCAGAGAGACTCCCAAGTGGACCTGAGGCTCCGCTTATATCCCCACTTGGGGCTGTATCTCACCACTGCAAGATCATGACCTGAGGCAAAATCAAGAGTCAGATGCTCAACCAACTGAGCCACCCAGGTGCCCGTTCAAATTTGTTTTTTTTTAAAGTTGACGTGGGGGGTGCCTGGGTGGCTCAGTGGGTTAAAGCTTCTGCCTTCGGCTCAGTTCATGATCTCAGGGTCCTGGGATCCAGCCCCGAATCGGGCTCCCTGCTCCGTGGGGAGCCTGCTTCCTCCTCTCTCTGCCTGTCTCTTTGCCTACTTGTGATCTCTCTCTCTGATAAATAAATAAAGATAAGTAAGATAAATAAATAAAGTAAAATAAAGTAAGTGAAGATAAATAAGATAAAATCTTTAAAAATAAAAATAAAAGTTGATGTGGGTTCCTGTGTGAAGATTGAAGTGGGGCAAACATGGATGTACAGAAATGAGTTAAAAAGCATTTGCAGTAGACCAAGCAAGAGGTGGTGGTAACTTAGATTATTAGAATTGCAGCAATAGAGATGTAGACAGATTCAAGAACTATTTACAATACACAATTGACAGGATTTTGTGATTATTTTGGTTTAGGGAGAAAGCTGAAAGTACTGTCAAAGATTAATTTTCATATGCTTGTTCATGTGTATTTTGCTGACATTTTAGTATCTTGAACTCAAACATCTTTAAAATTGAACTGGGGGCACCTGGGTAGATCAGTTGGTTAAGCAACCAACTCTTAATTTCCGCTCAGGTCATGATCACAGGGTTGTAAGTTGGAGCCCCACATTGGGCTCCGTACTGGGCATGGAACCTGCTTAAGATGCTCTGTCTCCCTTTGTCCTTTACCCCTCTGAAAAAATTAAAAATAGGAGTGCCTGGGTGGCTCCGTCAGTTAAGCATCTGCCTTTGGCTCAGATCATGCATGATCTCAGGGTCCTGGGATCAAGCCCCTTCTTGGGCTCCCTGCTCAGCAGGGAGTCTGCTTCTCTCTCTCTATCTGCCTTTCCCCCAGCTCATGCTCTGTCTCTCTCTCTCTCAAATAAATATATAAAATCTTAAAAAAAAAAAAATAGAACCAGTGTTTTCCTTTTGGAAACTAATTCTTCCCCTTGACTTCCCTATTTTTGTGAATGACATCCCTACTTCCAGGTGGCCTAGGCATACAAAATTTGTTTTGGTCACAACTTCCACTAAATTAGTTTCCAAGTGTTAAGGACTTGACCTCTAGCATCTAGTGTCTCTTCCTTCCCCTCCTCCTCTTCCTCTTTTCTTTTCTTCCTCTCCCTTTCCTCTTTCTCCTCCTCCTCCTCCTCAGTGGCATCCTCTTGCTAGATCATTAAATTATGTTTTTCATTCAAGTCTTTGAGCTACTTGAGGGCAAGAACTGTCTTTTTCATCTTTTATTTTTAGTACCTAACAGCATGTACCTCAGTATTAGAGACATATAAAAATTAAAATAAAATAAAATACATTGTTTTCCCTGATTCTTCTTTCTTCCACTGTAATTCTTATTCTTTGCCATATTTTTTCCATCTCTTTCTCAAAGTTATTCAGGGGCTTCCTTCTGCTTTAAAGAATAATTTGGTCTTAGACCTGTGAGGTTATGAAAAAACTGGCTGCAGGATATGAGAAGAGTATGAGTTGGGGTCTTTTCTATACTAATTTAGTAAAAATTGCTTCCTGTCCCTTTTTATGCTGTAGCCCTTGCAACTACAAAGAGTAGATTTTTCTAGGAAGGGAATATACCTGATATTTATTAGCCTCTCCACTGTTGAATAACATTTTAAAAACTTCACTTGATGCCATTTACCTTTTTTAATTTTATAAAAATATTTGCAAAATTCAATATTTTGGTCATTTAATGTATATTAGCATTCCAGTGTTGTGTTATTATCTCAATAGCTACATTGTGTGTTAGTATCTTATTAGTGCGTGGAGAGTATATTGTTTCATAGAAAGTTTGTAGAAGAAATATTCAGATACCTACTTTGGAAGTACCTATTTTTCATAGCTTTGTATGTCCTAATAATGAACTTTCATAATTCTTTTTTTCCATTTTTAGGAATAAGAAAATTTTAAATAAGAAGAAGTTGAAAAGAAAACAGAAGACCAAATCAAAAGTGAAGACAAGAAGCAAGGTAAAACTGCTGACAATTTATAGGGAGTAAGGACTTTTTCATATAGTAATTGGAATAAAAATGCCAAGATTAAAAAGGTATAACTAGCGAAACCATTTCATGTCTATTTTTTTAATTTTAATTTTTAAAAAGCCCCTTATTACTTAGTTGTACTATTTAGTTTCATGTTTGGGACATTTCATGGCCAGTAGCCTGGAAGTTAATATCTGGGTGCTGAAAATTATTTACTATTTATTCATGTTATCTTTAATCAGTTTTTTGGGGAAACATATCTGTTCCTCTTCTCTTTTTCCACTCTACGTGTTTTAGAAACAGTAAAATTGGCTTCTGCATTGGGACTTGGATTTGGCCTATGCACATGTCACGAGTTAGGGAGAATCTTGGTGTATCTATATTGTTCTGAGCTTTTTTTTGGTGGTCAGTGGCTGTGCAAAAGAAAAGGCAATATGGAATATTTGAATTAGATGAGACCACAGAGAGCAAGGATCTTTTTTTTTTTTTTCCCATCTAAAGCAGAAGTCTTCTCTATTAAATCTTAAACATTTTCACTTTCTACCAAAGAGTCTTTTCTTTTGAACAGTACTAAGAAGCCTAGACAGGAGAAAGAGGGAAGTCATAACTATGATTTCTGAATAGCTCTGTTTTTGGTTAAAGAAACAGTAGCTTAGCTTATCCTGTATATCATATTTAAGTTCTAAAGACAATTGTTTCCTGCCCTTTTTAATTAGTGTTCTTTCCATTTTGTAACTGAGAGAAATGCACTTTAAAGTAGTAAACCAAAAAATAAAAGTATAGGGGATGAAATTTATTTCATGGCTCTATCTTAAGACACAGCTGGATCCATCAGTAATGTCAGCAAATCTATGTCTTCATCTCTTACTTCTGCTTTCTTGTGTGGTCTTATTACCTGTGGCTGAGAAATAAGACTGCTGGGGGCTCCAACTTCATTTTCTTTGAGCGAGGGACCATCTCCTTTATTAGTTCTAGCAGAAAGTCTTGAGTATGATTTTTGATTGACCTTCATCATTCACTTTGGGGTTGGAGATGGGGTACTTTGATTGGTTAGACTGAGTTATGTTTATAATCCTGTAATAGGCAATGGGTTGAGCACCCTAAAAAACAAGCCTTGTGAAATGGGAGGGTGTAGTTACCCTATGGAAAATGTTGCTGGGTGGGCAGGTAAATGACATATGTTCACTATATCATTTCTTATTACTTCTGCTTTGGGGATAAAGAGGGAAATGGAGAACATTCTTAATCTGCTTGTTACGTAGTAATTTGGATTTTCAGCCTCTACCCCTTTTCCACTTTTTGGTGTTATGTGAAAAGTCAGAGTATGGGAATCTTGAAAATCCTTTTTAAGTTCTTTTAAGGTTTCATTTAGTGATGTTCCTAAAAGTGGTGGCATATGATATCAAGGAAGAGGTGGGAATTCAAGGTATTTCGTCTCTTTCAATTCTGTCTCTAACTTTGTGCCTTTAGTAGTTCATCTTTCTTCTCTTGGCCTCAGGTTTTTTATCTGCTTTTTAGGAGCACCTTGTGATAAAGAGTGATTTAAAAAAAGTTACTCATTTATTCCTAAAACATTAATTGCATACTGACCATATGCAGGCCTTATGCTGGGTATTTGGAAGAGAAAGATGAGTAAGAAATATTTTCTGTTTATGATGGGCATATAAAATAATAAGATATGTTATTAGTCTCTGTGCTCTCTATTACTGTTTCTGTACTATTTTTCATTCACCTTTTTAAAAAAGTTTATTTAAAAAATGCCAATGAGCTTCCCCCATGTATTTAAGAATGAGCATTTATTTTCAGCAAATGAAATAAGATACCATTTAACTATACCACTTTATTTCCTTGACTATTGCTGTTATTGGCCCCTCTATTTCTCCTCATCCATTAGCTATCTCCTTCATTCAGTTTCTTTATTATTCAGCTTAGATAGCACAGTCTTTTAAAAAGAAAAAAAGTATTTAATCTCTATTAGTTCCCTATGACTGCTGTAACAAAATTGCACAAACTTGATGGCTTAAAACAACACAAATTATCCTACAGTTTTAGAAATCTGAAGTCCTAAATGGATCTGGGCTAAAATCAAGGTGTCAGTAGTAAATCTGCATTCCTTCTGGAGACTCTAGGAGAGAATTCATTTCCTTGCGTTTTCCAGATTCTAGAGGCTGCCTGCATGCCTTGGGTTGTGCTCCTTTACACCTTCAAAGCCAGCAATGGTTGGTTGACTCCTCTCATGTTGCATTACCCTGCCATGTTTCCATTGTTACAACTCCTTCTTTGACTGTCCCACCACCCTCTCTCATTCGTAAGGAGACTTGTGGTTTCATTGGGCCCACCCAGATAATCCAAAATAAACTCTTCATCTAAAGATCTGTAATTTATTCACATCTGCAGGGTACCTTTTGTCATGTAAGGTGACACATTCCCAGGTTCCAGGGACTAGGGGAAAGATATTTTTGGAGGCCAGGATTCTGCTTACCACATCTTCATTTTTCCTGTGTTTATTTGTTGCACTCATCTGACAAAAGTTAATCCTATACGAATCCAGCTGTTTTCTCTTTGCCTGCAGGTGAGTATTGTGTGCTGCTAAAGGGAGTTAAGATACCAGTACACATTCATGATCACCAGCCTCAAATGGATCTTGCGTAACTAGACCAACTTCTTATTTTTTCTGATAAAATAGTTCTGTGACTATTTCAAACCTTTGTCATTCTCCTCAAAGTTGATAAATCCTACCCTCTAACAAATGACTTCACTTTCTTACAGAAGAAATCAAATCCATTACACAGGAAACTTCTTCAGCATCCTGTTAACAAACATGCCTGGGTCTTAGGTTAGGATATTTAATAGCAGAGTTTTGAAAGATATTATTAAGATTTAGAAAATGTCCATCATTCCCAGGCATTTCCTCATCCTTTGCTGCACTCTGTCTTTTCCTACAGCTATGGCCCTAGGCAACCACAGATGTACTTTCTGTCATTGTAAATTAGTTTTTATTTTCTAGAATTTCATATAAATGTGATCATGCAGCGTGTACTCTTCTGTATCTGGCTTCTTTTTCTCAACATAATGATTTTGAGTTGTATCCATGTAGTTGTATATATTAACAGGCTTTTTGTTTTGTTTTTTGTTTTTTTGCTGGTGAGTATTCAATTATGTGGCTATATCTTAATTTGTTAACCCATTTACCTGTTGATAGACATTTCAATGTTTCCAGTTTTTGGAAATCACAAATCCATGAGGAAATTTCCTATCACAAGTGAAGCTGCTATGAATATTTGCATATTAGTCTTTGCATGGATATATGTTTTTGTTTTTTGGAAGGATAAACACTTAGAAGTGGAATGAGTAGGTGCTGTTTCATTCCATGAATTGCCAGAAGATTGCTAAGTCTCAAAAGCAATTTACACTAATGGCTAAGATTTATTACAGCCAAAGGTAAAGGATAGACAGCAGGAAAGAGAAATGAATAGTATTAGTGGTGTCTAGGGAGTTAAGGCATAGACTTTCAAGTTCCTCCTTGTCTGAACACACAGGACATACTTTGTCTCTGACAGTGAACTACAAGGATATATACTGAATGTTTCTGTCTAGGAAAGCCCACTTGAGTCTTAGGATATGAGACTTTTATGGGGTGTTTGGTCACATATAGGCATGTCCTGCTTTTCAGTCAACCGTGGTACATGAAATTCAGCCATGGTACATGAAACTGAGATGCACATCATCAGTCTTGATGTTTGTACAAAGCAATGATACAAGTCAGTAGGCACGGTCTATTGCTTTGGGTGTATTTTACAAAACCATAAGTAACTAATATAAAGAAAAGTCTAAAGACCACATTCTTAAGGAGAACCACAGTCAGCCCTGGTTCCTTTGGGGAAATACAAGGAATAAACAGTCGTACCTGCATTATTAACTCTTTCCTCATGGATGGCATGGTAGATGAATGTTTAACTTGTTAAAAAACCATTCATTCTATTTTCCAGAGTAATTGTTGCATTTTACTGGTCTACCAGTAGTGTATGAGAAATCTAGTTGCCTTACATCTTTGCAAACGATGGTATCATTAGCATTTAAAATTTTAGTCATTCTTAATACATAGGGGTATTTCACTGTGGTTTTTGTTTGCTTTTCTCTAATAACTAATGATGTGAACATCTCTTCATGTGCCTTTGGCTATTCATATCTTTTTATTGTGAAATGTCTTTCCTATCTTGCCTCCCCTTTTTATAATTGTCTTATTATTGAATTGTCAGAGTTCTTTATGTACTCTAGGTAGAAGTCCTTTGTCAGATATCTGTATTACAAATCCTTCTTCCTGTTCTATGACTTGCTTTTTTTATTGTTTTTATATAGTGCTTTAGAAGAACAAAAGCTTTTAAGTTTCACAAATGTAATTGATTATTTTCTTATATATATGATTCATGTATTTTGTGTTCTAAGAAATCTTTGTCTACCCCAAGGTCACATAGATTTTTTTTCTGTATTTTATTCTAGAAATTTTATAGTTTTAGCTGCTATATTTAGGCCTATGATACATTTAGAGTTAATTTTTCTGTGTGGTATGAAATAAGGATTCATGTTCATTTTTTTCATATTGGTGTTCAGTTGGTTGGCATCATTTTTACAAAGACTTCTCTTTTTCTATTGAATTGTCTTAACACCTTTACAAAAAATAAGTTGACCATACTCATTTGAACCTAATTCTGGAATTTATTTTTGTTTAATTGATCTATATATCCATCTTCACACAAATACCACACTGTTTACAGTAGTTTTGAATTCAGGTCATACGTCTTCCAACTTTGGTCTTTTCAAAAAAAATTGCTTTAATTACTTTAGGTCCTTTACATTTCTTTATGAATTTTAGAATCAGCTTCTCAATTCTATTTTTAAAAGTCTCTAGAATTTTTATTGGGGCTTCATCGAACTTGTAGATTTGAGGAAGAGTTGCCATTTAAATGATATTAAATCTTCTAATCAGTGAACATGGTTTATCTCTATTTTCTTTATTTAAGTTTTCCTTAAATTTCTCTCAGCAGTGCTATTTTGGTTTTCGATGTACAGAGCTTGCACATAATTTTATTAATTTTGTGTTTTTGATGTTATTATAAATGCTATTATTTAATTTTTTAAGAAATTTTGAGATGATTATAGTAATGCAGTTGTAAGAAATAATACAGAGATCCTGTATACTGTTCACTTGTTTTTTCCAGTTGCTAAAGTATGGCATTACTGTGGTAAATACCACAACCAGCAAATCCATATTGATCCAGCCTACTGAACTTAGTCAGATTTCACCGGTTTTACACGTACTGATTTGTGTCTGTATGTGGATGTATATTTAGTTCTTTGCAATTTTATCACATGTGTGGATCTATGGACAATTACTGCAGTCAATAAGTACAAGACTTCCATCACAAGGATCCTTTTTACTACTCTTATATAGCCATAGACATTCCCCAACACTCACTCTCTCCCTAGACTCTGGCAGTCACCAATCTATCTCCATTTCCTTAATTTTTTCATTTCAAGAATGTTACATGAATGTAATCATGGGGATTGGCCTTTGCCACGCAGCATAACTCCCTTGAGATTTATCTCAGTTGTTGGATAAATCATTAGTTTCTACCTTTTTATTGCTGAGTAAGCATTCCATGGTAAAGATATATCATGGTTTGTTTAACCATTCACGCATTAAAGGACATCTGAGTTGTTTCTCATTTTTGCTTATTTTGAATAAAACTGTTATGAATATTCATGTGCTTTTTTTTTTATTTCTTTGGTAAAAATATCCAGCAATGCAGTTGCTGGATTGTATTTTAAGGTGCATATTTAATTTGTAAGAAACTGCCATACTTTTTTCCAGAGTGGCTGGATCATTTTATATGACCATGAACAATGTATAAGAGATCCGGTTTCTCCACATCTTCACCAGCATTTGGTATTGTCATTATTTTTTATTCTAGCCAGTCTGATAGGTTTGTATTAGGTCTCATTTTGTTTAATTTACATTTTCCTAATGGCTAGCCATAGTGAACTTATTATTTGCCTTCTGTATATCTTCTTTGGCGACATACCTGTTCATGTCTTTTGCCTATTTTCTAAATTGAATTTCTATTTGTTTGTTTTTTACTGTTGAGTTTTGAAAATTCTTCATATATTCTGCACGCTAGTCTTGTGTCAGATATGCAAATAGTTTCTCGCAGTCTGTAACTTAAATGCTACAATTTTTTAAATTCTATTTTCCAGTTGTTCATTCTTAGTAGATAAATACATTAACTTTTTTTTTTTTAATGTGATATGGTATCCCGTGACTTTGCTAAATCCACACATTATTTCTAGTGGCTTTTTTGCAGACATTTTAAGATTCTCAGCATGTCTTTCTGCAAATAAATTTGTTTTCTAGTTTCTTCCTTTCTAACTATATCTTGTATTCATTTTTCTTGGCTTATGACACTAGCATATCTAGTACAATGTTGAATTATATTGCTGAGAATAGGTGTCTTTGTCTTGTTTGCATCTTAGGGTGCAGATATTCAGTCTTTTACTATGTTAGCTGTGGGTATTTCATAAATGCCTTTTATCCAGTTTTGGAAATTATCTTTTATTCCTAGTTTACTGTACTTTTTATCATGAGTAGGTGTTTGATTTGTGTCAAATGCTTTTTCCATGTTTATTTAGAGTATCATATGTTTTTTCTATTTTTTTGTTGTTGTTGGTATGGGGCATTATACTGATTTCTTTTACAGTGTTGTTACCGGCTGGGTTTTTTGGTAGATCATGATGTATTATCTTTTTCATATGTTCCTGGATTTGGATTGCTAATAATTGCTTGTTTTTAATCTCTGAAAGGCATACTTACATGTTATTGGTCAATTAACTCTGGTATATATTTTTTCTAACAAGAATTATTCCACTTTTCCCCCAATTATTTATGGAGGAAGGGTAGAATTTTGAGACCAGTGTTTTTGGTACTTGAGATGTACTTCCTGGACATACTCTAATTTTTGAAACTTGTGTTAATAAACTATCTTAAACCAGTTCTGTATAGTTCAAATGTTAATGTTGATCTCAAAAGTGTGATTGTGGTTTGATGAATAAAATGCTGGGCCAAAACAGAAATTGACTCTTTGGTTTTAACAATTAAATTACCAAGCACATGATTTTTAGTATTTATTAAGACTGATAGCTAGGAGAGTGCTCCAGGAAAGCATATGTCCATAATCTGCAGATATCTAATTTCCTAACATTACCATTATTTAAATGAGAATGAAATTTTAAAAACTGACCAGAATTAAAAATTTGTTTTGCTTTTGTTTTTTTAGTTCTGATTTCTGTTTAAGTCCCTAAATCTACTTTTTAAAGAAATCAAAATGTAATTTAACATTTGTAGTAGGTCACTGAGACTCTGTAATACATCTCATGTTCCTTAGAAAAGCAATAATTAATATTCTGTGATACTACAACAGTTAAGCTTTGTTGGCTCTATTCCTGTCTATCTATTCCTGGGATAAAAGGGCATTCCTGTTAGATTCTTTGCCACTCCATCCCTTGTCAGTTTGGTTACTGCTGTGTTACTTAGAAAGTAGTGAAGTGTAGAAGAAAGGTACTTACTCTAAGTGAGTTGGTAGATTAGATTATCTTTGGTGTGTCACATATTTGACTTCTGCAAGTCATCTACCATGTCTAATCTTTAACTTTTTATTTAAAATGAGAATTCATGATTATGGAAAAGAATATGAAATTGAAATATTCTATTTTATATTTCAGTGTGAAAACTTGGAGAATACAGTAATCATACCAGATATCAAACTACACAGCAATCCTTCTGCGTTCAATATTTATTGCAATGTACGCCATTGTGTTCTGGAATGGCAGAAAAAGGAAACATCATTGGCAGCTGCATCTAAGAACTCTGTGCAGAGTGGAGAATCAGATAGTGATGAAGAGGAGGAATCCAAAGAGCCCCCTATCAAGCTCCCAAAGGTAAGTCACTAAGTTCCACTTGGATGGATAAACTACAGGTATTTCAGCTATAGTACAAATATTTGCATTACTAAAATACCTTTTTATAAAACTGCGTACTAAAAATTAACAGGGCTTATGGGTAAAAACAGGTTTGGGGCAGACCAGGAAAACTGTGCAACTTTATAACTGGAGTGCTAACAAAGTCAATAATTGGTAACTCAGTGGTGAGTACTTGGACAGCCCAGGAAGAAAGATCAGGGGCTTTTAAAAATGTACAAAAGGAGTAAAGTGGAATTGGTGGCTTGTAAACCTTGAGCCATTGCAGATAGAAGTGGAGCTCTGAGCCTGTGAGCTGCCGTTAAGGTAGGCATAAGCAGAACTGCAAACTACCACAAGCTAAGAGCCATAGAAAGCTGGGGTGCTCCCTCCTGGGAGGGAATCTGGGGTACAGGTATGCATTTTTAATTTTCTTGAACTAGAACTAGAAGGGCTCCTGGCTATGCAGCTGCTGAGCTGAGAGCTTTTGCCCTTTCTGCTTAAGGATATAATTGTACTCTTGCTACTTTGGCTCCCTTGCCTAGGAAAAAGATTTCATATGAAGCGATAAGACTTCTGCATTGTTCTGATATCATTCCCTATTTACCAGAGACTTGTAAGCTAATTGGTGTTATAAAAACATGTAGGGTAGTAGATCAGCCTATTCTTAAGGTACTCTCTTCTATTTAAGTATTAGTATATTTCAAGACTGTAATGTTATTTTATATATAGTATTTTTTCTATATTGTGGGTATAGTTTGTATTTCTAACAAAAGACTTATAGACATATTTTTAAAAAAGTACCTTTATCATAAATGATTTATGCATATTTCTTTTTTCTAAATACAGACATTTTAAAATGATTTCCTTTATCATAAATGATTCAGGTCTATTGCCTTTTTACTAAACTGATACCTTAACCCTATGCCTTGAAAACTGTTTTATACACACCCAGAGGAGCTATCATGCAAATATTTTGGTACTTGAAGATAGCAGCCAAGATAGAAAGTATGTTCCTGATCTGATTTTTTTTTTCTTTTTATTTGCATATTTCATGGTGGCTATTTCTAAGTGCACCACTGTCCTTAATCATTACTGTCAGGTTCTTTTCACCTTATGCTCAGCAGATGACTTGCTTCCTGTTTCATAGAGTACAAGAGGTTTTGTGAACTTCCTCCGCCTTCAAGTCAACCACCTTCAAATATCCTTCTCTTGGGACTCTTCCTTTAGTCCCTTTCTCTCCAGTGTCCACTACTTCCTTTCTTCTACTTAAAACAAGCAAGCTCATCTTTTCCATGTAAGTTCCTCTAGGTAGAGTTTTCCATCAAGTACTGACACATCAGGAAATAGAGTACAGTGATTAAAGAACGTGGGCAGTGGAGTCAAACTGTTCAGGCTCAAACACTCACCATTAAAAATACTAGCTCTGTGGTGCTGGGAAAGTTACTTGACTTATCTGTGCCTCAGTTCTGTCAACTGTGAAATGGAGATAACATCTACCTCACAGGGTTGTAGTGAGGATTCAGTGAGTTAATAAATGTCATAGTTATAACTAAGTAGTTAGAAGTATCCGGTTAGGTGCAAACAAGAAGTTGTGCAGGTGCAAATGAATTTGAGTTCCTGTTCAAGGAACCCTTCAATCTATTAATAAATACTTTACATTCGAGGAAATCAAACTTCTGGACAATCTGTGAGATCATGTGACAAGCAAGAGGGGAAGAAGTGCTGAGATGTCTTTATGCAGAGGCATTCAGAATGCTGTGGGGGTTTGGGCAAGGGTGGGGACTGAAACTCCCAGGTGATGAGTTTAGCAGCCGTTTGCATGACATGAAGGACTGACACAGAAGAAGAGATGAAGCCTTCAGGGCTTGAGGTGATGGGAATTTGAAGGATATGAGAAATGTTAGCATTTTTCTTTTCCTTTTGACCATTTCTGCTCCAGATGCTACTCTTTTCCATCAGTTCCTTTTCTTTGCAGTTGTTCCTCTCTTGCTCCTCCTGCATGTGTGGCTGTCATTTTCCTGCTTTTCACTGAGGATTGTTTCCTCTCCTACTACTTTTTTCTCAAATAGTTAAGATAGTTTTTATTTGTTGAAGTATCACTTTGATGCAATTTTATTTTCTCCTTGAATTTTAAAAGTTAAGTTGAATTTGATTATTATATGGACCTTGCTTGACAGGTTTCTTTGCCTTTTGTTTTTTTGTGGGTCAGCAGTTACTGATATTTTAAAAAGAACTTTTTATCCCCACCTAAATGCTTCATATTAAGTTTTTTACCTAAAACACAGATTTTAGGGGCGCCTGGGTGGCTCAGTGGGTTAAAGCCTCTGCCTTCAGCTCAGGTCATGATCTCAGGGTCCTGGGATCGAGCCCCGCATCGGGCTCTCTGCTCAGCAGGGAGCCTGCTTCCTCCTCTTTCTCTGCCTGCCTCTCTGCCTACTTGTGATCTCTCTCTCTCTCTCTCTCTGTGCCAAAAAAAAATCTAAAACACAGATTTTTAGGGGTGCCTGGGTGGCTCACTTGGCTAAGCATCTGCCTTCGGCTCAGTTCGTGACTCCAGGACTCTGCAATTGAGCCCCACGTTGGGCTGCCTGCTCGGTGGGGAGCCTGCTTCACTCTGCCTCTGCCCCTCCCTCCACTCAATGCTCTTTCTCTTTCTCAAATAAATAAAATCTTTTAAAAAAGAACAAAAAACAAAACACAGTTTTTACCCAGCTCAAACCATCTTTCACTGAGTTCCAGGTCCTCCAAAGTGTTCTAAGCTTTATAACTACATAATTTTTAATAGTTATTTTTAGGATTCATATTTCGCTTTCAGTCTCATTTGATGCTAGTCATGCCACATATTTTGTTAAAAGATACAGACTTAGGTAGACTTATTTGTTTACGTCTTAAGTTTATTTACTTCTAAATTCTTTTTTAAGTTATAGCAAGCTTTATATTAGGCCCTGAAAATGAAATGATGAGACACAGCCCTCACCCTCAAGAAAGTTATGTCTGGTAGGAATAACAGGCATGTCTAGTGACTTAAGGCTTACTAGGGGCGTGATAGGTGTAGTGCAACAGAGGCGGGTAAGGCTGCAGTGCTGAGTGCAGATGCACATGCAGGTAGAGGGAACAGCATCATTGTAAAAGTACAAGTGCTCTGTTCTTGGCCAGAGTGGAGTAGCTGAGTAGGGCGAGAGTCAGAGAGCAGCAGCTAGATTGTAGGGCCCTCTGTGTCCTGCAGCCACTGTAAGATTTTGTCTTATAATTTGGAAATATTGAAGATTTAAGGAAGAGAGTTTGATCAGACTTGTATTTTAGTAAAGTTACATAGGTGCTAATAAGACAGATCAGTGGAGGGTGGTGAGATTAGAGCAGAGGGACCAGTTAGGCAGCTATTGCAGTTGTCCACGAAGGGTGACTGATGGTTGGGATGAGGGTAGTGGTAGTGTTTGGTATACAGGAAGTGTAAGACAGGACTTAGTAGTTAGTTGATTATGAAGGCTGACAGAGAAGGTGGAATCTAAACATATTTCTGAAGTTTCTGGGGGCAATTTCGTTTATTGCAAGAGGGAGAACTGGAGGAGAAACACTGCTTTGCCGGAATGATGGTAGCATTTAGTTCTGGAGTGAGGTGTCCCATGTACACTAAATAGGGTTGAAGTTCCAAAGAAAAGTCCCATCTAAAAATAGAGATTTGGGAGCTATTATGGTGGGGAAGAAAGTGAGATGAAATTCTGTTAAAGATAGGATGGGAATGGGATCAAGACTATTGCTTAAAAATTGTTAGCTTTGAGGAGTTGTAAGAACACTTCTTTGGGGTATGAAGAGAAGAATATGGTAGTAGTCATTAATAAATTTGCATGTCAGAGGATAGGAACTTAGACATTTCATACCCAGACCTTGTGAGAGGCAGAATTCTTCTTCCTTCTCTTTTTGCCCTCCTCCTCCTCTGCTGCCCCTACTGCTGCTCTTCCTCCACCCTTTCTTTCACTGCCTTCTTGATTTTTATTCTTTATTATTTGTAAATGTCATTGCTACCAAATATTTGCTTTATATAAAAAATTCTGAAAGTCAATACACTTTCCTCTGTAGTAATATATAAGTCTACTTTTGGTTTCCTCTTCAGTTTTTTCAAATGTCTTCTGGAAGTATTAAATGGATTCTAGGACTTTAAAAATAATTTTTAACTTATAGTTGACTTAGAATGTTATGTTGGTTTCAAGATAATTCTGTACATTTCAAAATACCATGGTAAGTGTAGTCATCATCTGTCACCACACATTATTACAGTATTATTGACTATATTCTCTATGCTGTACTTTTCATCTCCAGGACTGACTTTTTTTTTTCCCCAGGGTTATAGGTCTGTGAATCATCAGGCTTACTGCACCTTTCACAGCACTCACCATAGCATAAACCGTCCCCAGTGTCCATAACCCAGCCACCCTATCCCTACCTTCCCGCCCCCCAGTAACCCTCAGTTTGTTTCATGAGATTAAGAGTCTCTAATGGTTTGTCTCTTTCCTGATCCCATCTTGTTTCATTTTTTCCCTCCCTACCCCCCATGACCCCTTGCCCTGCCCCTCAAATTCCTCATATCAGAGAGATCATATGATAATTGTCTTTCTCTGATTGACTTACTTTGCTTAGCATAATACCCTATAGTTCCATCCACGTCATTGCAAATGGCAAGATTTTGTTTCTTTTGATGGCTGCATAGTATTCCATTGTATATATATACCGCATCTTCTTTCTCCATTCATCTGTTGATGGACATCTAGGTTCTTTCCATAGTTAGGCTATTGTGGACATTGCTGCTATAAACATTCGGGTGCACGTGCCCCTGCATATCACTACATTTGTATCTCTAGGGTAAATACCCAGTAGTGCGATTGCTAGGTCGTAGGGTAGCTCTATTTTCAACTTTTTGAGGAACCTCCATACTGTTTTCCAGAGTGGCTGCACCAGCTTGCATTCCCACCAACAGTGTAGGAGAGTTCCCCTTTCTCCGCATCCTCGCCACCATCTGTCATTTCCTGACTTGTTAATTTTAGCCATTCTGACTGCTGTGAGGTGGTATCTCACTGTAGTTTTAATTTGTATTTCCCTGATGCCGAGTGACGTTAAGCACTTTCTCATGTGTGTGTTGGCCTTTGCTTGTCTTCTTTGGAGAAATGTCTGTTCGTGTCTTCTGCCCATTTCTTGACTGAGTTATTTGTTCTATGGGTGTTGAGTTTGATAAGTTCTTTATAGATTTTGGATACAAACCCTTTATCTGATATGTTATTTGCAAATATCTTCTCCCATTCTGTCAGTTGTCTTCTGGTTTTGTTGACTGTTTCCTTTGCTGTGCAAAAGCCTTTGATCTTGATGAAGCAGGACTTACTTATTTTTTAACTGGAAGTTTGTACCTCCTAATCCCTTCATCTGTTTTGCCCATCCCCTGCTCCCTCCTTCTAGGACTTTTTAATAGAACAAGGTACAACTTCTAAAGGCAAAGAATTTTTTATTACATCTAAATGTAACTAAACTTTTATGTTCATACTTGTTAGTGAAATTGTAAAGTCAGTCTTGGAAATAATATGATTTGAGGAGAGCAAAAATAAAACTTTGAAAAACTCATTGTGTCATTTTTCTTTGGCCAAGCCTATTTTTATCTTATTTTTCCCTACAGTGACATTGGACTGGCTGTATCAGACAGTTATTTGGGTTTGTGTTCCTTCAAGTGTCATAGAGAACCTTCAGGATTTAATTATTTGAAAGCAACTGTAAAGGAAAAATTCAGTAAATTTACAAAAGACTACTTTCTGAAGAGAAGTGGAAGACTATGTGTTGGGTAGTTATGGTTTGTCATTGAAAACACTGAAGCTTAGGGATACCTGTTTGGCTCAGTGGTTTAAGTGGCTGCCTTCAGCTCGGGTTATGATTCCAAGCTCCTGGGATCAAGTTCCCACATCAGGGTCATTGCTCAGGAGGGGTGTGCTTCTCTCTGTCCCTCTCCCTCTCCCTCTGTGTGTGCTTTCTCTTTAGCTCTCACTCTTTCTCAAATGAATAAGTTAAAAAAAAAAAAAAAGGCCTCAATATGTAAAGTGCAATTTCAAAGTTCATACATATGGTAAAATACTCTTAGCCAAACCTCAGGGGGAAACACTTCACAACATCTTTTGTTTCTCAGCTCAATGATTCAAAGCTAGATACGTTGGAAAACTTGAGGTTGATTTTTATTTTGTTCTATATTGAAAACATATCATTATTCTGAAAATGAAGTAGTTTTCCCCCTTATTATAAATTTTTTTTTGAAGTTAGGTACAGATGAGTAGTGAGAATGTAAAGTGGTTAGCCTAGACAGATGGGTCATTTCTCTCTCCTAATCATTTGACTAACATTTTATGGGTATGTCTCACCAAATCCAGCCAGTGTTCTATTCCTAAGCAGCATAACTGAGTTCCTTATTGTCATACATTTGTTCTTACACTTACCAGTTCTTAAACTTGTTCTGTAAACTTAACAGAGAGACGACTCAGGAACTTGTTCAGTAGGTAACCTTACTCTTTCTAGTAAGGTTCAATACTTTCTCTGTTACTATAGGAATTTTATATAAATAAACCCTAGCTAAATATGTATCTGTGACAATTCCCCTTTGGATTTTGAAAAGTCATGATTGATAACAGTAGAGTAAGCATTCTTAAAGACTGAAAGGATATAGTAGTCTCCCATTGGCCTGAGAACAGAGCCTCACATTTTGTGTTTAGGAGATCTTTGAGTTCAGATTCATTTCCTGTAAAGTACATAAGCAGATAGAAATCTTGAACAGCACGTTTTTATTTTTTAGTCTATTCCGGGAAAAGAAACTATATCAACTGGAAAATTTTCACTGCTTAGTGCATTGAATCAACTGAAACTTTATACAAGCAACTTCTGTAATCTTAGCTATAACTAAGTCTGCTAGGATGTTAGATAACCTTTCTTTAAAGACAGTCCTGCTAGTTATTTTGATTTCTCAGTCATATCTCTATTCTTCAGAAAACTTGCAAATGATAATTAAAACTGCAATTGACTTGCCTGCATCTGATTTGACCGTTGTCTGGAAAATATATTTCTGAGTTGCAGCGGTTTTTAGCACACAACTGAGAGAACAATTAAACAAATATTTATTATATGCCTATCACGTGTCAGGCACTGGGCTAGCTGCGAGAGATATTAATCTAGTTCAGACTTGTCTATGAGGAGACCACAGTTTAGTTAGGAAAAAGGAAACAAAAATAGTCAACTACACTATAATATAATAAATGCTATAACAGAAGTCTCAACTGGGTAAGAGTTGTGTACAAGCTTCATTTATCCTGTTAGAGTATAAATTCTTAGAAGGCAGGGACTAGTGTAATGTGTATCTTCATATCTCCTGTAGTGAGTTTGCCAAAATAAGTGCTTAAGAAATATATATATATATGTGTGTATATATATATATATATATATATAATATGTGATTAATGCACAGATCTCTGCTGTTATGTCCAACAGAATTGATACTTTGGTGCATTTCTACTCATTAGTCTTGTTTTAACTTTTCTGTTACTTCTCCAAATAATTTAACACCTATGGAAAGATCTTATATACCTCTTTCTCAAAATACTGTCACTGACTGAGAAATGGGATTTCATTGTCTGTTGTTCTGTCAGTCCTCTGAAGTTAGCTCCCAATACCAGGTCATCACATTTCTCTCTCAAACTTTAGCTGCAGATTTCTCTACCTTATATCTCAGTATGCTAGATACTGAGTCAGATTTTTCCTTGGTCCTGATGAGGAATGATAAGAAAATTAAAGTAAAAATAGTAGTGAGCTTTTACGTAGGCAGTTTTTAATTCTTTTTGTGATAAGCCCTACAAGAAGAGGGGCACCATCAATAAATAATGTGATTGTACCATTGTAGGAAGGGCTAAAATGAAAAACTCCTTTTTAAATCTCTTCATTGTGTAAGTTAGGTTGACTTTTTTTCTGGTCATAAGTAACAATTGACATGACTCTTAATGAAAGAATGCTGATTTGTACTTGAGTACAGCCAAATGAACTTTTAAATTAATAGAGTTTATTTTTTCTTAGTGAATCGAACCTAGTATCTCGTGCACTCCTACAATTTTTATGATATTTTCTTATGGCTTCCTTATGGTATAACTGCTTTTAAAATAGTGCTGTTATTTTTTAACCTTCCATATAACTAGATGGTTTTCTGAATCTTGAAATTAAACATCATTGGTGGTTGTGGGTTTTTTTTTTTTTTAATGTGTTTCTTTTTGTTTTTGCCTTTTAAATATGGCAGCACTAATCACTTGCTGTGGAAATAAGCTGTCCTGGTTCAAGTGCCTGGAAAGTGTTAGTAACTTACCTGTTACAAGATGTGTGTGTGTGTGTGTGTGTGTGTGTGTGTGTGTGTGTGTGTGTGTGTGTGAATATATATATATGTATTCTTTTTTCATCTTAAACAGATCATTGAGGTTGGACTTTGTGAAGTTTTTGAATTGATCAAGGAGACGCGATTTTCTCATCCATCCCTGTGCCTCAGGAGTCTCCAAGCCCTGCTTAACGTACTTCAGGGTCAGCAGCCAGAAGGCCTCCAGTCAGAGCCACCAGAGGTCCTAGGTAAGAGCTCAGGGGCATTAAATGAAGTCTTTAAATGTAAATAGCTTCTCTTATGAAACATATATGGCAGCCTGTAATGCAGTTTTTGCTTGTTTTTTTTTAATTATGGTGTTAAAACATCAGGGGTATAAATTTTGAGGTATTTTGCTGTGTTCTACTAGAGTCATAGTTTTAAGACTTACAGTTCATGCACAGACATTTCTTGATTATTGTGATGATGGGGAAAAAGCAAAACATAAATCTTTGGAACCCAGAAATAATACCAAGCCTTATAGTTGCTATTAACTTAAATCGTTCTTATTAAACCTTAGGCCAAAATAGTGAACACTGACTTTCTGTCACTTTATGTTTTATTCTGGGTAGTTAAAAAAGTGGGAAGAGCAGAAACAAATGATACCAACCCAAAACAGCACATCTAGTTTCCCAACAGAGGGCATTTCATTTGTATTCATTGTAAATAAAAATCCATTTTTGTTATAGATAATGCTTTTGAATTAGTAGCAACTTCCAATAAGTAAATACATTTGCTTTTTGTAAAATGTATTTGGATTTTATGAACGCATGCCTTTCATGTTATGAAATTTGCTATTGCTCTTCTCTGATGCTAACCATGGCCTTGAAAGTCTCGATTTTTCTAAATCTCAAGTATTAGTTCATATCAGAGTCATGTGGGTCCAATCTGTGGAGTTTCTGATTCATTAGATTCAGCATAGGGCCCAAGAATTTGCATTTAGAATACATTTCTGGGTGATGTGCCAGTGCAGTTCACCTGGGGACCACACTGCTGGTTTGGTCTAGAGTTTGGTCTTTCTTTTCTACTTAGTTATTTGGTGTTTATTAGACCCACATGTGAGAACCTAATTACGTGTCATACTGGTTTCATTTTGGTGGTGGGTTTTTTTGGAGGGGAGGGAATCTTATCATAATTAGTTTTTGTGTTTGATTTTTTGGTTTGGCTTAGTGGAGGAGGGGAGTGCTTGCCAGGAAAACAAGCTGAAGATTTAAAAAAAACAATACCCTCCCCCACACCATGTTATTAAATACTACTACTAAATAAAAGCTCTCATATGGTGAGAAGCTGGCACCTTGTTGATTATTGTTATGGTAACACCAGTGATCATATTACTATTATGATGCATTACTTGGCATCACAGCATCTTACTAAAGCTTTATTTATTTAACTGATTTTTTAAGAATTTTTTGCTGTTCTTAGCTCTGGCTTGTCAATTAACAAAGAATTAAAATATTTCAAATATCCACTAAACCCTGTGTATCCTATTTATTACTTTGAATAACATGTGAATCATTTCTATTTCCTAGATCTTCTTGGAATACCGTTGTCTTTTATCAGTTGTTAAATGTCTTGTTTTGTATCCGGTCTATATATAAATACTCCCTTTCCTTTATTCTTTTCAAAATAGATCTTGTTCATAATACTGTTTTTGAAATTATAATGTGTGCTTTAGCTTAATCATCTTCTATCAAAACTTTCACCTGATTAATTTGTCTTTCCCCCCCCCCCCTTGTTAACAGTTTCAGATGCTGCTATACTTCTTTGGCCTCTCTTTTATTTTTTCAGTGTTTACTTCTGGTCTCTTCACCACTTTGACTTATTTTTCTGTTGAGGGATTGACCATCACTTTATATTTCTTATTTTGTTTAATTAGGTCAAAGATGTAATTTAGCTTTTTAAAATTTCTATTGAAATCTGTCTCGGTTTTTTTCCTTTGATCTAATAGCATAATCACATTAATACACTTTGATTTTTTCCATGTTATTCATGAAAATATAGGTATATATGAATCACTCTTACTGTCAGGGTAGCTTGATTAAATTATACACCAAGCTTCTTCTCTTAGCAAATGGATTTTGATTTCAAAATTGTCTAGTTAAAAAAGATCATTTCTCTTACATCTATTTTTCTGTTCATTTTAAGGTTGAAATGTATTATCTTACGTATTTACGTAAATGTAAAAGTATCTACTATGTTCTGTGCAAAATGCGTATAATTCAGGGGTGATCAGTACAGACATTGTTGCTGTTATTATGGGACTTAGCATCAGACAGTCAGACATGTGCGATTGCAGATGTGGGTAAATAGTATGGGGGGATATAAAGGGGGTTCTGGGAGTCTATAACATGCTTCCTTGAAGATGTGACATTGGAGATTTGAAGGACGAGTAGGAAGAAGTTAACTACATTTCTAGGCAGAAAGAACAGCATGCAGTAAGTCTCTCGAGTAAGGAAGGAGAACGACTGAACAAAGACTGTCTGGCTAGAATGTGGAGAGTGAAGGGAAGGGGAGGGAGGCAGGGACTAGACTATGTGGAGCTTCATAGGCCATGTTAAAGGAGCCTGGTGACTGTTGTTCTAGGAGAAATGAAAAGTCATTCACTGTCTCCTTATCCTTAAATAAAGTTCTTCATTTTATAGCACTTAAACTGTTCTTTTCCACTTAAATCTAACTTTTTTGATGACAGGCATTGTCTTGTTTGCCAAAGTACTACCACAACCAAGAATAGTTTCTCATGTACGGAAAGAATTCAGTAAATATTTTCTGAGTAATTAAAAGATGAAGGGGCAGAAGGATAGTGATAGAAGGAAGGATGGACAAATGAAGATAGGGAAGATGAAAAGATGAGGGGAAAGAAGGTTAGTTGGGAGTGAAGGGTGAAGGAAAGACTGAACGAGGTACAGGCAAGTGAAGAAAGGGAGGGAGAACAAAAAGAAGGAAGAAGAGTGGGAATGAACTAACAAAGGAGCGAACAGATTTTAAATAAAAAACTAGGTGTTTGGTTTAAAAATTCTCTTTGGCTATAAAGGGGCAAAGTGAAGGTAGGAGCTAATTTAGCTATACTTTGTAGTAGTCCGATTCCGAGGTGGTGATAGAATGGATTAGGAGGATGGTTGTGAGACGGAGCAAATGAAGGCATTGGGAAGCAAAAGTGATGGGCTTATCTGGGATGAGAGACACAGGAGATGAGGGAGAGACAGAGGAAGGCTAGCTTTCTGTGAGTTAATGAAGTAACCACACGTGGCCTTTTAGTTTTCAGAGAGTTGCAGTACATGAATTCTTTCTCTTGCTCTCTTTTTCCCCCTCTGTCTTTATCTTCCTCAATTTTGTTGTCTTTTTCTGTTTCTTTCTTTTTCTTTCTGTCTTGAGTGCTCACTCTATAAGGATTTTCAAACTCTCCTTCCCTTCTGCAGAAGAAATACCTGGAAGTCTTTGATTCAGTCTTGGGCAGAGTTGTTCAGGGAATTTTGTGTGGAAACTTTTCGTGGCCATAGAACGCTCAGATGTTACTTTACCATCTTTGCCACTAAGTGGCTTTATCATTTAGGGAAAATCTCTACCTCCCTGTCTCAATGTCATTGTCTGTTAAAGGGGGAAGGTATCTGTTCTATTGACCAGGAGGTTTTTGTAGGATATAAAGTGAATTCCATACTCTCTTTTTAAATACAAATGTGAACTGCTATTATGTTAGCAACAAAGCAACTTTACATTAAAATAAATTATAGCATGTGTTTTATGTATTTTCTTGTTTTGCAAATACATAATTTTCTGGATACTTAACATTTTAAGAAGCTTGTATTCTTCCTACTCTAAAAGGTAAAATAAGTGCAGTGAGTAGTCTGTTACTTGAGAGGATATTTCTTTAATGTGTGAATGCCTCAAGACAAGTTTCTTTGAAATAACCTGGGATAGATTCCATTTTTTTACTTACAAAAATAAAGAGTTAAACTAAATGTTCTCTAAGGTCTTTTTTATATAAATATTCTAACTTCGGTGGGGAGCAAGGGTAACTAGAAAGGAACTAATGGCAAGTGTTCTAGGTGCCTTAAATATTTTTTTTTATAATGAGGCAAGGTATAAGTAAATAAACAGACACATGAAGTGTTCTGTATGTCGAATGAATGTAATTGAGTTTTATTTTATCCGCAGAGTCTCTCTTCCAGCTCCTTTTGGAAATCACTGTTCGAAGTACGGGAATGAATGACAGCACAGGCCAGTCTCTGACAGCACTTTCCTGTGCTTGCCTCTTTAGTCTGGTGGCTTCTTGGGGAGAAACAGGAAGGACGCTTCAGGCCATCTCTGCTATCCTCACCAACAATGGCAGCCACGCTTGCCAAACAATACAGGTATTTCATTTATAACTGCTTAGAAGGTTATAAGATGCCAAGTTGGAATTTCACCTTAATCGTCAGTAGGAGTCCCCTGCTTTTTCTCACTCATTATAGTGATTTGATATAGCCAAGGTTGATATATAAGTAATCCATAGCATATATAAAGGTAATAAAATGAAATTTGGCAAAAACTCTGAAATCCGTAAGCTGGTCTTTGTGTCCGGCACCCCAGCCACCTCTTCTTTTGCATTGTCTTGTTCTCTGCCCTCCCCCCACCTCCCATCTTGCCCAGAATTTTTAAGTATTCTAACTAACCCCTGCATTGTTCAAGGATCAAATGTAGTTTTTTGTTTTGTTTTGTTTTTTTAAGATTTTATTTATTTATTTGACAGAGAGAGAACACAAGTAGGCAGAGTGGCAGGCAGTGGGAGAGAGAGAAGCAGGCTGTCCGAGGAGCAGGGAGCCTGATGCAGGGCCCAATCCCAGGACCCTGAGCCGAAGGCAGCTGTTTAACTGACTGAGCCACCCAGGCACCCCTCAAATGTAGCTTTTTTAATGAGTTGATTTGTTTCTGAGCTGCTCCAGCTTTACATAAAACATCTTAAGTTTTTTTTTTTTTTTTAAGATTTTATTTATTTGACACAGAGAGAGAGATCAGATCACAAGTAGGCAGAGAAGCAGGCAGAGAGAGAGAGGAGGAAGCAGGCTCCCCACTGAGCAGGGAGCCCGATGCAGGCCTCGATCCCAGGACCCTGAGATCATGACCTGAGCCGAAGGCAGAGGCTTTAAACCACTGAGCCACCCAGGCACCCACATCTTAAGTTTTTAATATCTGATTGTGGAATAAGCTCTTTATTGTTGTTAGTAGTGGGAAGTATAATTCTCCTTGAAGCAAACTCGATTTAATCCCTTTGGATTGTTGTGGAAATTGAGTAAGAAGTTACAATTTTAAGTCTCTGTTATGTGCTCTTCACTGGCCCCTTGGACAATCTCCAGAACAGAAGAAAGGGTTGCTTCAATCCTGTTTTTCGTAGCCAAAGATAGCAGAAGGGGTATGTGGGTCATTTTCTTAGACTTAATTCAGCAATATTGAACTGTCCTTGTCAAACATAAGCAATCCACTTACTCTAGATTTCTATTCTTATTCTTTTCCTTCTTTCTGTCCTGCCTGGAATCTTCTTTTCCCTTTTTATAATCCTTAATTATTTTGAAGTTCCTCTAATGCAGTCGTGTTCAAAACTATTCTGCAGTTGTGCTTTGAGGCTCGGCAAAATTTTAATTTAAATACATGCTTAAAATACACAAATAATTCTTAAATTTTAATGAAATAACACAAACATTTACATACAACAACTTTTTAAAATATAATGACCATAAACACATGAGCTTATTAGGCGTTGTTTGATTTATGTTTGTGCGTGGACTCATCTCAGAGGATATGAGGTGAATTCTAAATGATGAGTAGAGTTGGCCAGTCCAGAGAGAGGAGGTGTTAGTGTTGGGAATGTGGAAGGAGCATGTTCTTGGTATCCATGTGCTGAGGCAGGGAGGTAAGAGTAAGAGTGGAATACTGAAGGCCGAAAGAAGTTTAGTATAGTTACAGTATTGAGAGCTTTCAGCTAACAGAGACAGGACTTGCATGCATATCTGTCTGACTCTAATATTATACTTAATATGCACTAGTCTGTGCACAATACTGTGTCTCCTGAATCAAAAGTTGAGGTTCTCTATAGACCTGCCCTATCCCTGCATCCCTGTCTCCAGCCAAAATACCATATTAAAGCCTGTTATCTTAACATGGCTTACGGTGTTCTTGTGATTTGGCCTCATTCCACCAACCACTTCATTTCACAGAACTGTCTTGGGCTGGCTATGGGTGGAGAGAGAAAAGTTTTCCCCCAGAATGTATAACCCTAACATCTCAAATTCTTTTGGGATTCAAATGCATATTACTTATCTTATTCCAAAAAGCTTAAGCTGAGAGTTTAAAGTAGGGCAGGGATGAGAGTACATGGGGTACCTTATTGAAGGAGACTAAAATCCTTTTTGGAGGAATGAACTCCAAGCTTCAGAGGCTTCCCACAGACAAAACACATCTGCCCTCACAAACGAAAAGCATGTAGAAAAAAAGACACCACCATTTGGAGTTAGTGGAAACAAATATAGCAGAATCAGTCCTGCCTAGTCTATATATATTGAAATTATTTGAAATAGGATATGAAACATATATATTTAATATGGTTAAATTAATAAAAGAAAGTATCACAAGTATGATTAAAGAATAAGAATATAAAAACAAATCAGAAGGATCAGAAAACCAAATTGAACTCCTGGAAATAAAAAAAACAAATAATTACAATCTGAGATTTAAAGGATGAGTTAACCATTGGATGTAAAAGAGGAAGAAATTCAGAATGTGACACAGAGAGACTAAGAGAGAAGATATGGAAGATAAAATAAGAAACATGAATAGAGAATGAGAAAGCCTAATGTATCAATGCAATTTGAGTTTCACAAGGCAATAATGCATTTGTGGAGAGCAGTACTTGAAATAATGGGTAAGGTTTTCCAAAATTGGTAAAAGACACGGAATCCTCAGATTAAGGAAGTCTAGTTTATCAGAATAAATTCTTTAGGTCCTGCCACAGTGTTGGTGAGACAAAATTAATAGAAGAGAAAACGGAGGAAATCTGAGACTTCTTATTGTAGTACTGGGTTATCTTAGAACTTAATACCCTTTTGGAAAGCATGAGAGAAATAGAGTCATGTTGAAGAAACATGTTAATTTCTGCCCCACCCTAGTCTCCACTACAGTTATAATAAAGTAATTTTTTTAAAGTATAAACTTTTAAGAATGGGACATATTTTTGAAAAATAGAAATTGGGGAAAGCTTAAATTTAAGTTCCTTAAGAGGCGAATGCCCACAGAAAATAAGTTGATTTTCACCTAAAACTCCTTGCTAGGATTTGGAATTAGAAGAATACATACCTAGAAAGTGGTGGTGAGGGGAAGAGCTAAAAATTGACTGGAAATCTGTATAATGAAAGGTGGAGAACCCCAGAGGTATTCTTTTGTCCTTCCTAGCCAAGCAACTGTCCTCTCATACTCCAGAGAGAGAGGTTTCCTTTCTAAAGAAACTGAGCCAGAGAGGCCAGGGGAAACCAGCCACAATTGAGAGTGGAATTAGGAGCTAGGCTGAAAATGGGGATTTAATGAGTCTTTATATTGGTGATGAAATTTCATAATCCTCACTAAATTTCCAGAACAGTGGCCATAAGACTTATTATAGCTTCTAGGAAAAAGACTGGCAGATTCTTCTTTGGAGAAAGAGTAAGAAAAGACCCACAAATGCAGACATTTGGAATGGGTTCCTCCAGTGAAACTCTCAATCTTAGTGTGATTATTTTGAGGTGAGCTCAAATCAGGTCATCTGTCAAATCTTGTGTATACATACTAAGCTTCCTACCATTTTTTTAGTAGCTTACTCTTAAAACTAAGTGTACAACCAGATTATTTGTCTTTTGGGTGTTGAGTTTGGTAAGTTCTTTATAGATTTTGGATACTAACCCTTTATCACATATGTCATTTGCAAATATCTTCTCCCATTCTGATGGTTGCCTCTTAGTTTTGTTGATTGTTTCCTACCCTGTGCAGAAGCCTTTTATCTTGATGAATCCCAGTAGTTCATTTTTGCTTTTGTCTCTCTTGCCTCCAGAGATGTGTCTAGTAAGAAGTTGCTATGGCTGATGTCAAAGAGGTTGTTGCCTCTCTTATCCTTTAGGATTTTGTTGGTTTCCTGTCTCACATTTAGGTCTTTCCTTCACTTTGAATTAATTTTTGTGTGTAGTGTAAGAAAGTGGTCCAGTTTTATTCTTCTGCATGTGGCTGCCCAATTTTCCCAACACCGTTTGTTGAAGAGATTGTCTTTTCTCCATTGGATATTTTTTCTTGTTTCATCAAAGATTAGTTGACCATACAGTTGTGGGTTCATTTCTGGGTTTTCTGTTCTGTTCCATTGATCAATGTGTCTGTTTTGTGCCAGTACCATACTGTTTTCATGACCGTAGTTTTGTAATATAGCTTGAAGTCTGGAATTGGGATGCCTCCAGCTTTTGCTTTTCTTTTGCAAGATTGTTTTGACTATTTGGGGTCTTTTGGGGTTCCATACAAATTTTAGGATTGTTCCAGTTCTGTGAAAATGGAGTAATTTTAACTTCTATGCCTGCCTCTTCCTTAGTCCAGGTCAGAGCAGGGTTTCATGAGGGGTGTTGCCAAGTGGGGAAAGTAGAAATGATGTGTTTGTGACTTTATTGAGAGGAGCATGGAGAAGGAACACTTACGGTTAGGTATAGAGGAAACAACAAATGCAAAAATAGAGCAATTGTTGACTTAACAAAGAAAAAGAAAAATTATACAAGAGGGAAATGTAATATGTTTTACAGCTTGGTTCATAAACCATGATTACACAGTCATAATAAATGACCTTTGAATACTAATATAACCAGAAATTATTATATAGCTCAATTTTGAGGATGTGGGATGGGAAGAGGGGCATCATCGTTCATAATAGACACCAACAGAGAAAGTATCTGAAACAAAAAAATGAACAATGGAAGCTTTGGCATATTATATAGGAATGTAGAGAGTAATTCTAGATAAAACAGCTATAAGTTTAATATAGCTGCTTCTAGGGAGAGAATTGGTAGTATTCAACTATGTGTATGTTATCGTATCATATATATATATAATATAATCCTATTATATATATATGTTTATACTATCTATACATATAGCATAAATTATTTTGGGTGAGTCAGAGGCCTTAGGACTGGAAGGGGAGGAGAATGTATCTGTGAATAGTGGGTCACTTATCCCTGTGGAACCTCTTCCCTCTACAAAGTGCTGCCCAATAGAAATATAATGTAGTCTATGTGTGTAATTAAAATTTTTTATTAGCCACATTAAAAAGGTAAAATGAAACATGTGTGGTTAATTATGTATTTTAATTATGTATTTCACGCAACATATCCAAAAAATTATTTCAGCATGTAATCAATGTAATATTATTATTAAGATTCTGCATTCTTGTTTTTATACTAAGTCTTCAAAATCCAGTACGTATTTTGTATTTAGAGCACTATCCACCTTTCAAGAGGTCAGTAGTCACATGTGGCTAATGGCTGCCATATTGGACAGTGCAGCTGTAGAACTGTGACTGAGTGGTGCCCTGGGTCTGGCTGTGTTGTTGGATATGATAAAAGACAAAAAGATGAGAAAGAGAATTTCCTCTGCTGGCAGAATGCTGGTCCCATGCTGGTGACTGTTGACGACTCAGTTACAGTGCCAGGTATTTAGCAGGTCTTTGATAAATATTGCTATCCAGTGATAAATGAAGGCTTAATGAATACACAGTTAACACAAATGAGTTTTCATATCATGGAATATTGTTGATGTTAATGGCGTTAGTCATAATGGAGAAGCAAAGTAGAAGAGAAACATTAGAAATTGTGTTCCATCTGTAGAAGCCATACCACACCATTCTCTTCTGCTTAAATTTATCCTTTGTTATCGGGAAGTGTATTAATAATTATGCATATCCTATGAAAGATATTTTGGCTTGTGTGTATTCTAATCCAGCGTAATTTTATTTATATCCAGTGTTCATACTTTTTACTAATCTAGTATGTTTCTCTCCACAAAACTTGAAATCATAGGTAGTACTGGTTATTGGGTGTTTTGGAGAAAGATGCATATTTCAGTGTTGTCAGCCAAAAATGCAAGTTAGTATTCTTTGAATTTGACATTTTTATCTTGGGCTCTTGAGATTTGCTTCTTACAGATAAAATTCTAGTCAGTAGTTTTTACTGATGTGACAAACCATGATCATTCTGAACAATTTATTTTCTCAGAAATGATAATGTAGAAAAAAAAAAGAAATGATAATGTATCACTGAGGTATCTTTAGTTTGTCTGTTTTGTATTTGCGACACTTAAAAATACCTATTTATTTGTTTCTTGTCTTTTAAATAGGTGCCAACGATACTAAATTCCCTACAGAGAAGTGTACAGGCAGTGTTGGTGGGAAAAATTCAAATTCAGGACTGGTTTAGCAATGGCATTAAGAAAGCAGCTTTAATGCACAAGTGGCCATTAAAAGAAATATCCGTTGATGAAGATGATCAATGTCTACTTCAGAATGATGGATTTTTTCTTTATCTGTTATGCAAGGATGGATTATACAAAATAGGCTCTGGATACAGTGGAACAGTTAGGGTAATATGATTTCTTATAGTTCTTAATTATAGCAGAAGTTATGTCCATGCTGGGTTGTGTTTTGTTTTCAGGTTCATTTTTAGAGTACTATTTAATTTTGATGTACTTCTTTGAAAATCATGATGGAAACATAAGTATTAAATGTCATGCATTTGTGTTGTTTTTCATGGATTATTAATTATGAAACTGTTGATGGGCTAACTTTTTTGTTACTTTGCAGGGCCATATATATAATTCTACATCTCGCATCAGAAACAGAAAAGAAAAAAAGTCTTGGTTAGGGTATGCTCAGGTAAGAGAATGTCCACAATAAACCAACCTTTTCTTTCTTGTCTTTTAGAACACGTGGCTTATACTTGTTTGATCAATAAATAATGTCACTTCTGTTTGAACAGATAAGGTGTAGGGGCGCCTGGGTGGCTCAGTGGGTTAAGCCTCTGCCTTTGGCTCAGGTCATGATCTCAGGGTCCTGGAATCAAGCCCGGCATTGGGCTCCCTGCTCAGCGGGGGGTCTGCTTCCCCTTCTCCCTCTGCCTGCCTCCCTGCCTACTTGTGATCTCTCTCTCTGTCAAATAAATAAATAAAATCTTAAAAAAAAACAGATACGGTGTATTTTTAATAATAAGGCTAATATCAGTGTTACAGTGTAATATAAAGAACACTGGCTTAGAATTCATAAGAGGTTTACCTTTAGTCCTGGCCCTGATCCTAACTAGCTGTGTGACTTTGGACAACTCAGTTAACTTATTTGATCCTCTGTTATTCAGCTATAAAACAGACATAAAAATGTCTTCCATTGGAATTCTTGTTTAAATGGATCTCTAGATAAAAATCAGAGATTACCATTACCATTAGCAAATATGAATTGGGAATGTATCTGTGTGACCTGAGTCCAAATTAGAGCTCCTTGCCCCTAGACCTTTTGTTTTAAGTCTAAATCAGTACCTTCTGGGAAAGTGTATGGTCTGCCCAGTGAACAGCTACCTGTATAGGGCATCATGCCAAGTATCACCAAAGAGAAAAGAACTAGGCCTGTGTTGCTTTCTTAATGCTGTGATCTCATCACCTGACTAACATGGCTGTCATGTTAGTATGGGTGTCAGCAGTCAAGTACCTTACTGCACCTCCCATGGAGAGAAACAGATGAAGAATGGACAAAGGGCCAGACGGTTTATTTCCATACTGTCCCTTCCTGAGAGGTAAAGTCTAAGGTCCCTTGTGAAAGGATATATAATAAAGATATTCCTGCATACCTATATTGCCCAGCTTACATTTTATTGTCATCATCAAATGATAAAAGATACTTGAAAGCATTTTGAAAATTAAAGAAATTATTGTTGTTATATGAAAAATAATTCTGCTATATTAACCTCTTTATCAACTCTTGGGGAGATTTTAAAATTAAATTTTAAGTGTCAAATTAATTACTCAGTGATTGTCTCTTAAAATTTAACCTGGTTCAGGCGCCTGGGTGGCTCAGTGGGTTAAAGCCTCTGCTTTCGGCTCAGGTCATGATCTCAGGGTCCTGGGATCGAGGCCCGCATCGGGCTCCCTGCTCAGCGGGAAGCCTGCTTCCTACTCTCTCTCTCTGCCTGCCTCTCTGCCTCCTTGTGATCTCTCTCCCTCTGTGAAATAAATAAATAAAATCTTTAAAAAAAAAAAAAATTTAACCTGGTTCAAAACAGCTCATCAGATTTTTCTTTGCCACTATAGTATTTTATGTAAGAAATAAGGATGTGGAAATATGTTTAGTGACATATCATTCCATCTAAAACCACTACCCTATTCATTTCTAAATATTAATCAAAATAGTTTAGCTATTTTTCCTTAAAATATTTGTTAAAGTATTGGTGGTCATTTATTTACTCGGCGAGTGATAAAATAATTTGAACAAGATGTCTATACTGTGCTGGGTGGTATATCTAATGTATGTAAATGAGAATGTAATAGGTTAAATTGATACCCATTAGTGTACAGTTCCTTCTCTTACTAAAGCATACCCATGTTCTTATATTTTTTATCTTAAATCTGTTTTAGACATCTATTGACATAGTCCCATACCTCATAAAACTATACAGACCTGTATGACTACTTTTCCTGCTAAGTAGCTAATGAAAAAATATTTTAACACATAATACAGAAGAATTTTTTGTTGTTAACAGGGTTACTTATTGTATAGAGATGTGAATAACCACAGCATGACAGCCATAAGAATAAGCCCTGAAACACTGGAACAAGATGGTACAGTAATGTTACCAGGTATGTTATTCAACTAGTCATTTGTTTTCTTCACAGGTGGTTTTAAGAGATGTGCATGTTAGGCCATTCGGACTTAATAAAAAGTGATTAGCTAGGAATAGTGCTTGCTTACAAATAGGCTGAAAAAATCTTGACATACAAAACATTTTATAGTCTATATAAAGTTAATGCATGTGAGGAAAAGAGACATCAACAATGTAGTATAAAGTGTTTTAATATTTGTTTTCAAATCACTGACCATCTGCAGCCTGATCCCCTACCCTCACCCCACCAAGATACTTTCAGCTGCTGAATTGGGGGGGGTGGTGAGGTTACTTTGTTGCTCCTAATAAAAGGATGACTCTGGCTGTCCTATAAACTTGGAGTGAAGGACGCTCTATTAATTTTTATTTTTACTTTAACAACATTGCACTTTAGGTTTTCCTCTATGTTAAAGGGTTTTCAGACACAGATTTTATATGGATCAGGAATTTTTTTTAATTCCATCATTTATACTTTTTAATACTACTCTAGTAAGGCACTTTGGACACAATTCATTTTGCTTTAATTTTGAGGTTGCACATATGTATTTATCACTTAAACAACTGTATATATCACTTAAATCATTGTCTGAATTGGGGGCAGTGGATCTTAAATTTTGTGGAACACTGGGCAAATGCATAATACGTTATCCATTGTAAGGTCTTTGAACTTTTGTATACCTTTAACGCATAATGAAGGAGTTTGCTTATATTAAAATCTTAACTGTTTAATGTGTCTATCAATAATTTCATGGAAAGCAGCAGTATTACTTCTAAGCACTTGACCATCTGAAAATGATTGAGAACTGCTTCTGAAGAATACATTGGGAAAGATAATTGCTCCCAAGCTGCTTGTTAATTTTCAGAATATTCTTAGAACTTCATCAAACATTTATTTGAACATTGCTATGCATGTACATACCCGAAGTAGTGTACATGACACCGTGTTAGGGTAAATGCCACATTTCATGTGTGTTTCACAAAAAAATCTACTTTAGAAAACAGATAACTTATTAAAGCCATTTTGTAAATAACTGTCTGTTTTCAGATATACCTACAGGTTTGGTTTTTTTTTTTTACTTTTTTTAAATCACCACAAGTCCTGGACCAACCATATCTCTGCTGACGATGGTGATGATAATGATAATTTTAAAATAATTACATGCATCCCCATATGTATGTGTATATAGACGTATATATACACATACACACATACATACTTACATTTAAAATAATCACATTTATTGTATAAGTATCATATAAGCAAAAAAAAAATCAAAACTAATTGTAACCCCACTTCCCATATATAAAGACTGTTAGCATATTGGTAAATATCCTGTCTTTTTTCTATGTGTGAATGGATAGTACTGTAAAAAAGAGGTCATATGCCTAATGCTTTTTTAACCCATCCTTTTCACTTAATATTCTGAATATATTTCCAGACCATTAGTCTTTCACAATATCATTTTAATGTTATAAAATATATTTCATTAATTAATGTATTGGAATGGAAGTTCCTTCCAATTTTTTACCATATAAATTACACTGTAATTAGCATCCCTGTCACTCTTTGTGCATGTTAGTTTAGAATAACATCCTGGAAGAAAAATTCTTAAATACACTACCCCCCAACAGATGAATACTAATAAAAAGAATTTACTTCTGAGAAACTCTGATCAATTAATTAAGATTGTGACTGACATTATTTGAAAATGGCCTACCTATGGCTTTTTTATTTATTCCAATGTGATAAAAAATAACTTGCTAATGTTTTTGTTCAATTTAAATCACTACATCATTTAACATATGAAATGCAACTTTTAATAGTTCAAGTGTGGCTTTCTGTGTTTCATAAATACACACCATATCCAAGATGAAGAATGAACCAAACTTTGGGAGGACAGTCCTGTGCCGTGTATCTTCTAACTGGCAGATGTTGCTTGATATTTTCCTGAAGATGCCGTCTTATAACATTACATGCTGGATAAAGAAAGGATAAGGAGAAGATCTTTTTGAAATCACGCAGCAGGAAGACCTTCCCTCAAGCCTGAGGAAGCCTATCATCATTTTTCCATTTCTTTGACCTGGACTACAGTTTCTTCAATAGCAATTTTTCTTCCCCTAGCTAGGGGCAACTTGGTAGTTTTCACATCCAGAAGAAGCAGAAATAAATTGTCAGGTTCATAGATGATAATGAATATGCCATATTTAAAATTGACATAGTCTGGTAATTCCTTGAGCTTCATGTTCTAACCAGTCTTAGATTCTAACTTATAAATAAGTTATTTTCATTCTAGCATTGATGATCTTAGAACGCTTTTTTTCTGTTGTCATTTTACCCTTTATATGTTGGCATATCTTTTATATTGTACCCTTATGTCATTTACTCTGCGTGTCTGGTGACAGGTTGCTTCAGATCATGAGAATTTTTGCCAATCTTCTTGCGCCGCTTCACACCTCACCCCTGCATTTATCTGAAATTATAATGAGTTTTTCTTCTTTGCTTTTTAGTTTAAAATCTTACTGCTTAGAGCTTGAGAAGCATCTTTCTTGCGCCTCTTTGTATTCTGTACAGTGGACTAGGAACTCTTTCTTTCGATTTCTCCTCTCTTTGATTACCAAGTCTCTTGGGCTACCAGTGGGCCTTGTCTCCCAGTTTCTATTTCCAGTTTGTGATCACTGAATTCTCTATTTGGTAAGGGTCTGCCTGTGTTTTGCATATTTATAATAAGGAAGTATGCTAGTATGAAGCTCCTGGGCAAAGATATGGAGTAATCCAGCTTATTTGGGTGGGCTCCATTACTGTATTCCAAAACCAGAATTTTATGTTTTGTTGATTCAGGTGCCAATAGAAATGAAATATTTTTTTGTATTGTAATTAATGGAGAGATTCATCCTAGTTCTCTGCAGTTATTTTGGGAGGTGTGTGTGCTCTTATACTTGCTTGCTGAACATTTGTTTTTCCAAAAGGATACTGTTTATACTTAGATGTTGATTTTTGCTTGTAGTTTCATGTTATTTAGTAGCAATCACTAACACATGTCCCAGTGGTCCTCCTGTAATACTGGTATCCCTTGTTACAATGGCACTTGTGCATTATTTTGATCAGAGTATATATGTACCGTTCCACAGAGATTCATACAGTATTGACAAAACACATTATTCCAGCCAAAATATGTGAGTGCTTTCAGACAAAGGAAATACATAAGCTTAGATGTGTTTGTTCTATGAAGCAGATGGCCATTTAAAAATGTATAGCACGCTTTGGGGCTCCTGGCTGGCTTGGTCAGTAGAGCTTGTGACTGTTGATATCATGGTCCTGAGTTCAAGCCTCATGTTGGGCATTGAGCTTACTTAAAACACACACACAAATGTATAGCTGCCGAATGCTAAAAATGCTGGGAATGACTATTAAACTTCTAAGTAGAAACTGTACAACCAGTTCTGTTTAAGAAAGCAAGGGATATCTGTAGTTGGATACCATAGACCTCAAATGCAGAAGCTTTTAGGTCTATCTGTATTTTTCTGTGACACTAATGACTGTGATGTATGTCTGAGGGTAGAGTGTTGCCTACATCGCATGTGACTGTATTGAAATGATTATAACCAACATTATAGTTTGTTCATCATGGTGCATGTTTATTATCAGACTACATCTAATACTAATTCATTTTGAAATTAGGTGGGCTTTCAGGTCCTTGATTATGGAAGATTTATAGTGTAAGCACAAAATGTAATAAGTAATAATAGTTGAATTTTTTAGTTTCTGCTAATTTGTAATCCTTTATTAAAAAGCACAGTATCCCTTTAAGTTTAAGTTTATCCTTAATGCGTGGAGAACTCATTCTGACTTCAGCAGAGGAGTAAAATCATTATGTGAGCTGTTTATATTGTAATATAATTACTTTTTGCTCTTTTTGTACAGATTGCCACACTGAAGGTCAAAATATTTTATTCACTGATGGAGAATATATTAATCAGATAGCTGCTTCAAGAGATGTAAGTACTCTGCTTCATGAATAGTTGGTATAAGGAATCCCTTTTTCATATATTATTTGATCTTAATTAGACAATAGAAAGCCTTGAAAGACCAATTTATACAACATATTACTCTGAATGTTTTCTTTCTTTTAGGATGGCTTTGTTGTCAGAATATTTGCCACAAGCACTGAACCTGTGCTACAACAAGAATTACAACTGAAACTGGCCAGAAAATGTTTACATGCCTGTGGTATCTCACTATTTGACCTGGAAAAGGACTTGCATATTATAAGTAAGATAGCCAAACAAGCCTTCCTCCCATATTTAAATTTTCAGATTCTTTATTCTTTTGAAAACTAATATCGTGTTTTGAGCAGTAGTGTTTTGGTGGTTACTTTGCTGTTACTATGAAGCAACTTATGAATTAATATGTATAAGTGGCTAGAAAATAAGACCTTTAAACAGAGTGTGCTATATGAACACCATTTTAAGGAAGTGACTAATAATTTTCCCTTTTTCATTTTGAATAGAGCAAATGAAAATAAACTTAATCTGATAGAATTATGGCATTTAGGGACATCATTAATTTTTATGTTCTTTAGTTATTTAAAATTTTGAAAACTCATGTTGTAAATATTACTACATTAATAAACATAGTTTTCTCATTGAAACCTTTGTTATTTGAACAGATTTTCAACATAGCCATAGAATGATCGCATAGATTGTGAAAATGGTAATTGGCCTAACAAACTGATTAATAATCTTTCATTTAGGTACAGAAATAGAGACAACCACAGAGTATTTCTCAGTCTTAGTATATGTACTCTTGCAGTGTCATAGTAGTAATTAAGATCCTTACTTCCCAGGAGGCTCTCAATTTTGGGTTTCCATGCTATTCCAGGTGTGATGGTGCCATTTTTAAATTGTGGGATTCTTTGCAAGACCCACTTTTTTGACTGTTATTAAATGTAATAAACTTGACATGAGTGGTTTACTTTGCATATTTTATTTAGTTATGTAGTGTTTTTATAATTCTTCATAGAAAAGTACTGAATTGAAATTATGGTTTTAAAATTTAAAAAGCCCATAAACTAATGAGTAGTTTGTGTGATTAGACAGTTGTAAAGTATGTCCTATATAATTATTTACTCATAGTTTTACAATTTGAAAATGTGCATAAGGGTCTTTCTATATATGTACACATATGTATTCAAATTCATGAAGTAGCTACATGAAATGTAGCTATTCTATTCATAATACTACATGAAATGTGGCATACATGGAACAAAGAATCTGATATACCTTAATCCAAATATGGTCAATTCAAGTCCAGATGAATCTATGTCTGGACTAATTTCACCAAGCTTCATATTTCTTCTTTTGTAAACCAGGCAGTATGGTTGTAAGGATCATACAGGATAAGGTTCATGCACTCCGTAATGCCTGATACTTAATAATGCTCAATAAAAATTCCTTCCTTCCTTCATTCATTCAAAGAATATTGCTGACATGGATTTAAAGATTTTTTTTATATTTAAAAAATTAATTTGGCACTAGTTTGAGACAAATTTAAAAGCTTATGGTAATTTCCTTGGAGTGTAGCATATAATTAATTTTTTTTTAAAGTCAGGCATATGACATTTTGTCATCCTTGTTTTTTCTTTTAATTGAAGTATACTTGACACAATGTTACGTTAGTTTCAGGTGTGCAATGTAATGATTCAACAAGTATTGTTATCTTGTTTTTGAATGGTATTGAGTTGACTTTTTAATCACTCAAAATAGTACAAAATTATGATTTACATTATCATATTAAAAATATAGTAGTATTTATTAGTCTTGTATTATCAGGTACAGGATTTGATGAGGAGTCAGCAATTCTTGGTGCAGGACGAGAGTTTGCACTAATGAAAACAGCAAGTGGAAAGGTAAATTACTCTTTAGGATCAAAAATGAACATTCTGTGCTTTATGAGATAGTTGGTACAATCACTTGATTAGTTTACATAGTTCACATATTTAAACATAGTATTTAAAATTTTGATTTTAAATTATTTTATATGATGAAATTTTATTCATGTTGAAATAGTATAAAAGAAAATTATGACTAACTGTAAAACTTTATGAACTTTATAAAATGTTACATTTTTACAAATATTTCTTTTAATTATGGAGCTCTGGTTTTTCGAGTTGGATTAAATTCATATTTTGAGTTCATTTTGATGAACACACTTATTGCAAATTTCTATAAATGGGCAGAAATATAGAGACTACAAGTTGGGGGAAGTAGGAGCAAGTATTATTAAGTCACAGATTATAGTGGTCAATCCATAGAGATAGACGTTTTTTCATCTAATGGATGTGAGGTTAAAGTAAGGTAATTAAAAGAATTTTGAAAATTAAAATTACTAGGCAATTACAGTGTATTTGTATGTAGGGTTTTTTACATTGGGAAAAAATGTTGAGAATTTTATCAGGTTCCTACTGTTGTGAGGTGAGAGTATATTTGTGAAGTATATTTATTCGTATCTATTCAGGAAACTAACAATGAAAGATTATAGATATGCTGAGTAGATATGAAAAAAGTATTAAGAACTGGATCTTTGGGGACAATACGTATATTTCTCTCTTGCTGATCTTACAGAAGTTGAATAGTATAAAAACAGTTTGGTTTCAGGTTATTTTTCTTTTTCAGTAAGATATGGAAGTTTTTTTTTTTTCTCATGTGAAATATGGTACACTACTCCAAAAAGCACTATAATTTTCTCTCTCTGTCTCTCTCTTTCTTTTTATATATATACAAGATATATTATACTGGCAAGTACCAGAGTCTTGGAATCAAGCAAGGTGGTCCTTCAGCAGGAAAATGGGTTGAGCTACCAATTACAAAATCTCCAAAGATTGTACACTTTTCTGTTGGACACGATGGCTCTCATGCCCTTTTAGTTGCAGAAGATGGAAGCATATTCTTTACAGGATCTGCTAGTAAAGGAGAAGATGGAGAGTCAAGTAAGTTGATCAACTGGACATTCAGTAAAAATATTGTGGAATTTATTCACATGAGGTATATCAACTTCAATAGCACTAACCTCACCAGATTATTAGAGGATTTTACATTGGGGCATAATCAACTGATTATTTGGTGGTGTACTATTCATTAAAGAATTGTAAGTGCTGATTTCATTCTAGAGTTCATTTTTAATAAAAAAAAATTGATGTTTTATGGATGCACTGCTGTTCATCTGTTTTGTTCATTGTTATTTTAAAAAACTTATTTATTACAGGGGTGCCTGGGTGGCTTAGTGGGTTAAAGCCTCTGCCTTCAGCTCAGGTTGTGATCTCAGGGTCCTGATCCTGCTCATCAGGGAGTCTGCTTCCTCCTCTCTCTCTCTGCCTGCCTTTCTGCCTACTTGTGATCTCTCTCTGTCAAATAAATAAATAAAATATTTTTTAAAAAACTTATTTATTATAATATATTATTTCAGGTAACCCAAAATTTTATAAGGAATACATATTTCAGAATGCAGTAAACCTTATGTAACCTGTGTAATAGTGTTAGTTACAGGTCACTATTCTTTTTATTATTTTTCTATAATGAAATCAGTCCTAAGCAGTGAAAACTGTTTTGTCTCTGATCTCTCCTATACTTTTGTTCAGTTTTTCTCAAAGTGTCATTTTTCTCTTTTTGTAATTTCTCATATACTTTATGTGTTTTAGCACAGTGGAGTAGCGTCTTATAGAGGATTACGTTTGAAGTCAACATCTAATGTAAAAATCATGTGTAAATAAAAGTTACCTGGAAAAAATCTCCATAAAATGTACGGCCATATTTGAGAAACTTAAGCACTGCCAGGTTTTCCTTCTATCATTTTGAGGACATTGTTCTTTCTTTGAGCACCAGATAGTGTAGTTACCATAACATGTATATGGATCGTGTTATATGAAAAGATTTAATGGTATTTTTAAGTCCCAGAATTGTGCCTAGCACAGCAAAATGTTTTTACTCTGAAAGGCATCAAGAACTGAGATTGACTGAAGGAACAGAAGATTGATATTTCCCATCTTTTGCTCATCTCAGGGATTTAGTTTTTGCGAGCAGAGGCTACTTAGATCATCATCCACATTTAAATTTATTTATTCTTTCTCCACATATATATATTTCCCCTTCTTACACAATTTCATTGACTGGGTGTAGCTGCTTAAATATGTGTTGAATGGACAAGGAACTGATTTCGCTTTCTAGGATCTAGCATAAGAATACATGTGAGGCCGGGCGCCTGGGTGGCTCAGTGGGTTAAAGCCACTGCCTTCAGCTCAGGTCATGATCCCAGGGTCCTGGGATCGAGGCCCACATCGGGCTCTCTGCTCGGCAGGGAGCCTGCTTCCTCCTCTCTCCTCTCTCTTTCTGCCTACCTCTCTGCCTACTTGTAATCTCTCTCTCTGTGTCAAATGAATAAATAAAATCTTTAAAAAAAAAAAAAAAAAAGAATACATGTGAGGTAGAGTTTGAGAGAAAATCACATATATGATAATGGAATGGTTTTAATAATGTAAATAGCCAATCTAGAGATTGGACTCCCCAGAAACCAGAAGTTTGGTAGAAAATTGGTGTTTCTCATTGGAAATTTCAGTGTGTAACAAAGAAAAGGATCTGACAGTGATAGCCTAAGAATTAATTAACCAGATGAAGCTTACAGCTTGACTCATTTTAAGTGACATGTTGGGAAGCCCAGGCCTTTGTGAAATAAATAAATAAAGTTATCATAAATGCATATATTTTGGGCTTTTTGTATAAACCATTGCTTTTATTTATGCATAGATGCCTTAATTTTATTTGTTTTGTGTTGTTTTTTTAAGCTAAGAGCAGACGGCAATCAAAACCCTATAAACCTAAAAAGATAATTAAGATGGAAGGAAAGATTGTGGTGTATACAGCCTGCAATAATGGAAGTAGTTCAGTTATTTCTAAAGATGGAGAGCTGTACATGTTTGGGAAAGATGCCATTTACTCTGACAGTTCAAGTAAGTTCAACTTAAACACATTTCACTTAAGCAAAGAAAGTCCAGTACTAGACATTATATATTGGAAAGATAGGTGTAGAGAATTAACAGTTGTAGCATGCTTTCTCTTAAGTTTTTCACATTTCTTTCCAAACGCAACCTTTTGTGATTCTTTCCTGTCTTATTGCTGGGAACAGTGTCACCAGTTTCATGCAGAGCTAATCACAGGGCGTGGCTAGTGCAGCTCTACTTTAGCTATTACTTTGTCTGGAAAGCTTTCCCTAGACTCATTCACATGCTCATGTGACATGTTCTTGGTATTCCCTTGGGGAATGATTTTCATAACATAACTGATTTATAATTGATAAATTATCCATGTCCCCCATTAGATAGTTAGGGTGGGACACTCTGTCTTATTTAATATCATATCCCTACTTCCCAGAACAGTGTCTTATACATGGAAGGGCCCTAAGAATTACTTGTTAAGCAACTCAGTGACTGATAAACCAAAAGTGTAATGAGTGGATGTGTGGGATAGGACTAGCCAAATAAAGACTTTTATATTTATAAGCTCTACTCTCAAAAACTTGTTATATTTGGTTACTAGATTTTCTTTCTAGCACTTAAGAACTGAGTACAATTGTGACAGCCCACTTGGTAGGATTTTATATTTGGTAAATATGTAAAGCCTGTGAATTTCTTTGTGAAAAGGAAAACAGAATTAATGAAACTTCTGGTTGGAAGTTTAAGTGATTGTCTCATTGCTGGGGAAATGACATATGTTGCACAGTTCTCGCAATTATTAAGTTGAACTGTACTCAGGTGATGTGTGAATTGGCTTAATGTGGTAATATTTAGATCCTCAGTTGGCCTCAGCTGTCAGTCAAAATTTGGGAGTGGGTTCACGTATAGTTTAAAAATAATGTTCAGTATAGCTCTTGCTTGCTAAGACCCTATTAGCACTGAAGAAAACTTGTGCATTTATTCAGTGTATATATTTTGAGAACTGACAGTGTGTCACAGCTTGGTGGACCAGGTAGACATGGTCCCTCCTTTTTTGAGGATCTGCGAGGCAATTGGGCATTTTACAGCTTACGTATTAGAGAGGTATGGTTTAATGGTTATTGATATAGACACAGATCCCAGCACTGCCACTTTTTAGTTGGCTAATAACTGGCTTAAATTCCTTAACTTTCCAGAGATTACTTTTGTTTTTTTTTTTTTTTTTAATCTTCCAAAGGGAGCTAAAGAGAATACCTGCTTCATTATGGTTGTTATAAGATTATAGGAGATAATGCTTATGAAATGCTTAGCACAGAGCCTACACCTGTAAGGGCCAAAGACATGTCAGCTAGTACTGTTAATAATAATCAATAATATTGCTAAATATACGTATCTTTTTCAAGTATGCAGAGTACTAAAAATGGGAGTTTTTAAGCTAAAAAGACCTAAGTAATCTAAGCGGAAGAGAAGGTCACCTTAGGAAAGTAATATCTGAGAAAATAAAATAATGTGGAATGGTTTTCCCAAAGTGTGATACAAGAATTACATTATTAATAATCTAAATAAAACAAAGTTTTTTTGAGAAGTCTTTATTTTAGTATATATTGGAAATACTTAACAGTCTTTGATTTTTACAGTTGTTACTACTCGACAAGGTTAAAAATGCTTCAGTCAGTTTAAAATTGATGCAAAAATATTAAGGTTGTATGCGTGGCTCTTGGTTATGGCAAATATAATGAAAATAATATGTGAATAGTGAGGTTTAGGAATTGGCTAAACTAGTTAGCTATTGGATTGTGGAAGAAATTACTAGAGGTTAAATATGATGGAAAAATGGTGCTTTGGAACATCTCATAGGTTTCTACAGAAACAGTGTGATTTCAGTATACTCCAGCAAGTATTTTATTGTGTTTTACAATCCTTTTTATTTTTTTAGTTTAATTAACATATAGTATATTATTAGTGTCAGAGGTAGAGTTCAGTGATTCATTAGTCTTATATAATGCTCAGTGCTCATTACATCACATGCCCCCCTTCATTCCTTTTTAGGGCAAGTCAAAGCAGGTAAAATACATGCTTTGTATAGGCTCCTTTGTGCTTGGACCAGGAAAGTTGGAGAATTAGTGACCCTTCTGAGAACCGTTGAGAATGTTGGCATTTAAAGCAAACATTCAGGAGAAGCAGGCTTGAGCCAATGGCCACAATAAAAATTTGTCCCAAGTCTGGATGATAATGTTTTAAGATTTTGGAACTTCATTACAAACTTAAAAAAATAAATTTACTGATACCCTGCCAGTCTTTTGGCCACTTATTTCTCATTTTGGTGTGTTATTTCATCTCAGAAATAAAAAGTTCTGTGTTGAGGTGGTCCTTGTATAATACTGATGATTTACTGGACTCAGAAAAGTTTTATTATTGTTCCTTACCAAATTTGTATCTTTCCTGTAGGTTTGGTAACAGATTTGAAGGGCCATTTTGTAACTCAGGTAGCTATGGGCAAAGCTCATACTTGTGTTTTAATGAAGAATGGAGAAGTTTGGACATTTGGTGTGAATAATAAAGGACAGTGTGGACGAGACACTGGTGCCATGAACCAAGGGGGGAAAGGTAGGTGTTGGACATGTGGATATTAAATTTTTTGTCATCTTTTCATAAATATTTTAGAACAAAAATGCTTGATGAGTTTATTTCCAACTTTTCACTCTTATCAATAATTTTAAAACTTCCTTTATCCATGTTTCCTGGCAAACATGTGTGAGACTTTCTCTAGTATAATTTCTGGTGTTGTAGATTTCAGCTTTACTAGATTTTTCTTAGAAGTTGTATCTTTGATTTTCTACATCATCCAGGAGATAGTATTGATACTCAAATTTTTGTCAGTTTGATGATCATGATGTAGTTCATTAAAATTTTTTACTTGTCATATTGAAGTAAAACATACATGTAGCCAAATACACATAACATAAGTGTAGATCTTGGTGAATTTTCACAAGCGAAACACATTCCCATAATTGGCACCTTGATCAAGAAATAGTATATTAGCAGCACCCCAGGAAGCCCCCTTTATGTTCCTTTCCAGTTACTACCTTCCTCTCTACTTAACACCGTAAATTAGTTTTACATATTTTTGTACTGTGTATATATGGAATTATGTCACATGAACTTTGATGTGTAGTTTCTTTTCACTCAACTTTACGAGATTGACTTATATTGTTATAAGTATTTATAGATTATTCATTCTCATTGTTGTATAGTAACCAGTTGTGTGAGTATACCACAGTTTTAAAATCTTTTCCAGTATTATGGACATTTGTGTGATTTCTAGTTTTGTTATTATAAACAGAGTTGCTTTGAACATTTCTAGTGAATGTTGGTAAAAATTTGTATGCTTTTCTTTTGGGCATATAACTAGGAGTAGAATGGCTGGGTCTCTCATTTTTCTTTTAATTTGCGTTCCCTGACTATTAGTATGTTAGACCATCTCTTCAAACTTCTTGGTTTTCTTGCCTTCTTATTGGTTTGTAGGAATTTTTGATATGTTGTATGTGTTATACATATCTTTGACTAACTGGCTTATCCTTTATATTTACTTATAGTTTTATTTGTGTATATAATTTCTAAATTTTGGTGACAAGTTTTCATTTCTTTATAAATTTTTTTTGCTGATTGCTAGTAGTGGGGGGATGTTCTAGAGGGGAAGAACTCGTGGCTTAGAGCATGGTTGGGAGACACCCTAGAGTCTTGAATGACAGTTTGGCAGTGAGAATGTAAATGAGGGACTAAAATCAAGAAAAGTTAAAAGTATGATTGGCAGAAAGTAACAGCTAAGAGCTATTCCTGCCTTCCTTCTTTTTGCAGAAAGGAAATGAGAGCATTTATTTGTGGTTCCCCTATTAAATTTTATTTTTGTTGCTCTTACATTTTAGCACTTGGATTAGTATATGTTATATAATTTTATCAGTTTTTTTAGACATGGGCGTAATCTACATAATTGTTATAAATTGATCTGTCAAATAGGGTTTGGAGTTGAGAATATGGCAACAGCAATGGATGAAGACCTGGAAGAAGAACTAGACGAAAAAGATGAGAAGTCCATGATGTGCCCTCCAGGCATGCATAAATGGAAGCTGGAACAGTGCATGGTGTGTACTGTCTGTGGAGACTGTACAGGTTATGGAGCCAGTTGTGTCAGTAGTGGGCGTCCAGACAGAGTCCCTGGAGGGTAAGAACATGATTAATACCGAAGAAGTAAAATATTAGTGGAAAATATGCACAACACATTTCTTTTCAAAATTATTCCAGAGTTGTATTCCACTTTGTTGTTTCTTGAGGGCATATTGGCATATATGTGGAATTCTAATAATTGTTTTCTGTTACAATGATTTCTAATTTAGTGTCAGTTTTATTCAAGTTGCTTTTCTTTCATTTGATTCATTTAAACCATTATTGAAAGACAAGGCATGGGGCGCCTGGGTGGCTCAGTCAGTTAAGCGTCTGCCTTGGGCTAAGGTCATGATCCCAGGATCCTGAGATCAAGCCCTGCGTTGGGCTGTTCAGTGGGGAGCCTGCTACTCCCTCCCACTTGTGATCCCTCTCTCAAATAAATGACAAATATCTATTCATTTTTGTTGAACATTAATCTTTTCTGGGTAGAATTATCAAATACTATATAAAATACTCAATTAAGAAAGTATAATTTTCTTTTAAATTAAACTTATGTTCATAATTTTAGGTGTTCTAGGAACTGTCATTTCTAAAGTTACATTATACTTGTTTGTATTTATCCTCTTTTGCCCTTTTTGGACCTTTTTTTTCCTTTTGGGGTCCCAACTTATCATTATTTTTAACTTTATATGTGAGTTTGGCAGAATCAGAATGCAGGTTTTCCCCTAGATGTTGGGAAGAATTTTATACTTGGCCTAATGTACGAAAATAAATCATATATAACAGGCCTTTTCTTTTAGGCTAGTGAAATATTACAATTTTTTAACAAGTTTTCTCTGAACTTAAGCAGTTGGTAAGTATTATAAATTAATTTCTGAATTCTCTGATCCTTCCTAAAATTAATTATTATTCTTTATGTGCTTTTCCCCAGAAAAATGGATAGTACCTAACCAAATATAGTGATTTCTTTATTAAAGAGGCAAAAATGAATAAATGAATAAAATTAACATAAGACTATATGCCAGGACACTGCACTATTAAAAATGACTTTAATTATTATAGAATTGTGGCTGCATATCTCAGAATAAATTTAGAATGCCACATTATCTTTTAAACAGTGTGCATAGACAGTGTAGTAGGGCACATTAGTTTATCAGTTTTTACTCCTGTAGTTAGTGATCCTCCAAATTGTCAATAGTGCTTGCATTTTAAACCCAGGAGTTTCACAGGGCACCTAGCTATGTCTTTCAAAACTGCTACAAGGGAGATCCTTTCTCTTGTACTACCACAGATCTGGATAACGAAGCTCAGCGGAACTGTCTAAAGATTTTCATTTCCGATCCAGCAATAACATTAAAGCTGCGACTTCTGTCTACATATATGAAATAAGTGACTAAGAAGTTAGTTGTTCACTGACCCTGTAGGCAACTTTTGTTTTTTTGTTTTTTGTTTTTTGTTTTTAAAGATTTTATTTATTCATTTGACACAGAGAGAGATTACAAGTAGGCAGAGAGGCAGGCAGAGAGAGAGGAGGAAGCAGGCTCCCTGCTGAGCAGAGAACCCGATGTGGGCCTCGATCCCAGGACCCTGGGATCATGACCTGAGCCGAAGGCAGTGGCTTTAACCCACTGAGCCACCCAGGCGCCCTGTAGGCAACTTTTGAAGTGTTCTTGTCCTCTTTATGTTATAATCCAATGTCATACACTTGTTCACAATTGATAGGAACAGGACAAAGAAGAGGAAAAGGACCACATAATTGGACACAGTGGAAGGAAAGAATGAGAGATGATGGCATATAGAGGGAGAGAAAAGGATACATAACATATGAAGCTAGCAAGCTGAGCTCACTTACTGATGGCTGTGCACACTTTACTTAAGTTAGCTGGTGGAGAACTGTGTTTGGTAACTGACTAATGCACCCAGACCATTTAACAGTAAACTGCTGGTGCTTTACTAATTGTGGTAGCTTTTAAAATATTTGTTGATAGTGGTTTTGAGGATGGCAGAATCCGTTTGTATTTTCTGTTGGAATATACCAATTATACCTATGAGGGGCTTAATAAACTCTTTTTTTAGTTATTCCATCTATTCATACCTATTCAGTTCTTTAAAATTGGCACATCCTGATCTGAAGGGGTGACTTCATTGCTGACTCATATAACTTAATTTCAGAAATCCTGAAAAGACATTATAGAAAAGAGTTTTAAGGAAAGAGTAGAAGGACTTTAGTTAATTATTTTTATTTTTTAAGGATCTGTGGTTGTGGTTCCGGAGAATCTGGCTGTGCCGTGTGTGGGTGTTGCAAGGCTTGTGCAAGAGAGTTGGATGGTCAGGAGGCAAGACAAAGAGGAATTCTTGATGCAGTGAAGGAGATGATACCTTTAGATCTTCTGTTAGGTAATGTGATGGATTGTACTACACATCTTGTCCTCAGCTCAGTGATTTATATTGGTATATGCTAAAAAATTAATAGTTAACTATGCAACACTGCTTATATGGTAACTGACAGTATGTTATTAATTAAAGGATAAGGCTCTTTTTCTCTTTTTTGCTAAGATTCTTTGAGTAAAAGTAATTTGTGTTTTCATCAGTGTTTTGTTAACTTTTACTTTCTTGAATTTCATATAGTTCTTTCATATCTATTATTGTATCTATCTATATATGGTTTTTTTTGTGTTTCTTTGTGGTTTTTTTTTTTTTGGTCAATCATCTAGCTGTCCCAGTACCTGGGGTTAACATTGAAGAACACCTTCAGTTACGACAAGAAGAAAAACGACAACGTGTAATCAGGAGACACAGATTAGAGGAAGGAAGAGGTAAGATGTAGCTGCAGAGAAAAAGTATATGAAAATCCATTTTCTTACCCTATACTGAGACCACTGAAAGTTTACAGAATAGGCTGACTTGGTAAGACATTGCAATTAAAATTAGTAAGATTATAGTAACGTATGAAAATCATGTGAAAATATTCAGGGTATTTACATTTGTGCTATTAACACAGATTTAATTCAATATGGTGTTTATGGAGTAAGTTGAGCATATTAAGAATTGTGCCATCTGCCAAGCATCAAAAACTATTAGCAGTGGCAACTTTAAAAAAAAAAATGAATTCTAAGAACTGGCCTTTCTCCCAGATTTTAGACTCATGGTTGTTATTTAACCATAAACAACAAATTAGTTTAATACAGTATTTTAATTTCTGTTTTCTTAGTCTTCTATGGTCATTTCCATTTGAGCATGGTCCTAGCATTCTTCTTTCAGTCCAGTACATAATTATGTTTTTATATGTCTTCTTTTTTTTTTTTTTCCAAAAAAGCTTATTCTGGTTATGTACAAGAAGGGTAAGTTGGAGAGTTTTGCAGGTTTTAATTGCAAAGATAGGTGTGTTGTTTCTCTTTTCCTCATTGTTTATGACCATTTCTCAGCCTGATAATACATTTCACTGTGCTTATAAGTAGATAATAAAATATAGCTATTTTAATATATATCCAATAATAGAGATAAATATAAATATTACTGAAACTGTTGTTGTCCAGTAGAATCTTTTCTTTGCAGGATTAAGACAGATGGTTAAAGAGATCTGTGATTTTATTCCTCTGCCAGGCAAAATCTTGATTGGAAATATTTACTGCTACTGTGTATTTTAAATGCTTGTTAGAAATGACATGAGATTTGGTACATGAAATAAAGTCTATTATCCATTTAGCCACCATTACAGATTTTTTCTAGGCACTTTTTTAAACATAAAATGGAGTAAGTCATAAAATATATGGCATGTATGAAAAATTCTATTTTTATTAAACTTAAGTTATAAAACATGTGCTTGGGACTTGAAGATTGTTCTTTATAGGATCTGATAAACAGTCTGATTAATTGATATAGGAATGTTTGTTAGCTTGGCTATGTTTACATAAAATCGTTACCTTTAAAAGCGATTTATTTTAATGAGAATGTAGATACTGTCAATATTTACATTATATAAATATGGATAAAATTTAAGTTCTAGGTCTTTATGACATTTGGTAGTTGAGTGACAGTGTGTTTTATTTTAATAATATGATTCATTTAAGGATAATTATCAATCTGTCTTTTTACTACCTGTTTTTTCTTTTTTGGGAAATACTAGGGTGAGTATAGGAATTGACCTACAAAAAACAATTTTTTATGTTTCAACCATAGTATAGCAAATCCTTATGATGACATGCAATTGCTTGCTCTGTGTTGTGTTATTTTTCTCCCTCTGTAAAAAAGCTTTTCTTCTCTAGCTGTAGTATATTTCTGCATATCAGAAGTAAAAGAACACTGATTATGCATTAGTTCAACAAAATTTTGTGATTACAGAGTATTCTTTTGCCATTTATTTTAAATAAATGAGCTTAAATAAGGTCATAGGCCTTGAAAACATAAACTCTAGCCTCTCAGAGGTTTTAAAAAGTCCATTATTTAAATATTTACAGAGATTTTATTACTGTATCTGATCTTATAAACACAGACTTATGTTCTAGGCAATTGGTGTATATTTTCTGACAAGTCCATTTCATCCTCTGTCCTCAATATATGGAATGATTTCTTTAGATTATTGGTGCATAGAAATTTTGTCTTATCTTTTATTTTTTGGTTGAGCTCTTTCTTACACATTTTTTTCATTTTTGTTAAAACACAGTATATGATAAAATATATAGTAGATATCTTTTCTTGATGGGTTAGGATTTTCATTATGGACCTTAATTATGGCGTTCATTACCTAACATGGTACTGAAATTAGAACCATGTCCTTGCTTTGGACAACTGCCATGGTTACTATGGAATTGTGCAGTCAGGACATGTTACAGTATATATGTGTTTCATTTAACACAGTACAATGCAAAGAGAAGTCTATTTGTACATTTTATTTTATAAAAATACTTTTAGGGCGCCTGGGTGGCTCAGTGGGTTAAAGCCTCTGCTTTCGGCTCAGGTCATGATCTCAGGGTCCTGGGATCGAGGCCCACATCGGGCTCCCTGCTCGGCGGGGAGCCTGCTTCCCCCTCTCTCTCTGCCTGCCTCTCTGCCTCCTTGTGATCTCTCTCCCTCTGTGAAATAAATAAATAAAATCTTAAAAAAAAAAATACTTTTAAATAAGAATTTTAACTGCGTACCCATTTTTAAAAGTCAGACTACAGATTCTTATTCAATGACTTTAGGAAATTCTTATACCATATTAAATAATTAAAAACCTGTATGGTGATATGACACTTTTATGGTATTATCTTTATATTCTTTCCCAGCACTCCATTACCAGTAATTTTATAAGAAAACAAAATAAAATGTACACAGAGATATATCCACACTTGCATAGGAAAAAAAACCAGAAAGGTAGACACCAAAATGTTAGTAGTAATTTTTCCTGAAAAGTGAGTTTATAGGTGATTTTTATTTTGTTCTTTACAATGTGTTTTCTAAGTAATCTCCAATGTGCGTATTACTTTATAAACAAAATAAGAGTTATGTTTTTAAAACTTAAGCCATTGTTTCTTGAAAAAATAAAGATCAGTTCTAAGCCGTTTCTACTTTACCTTTGCTTTTTAAAATTATTTTTATTTTAATTGGATGAATACCTTTCAATTACTGTGCTTTTCGTTATGTTAGGACAGTGGTTCTCAAAGTAGTCTCAAAGAGACCAGCATCACTGAGCACTTGTTACAGTTGCCTGTTCTCGGGCCCCACCTCAGACCCACTGAATCAAACATTCAGGGATCAGAGCCCAGCAGACTGTGTTTGAACAAGTCTAGGTAATTCTGTTGGTGCTAAAGTGTGAAAACTGCTGTTCCCAGGCAGTGATGTTCAGAGTTGCTTCCATGCATCTTCTACAGCAGAATACCGGGCCTGCGTCCAAATGTCTGCATTTTGCTAAAGAGCTAGAGAGAATTGTTTGTCTTGTTTTGTCTTAATGAGGAAGACAAAACAAAATAAAATAATTTTTTAGTATTCCAACTGCCACACATATTTTTTTTTTCTTAGCCTCTTCTTGGTATTTTTTAGTTACTAACAGCTTAGTGGTAAGTTAATAAATACACTCACTAATAACTGGCATTTACCTATGTTGAAATTTCAGAACTTCAGGATTAGATTATATCAAATTATTTTATTTGATTTATCTGTCTCATCCTATTTATCAAGTTTGTGTTGTTTCAAGTTGATCAGAATTTTAGAACCTGGTTCTTGTATTAAAGCTTTGCTCAGCCTTAGGCCTATTGATGTAATTTAGCTGCTGCTGTTTATGACACAGTCTTATAGAATGGAATGTGCTATTGAAACCTAAAAGAACAGTGTTATTCTGCATTTTTATTAATTTGGAACTTAGTCTTTAAATATTTTATATTATTCTTTTAGATAATGTTTTTTCTTAAATGTATATTCTTAGGTACCAGTGTATTTATTTACATATTTTATTTCAGTGACATTTTCGATATATTTTAGCTTTTTAGGTTATACTGGGTTGATTGATATTTAAATTCTCTGAGTCTTATATTAACTTTATAGGTGAAATGCTTGCTCAGTGGAATTTTTAAGTAGAACTCTTATCAGAAGAACTACTGGATGATTGTATCAATGATCTTTGTATTTCTTCTCAGTGCTTGCTTTTTTTTTTTTTTTTTTAATTCTCAGTGCTCTCTTATAAGGAGCACTAAGCTCAAATAATGTTGGCTACTTTTCCTTCTTTCTTTTCCCCTAAATGTCACCAAACTTTCATAATTGGGAGCTGTAGGTGGGGTGAACTTATGTCCTGGCTTGCCTGGGAAGTCCTGTTTTACATTGACTGTCCAGGCCCTTTTCCTCTCAGTAGTTTTACTTGGATAACACATCCTGTGGCTAGCAAAGCTATATGGCATGGCAGTTCAGAGTGTAGGTTCTGAAGTTAGGCTTTGGTTCAGATCCTGGCTTCTTAACTTTTACTGGGGATGTATGATTCTGAAATTTAACCACTCTGAACCCCCCTTTTTTTACTTTTAAAAATGAGGATTATATACAATATAATAAGATAACCACTGGTAGAATTTTGGTGTACTTTCTTCCAATTTTTTTCTATGTATATTCTTTTGTTGAGTTATCTTATGTCATTTCATACTGTGATACATATTGGTGTCCTTTTTTTTCCCCTTGATATTCTATCAGAAAAATTTTTTTGTGCTTTATTGCAGTGCCGTTTTAAAGTAATATAGGAATTTAGCTCAAAGGTTTTCACAAACCTATCCTTTAATTTACTTCTCTTATTATTTTCTCTTTATTTTCTAATCAAGTTTTATACATTTCCAGTTAAATCACTGACAGTTCTGTTTTACATATTTGGTTAATGTGATAGTATATACATTTTTATATCTTGCTTGTATTTTTTTCCTGACCTTCCCATTCTTTCTACCAAGCAAATGGGGTTTAGTCTAATGGGTATACTTCCATATCTTACTCCATTATAGTATATATACACATATATCTACTGTGCTGATATCTATGCATGTGTGAAAGTATATGCAAATGTTTATTTACAAAAGTGGCATTGTATTATAGATACAATTCTTTGCAGCATATTTTTCTCATTTTATATCACGAACACACATTAAATTAGTAAATATGGATCTACTACATTCTATTTAAGAGCTATATAGTAGTTTGTAATATGGCTGTACTGCAGTTTATTCAACCATTATTTTGTTCATGGACATTTAGGTTATTTTCAAGTTTTTATGTTTTTTTTTTACAATAAATATTCTTAAACTTATATAGCTCTTTTTGGGTTTTTGTTTATATAGTAGAGCTTCCCAGAAATAGAATGTCTGGGCCAGAGAGTATTTATGTTTTAAATTTTAACAGGTATTTCAAATGGTTTTTGAAATGTTACAGGAGTTTATCTTCTCAAGACTAATATCTCTGTGATATTTTCTTCTAGCATCACATGTATTATTATTCTTAATTTTTAAAAAACATGATAAAGTGTTATCTCATTGCTGATTTAAGTAGTGCGAAAGTATTTCCTGCATAAAAACCTACATAAAGATCTCTTGGGGTGCCTGTGTGACTCAGTCGGTTAAGGATCCCACTGTTGATTTCTTGGCCCAGGTCATGATCTCAGGGTTGTGCGATTAAGCCCTGCATCAGGCTAGCACTCCATGGGGAGTCTGCTTGAGAGTCTCTTTCCCTATCCCTCTCCCTCTGCCCCTTCCCCTGCTCATGTGCTCATGCTCTCTCTCTCTCTCAAATAAAAAGATCTAAAAAAAAAAAAAAATTCTCTACAGCCTCATCTCTTTTTATTCTTTTTCCTGTTCTTTGTGCCCATTTTTGTCTCATATCTGTGAACCTTTGTAGTACTACTACCTCTTTAAGTCTTCGCTTATGTGGTATTTTCTGTTTGAAACTTCCTACATTCCCATCCTTAAGGTTGCTTGCTGCCCCTTCAGTGTGCTTAATTTTCTGATAGCACACAATCATAATTTCTTGTTGAGTTGTATGTAAACTCTCCCTCCTTCCCCTCCACACATTAGGCTGTGAGCTTCTGAAAGCAGAGATGGTTCTTGTTTTTCCAAGAGTTCCCAGGACCAAGGGTAGTGCCTGAAATTGGTCAGTACTTAATATGTCTTTGTTGACTAATTGAAAACATTTCATGGACATCTCATCACCTCTACAGTAACGTTTAGTGGTAGAGAAAGATTGTAATTATCTGTTTTTCGTATGTATCTCCAAACCGATTTCCCACCACTTTCTGCTTCAAAACCCCGCACTCCATCCATTTCGGCGATGTGGATTTTTAATGACTATACAATAATTTTTAACCTCTGCTTGCTTTTATAAATCCTGGGGTTTTTTGCCTGGAATGCCCTCTCCTGTTCCTTCTCTCTTGGCAAACTTTTTCTTATTCTTTCACCCAAGTTGATAGGTCACTTTTCATCCTTCAGGATATGTACAGATTTCTTATATAACATTTATCACAACATATTGCAATTCTTAGTTTTGTTATTTCTATCTTCTCAAATGGACTAAATTCTAATGAGATCTGTGTCTTTGTCATAATATACGTGATACATGATACCTGGTGTCTGTTACATTAAAGATAAAAAATGGCAAATAAGTGAATGACTAAACTATTAGAAAAATTATTTTTGTCCATGGGGCACAAATATTTTAGAACCTCGTAGCCTGATATTATAAGTAGTGATTTAAATTGAGCTCAGATGGTATACTCTCTAGGCGTGATTACCTGTGGACCTTCTAAATTTTTATATCAAGAGACTCTGAAAAGATTGAATTTAGTGAGAAGCAAAATAACTATGAATATTATGGGTATAATAATTTTATGGGAAGAAATAATGTCCCAGGAAGACCATAGAAATCAGAAAAGGGTAACATAACTTAATATTACTGTTATTTCAGTACTACAGTTCTTTGAGGGTAGTTGGAAAGTGTCTTATGCTTTTTAGAGTGGTTTGTATTATTTGCCTTAGAAAATTAATTGAAAAATGTATGTTGAAGAAATAAGACATTTTGTTCATATTTATCCAATCTTAGCTTGAAAATAACTGCTACTGCATTACTAGAAAATAATATTTAATTTTGGTTAACTTTAAATTAGCGTATTTATATCTGTAGTAATCATAGAATATGTTATTCTTGGTTTTTCATAGAATTGCTAATGCCTGATTTTTATTTGTATCTCAAGACATAATTAAAATATATTTTTCTTACCCATTTTTTTAGTATTTAATGAAGGGTACTTTGTTGTTGAATTTGCATTTGTCAAATTTTATTATAAGGCAGTAGTTTTATTTTGTTCCATTGTTAGAAAAATTAATTACAGCTGAAGAGATGTAGAGAATCATGAAAAAACTGGCTTTAATTAAAAATATTCAGTGCTTATGTACTGTCAGTTTCCTTTTCAAATACTGGTAACCTCTTAAAGTCAAATTTAGAGTATTTTGAAATTTGTAGGCATTTTCGATGTTGCTCAAACTCAAGGAAAGTATAGTTCAATTCTATAAGAAAAGAGCAGAAATTTTAAGATATAACTTAAAGTTTTCCCTTTTTAAGCTAAAGGATAGTATTGAAAAGTAAATTATAATTTTTATTGAAATTAATTTTGCTATTGATTTTTTCTTGAATATAAGTGGAAATAACTATAATCTATATGGATTTGCATTTGTATATGTGTGCATAGGTACATAGTGGAGCTTCAGAAATAAGTGACTTTATCGGAGAATTGTTAATGTTCCAAAAATGTTACTTGGGTTAGATTACCCTCTTCAGCATCAATACCTTGTTTCTGATTTTATATATGTTGTTACAGAAATCACATTTTAAACTTAGGTTTATTCTTTTTAGAAAATTAAATACAACTTCTATAATCCTGTCTTCATAAAGTAGTGATTTTATATATATATAAGTGTACATGATTGTGTGTCCATATGTGTATATGTATATATCATATCATAGTAATTTTTTGTTTTGTTTTATTTTTTGCTTTTTTGTTTTCCTACCTGTATGGCAGAGTGTTAATGTAGTTAAGTCAATAACATTTATCTTGGTTTTGTAGCAAGACTGATGAGGATATTAAATTTTGAAGACCTTGTTAAAATTAAATCATTAATTTAAAAATTAGTTGGTTTTTTTATTTTAGTAGGAAAGATATTGTTGTCTATGAATGGTTTACTAAGTTAGAATATATATGATATTAAAAATATTTGTAAGATGATTTTTTAATTGAACTTTCTGATTATGTATTTGAGATTCTTCATACCTATGTGATAATTTTATGAGTTAAAAGAAATTTTACTTTATCAACTATAGTTCAGATATTAAAACTTGTGTGTGGAATGGGGGTGGGGGATTAATGTGGGGGAATTGGGAGAAAAGTATAATGTCTAAAACAGTAAAGAATAAATTTCCATGCTTTTTAGTTTGAATTATTTTTATTCATTGTAGTGTTTTCATTTTGTGAGCTTTTCTATGCACATACAAAATGTTTCTCCTCAGGCCCCCTTGTATTTGCTGGTCCTATTTTTATGAACCATCGAGAACAGGCTCTAGCCAGACTCAGAGCCCATCCAGCTCAGCTAAAGCATAAACGGGACAAGCACAAAGGTATTTGGTCTTCCTTATCGATTAGGTGGGATACTTCCCCAGTTTCTTCCACTCATTTGAATTTTGTCTCTGGGAAAATGCACAAACCTAATTCTTCTACTTTGCTTCTTTCATTATATAGCCTGAGGAGAAAGAACATGCTGAAAATGTACTGTTTGTCAATGACTGTCAATCTCATTCCTTTTTGTTTGTTGACTTTGATAAAGAAGACATTTTGCAGTGTTTCTTTTTCTTTTCCTTTTCAAATTTCATAAAGTTGAGGGAAGGTGGAAAAATAATTATTGCTTTCTGTTTTTTATCCTTTATTATTTGCTCTTTGATGACTGCTGACGTTTTATAGTACTTTTTTTAAAAAAAATGTTTTAGAATTAACAATATTACTAAATTCATTGTATGAAGTGATAATGAGTTGATTGCTATTGCACTTTTCCATTGTTTTAATATTAAAGTTTCTATACACAACACACACAAATTACTTGGTATTTGAGGGTTAAATGCTGATAAGTGTAAGCAAAGAGTTATTATATAAACCTATTCTAGTCCTTGAAAACTGTCAGAGGTCTAGACAAGTCTGTGAGTTAACTAAGAATCTATTTCCATGTAATTCTTCGAGATCTCACAGCTCTGGATTAATTGGACATATTCCTAAAGCAAGCTTATTTTCTTTTAAACTACAGCTATGGGTCAACTAAGATCAGGAAAAAATTTAATGCAAAGTATTTATAAATTTATAAATAAATTCTGCCATGAATCGTGGCATATGTACCAGGGGTTCTTTGACAAATGTAACTTCCAGTTGCTGCTTTCTTAAATGCTCAGGATATATCCTACAAAATAGAATACAAAGTTTTAAAAACATACATTCCATATAAACAACTTAACCTGTTTTGTGTCTTATTTTTCCTTTGCTGCAAAACTGTTATGGACTAATTTTATTTTTAAACTTTCATGTGCAATATATTTAACTTTATTTATTTATATTTGCCTCTATCAGGTTATCGATTTGCCACTCAAAGCAAAACCACAAAACAAAATAAACAAAACCCCTGTTATTAGTCAAAGCACTGGTAGAGGACTATTGAAGATATATTCTACAGAAATAAAAATTGAGAATATTTTAAATCTAATGTGAGAAGGAGACAAACCATAAGAGACTCCTAATCTCACAAAACAAACTGAGGGTTAATGGGGGGTGGGAGGGTAAGGATAGGATGGATGGGTTATGGACATTGAGGAGGGTTTGTGCTTTGGTGAATGCTGTTAAAGATATAAGCCTGATGATTCACAGACCTGTACCCCTGGGGCAAAGAATAAAAAATAAATAAAAATTAAAAAAAAATAAATCTAATGTGATTATAGGAAAATTTGTGATTGCTTCCTTTACTGAGTGCTCTAATAATGCCATAAATGTTTAAATCTAAGGAACGATATTTGGGGTATCCTATGTATCAGTTATTTTATTGCCAGAATCTCTGATCTCATATTTTATACTTTGCCACTATTAAGATGGGTTTTTCTCAGTGACTTTTTTTTTACCCCCAATTAAGGAAGAGGGGAATTTTTCTAGTACTTTAGCTGAGTTAAATGTTCACATTTCATGAAGCAGTTTAAAACATTTTCAGCTTCATGTTAGTATCTTATGGCCAGACATCAAACTTTTTTGCAGAATTTGAAAATAAAATGCTAAATGAAGACAAGGTTTACAAATTTAAAACAGACTCTTCACATTGTCTTCATTGAGTAGCTATAGCAGTTACTCAACAATAACTGGCCTTGCTGCCATCTTATCTACCACAGGTTTGTTTTATAACAAGACTCTGTTTTTGTAGCAACCTCTTTAGAAGGACTTACTTGTGGTATTACAGTATACAGCCAGTTGTGTGTATGTGTATGTGTTTTTATCAGGTTTGGTAGAGTGAAACAGTTTCATCTCTTTACCACCAAAATGAATTTAAAGTGTAAGTAATACTTTATCAAATGGTGCTTTATTTTACATAAAGAGTATTAACTTACCACTCACTAATTCCTGTACACCCACAAATTCTCTCTCCCTATTCTCTTTGCATTCACTGTCCCTGCCATTTAATCATCTCCCCATGCACTCTGCTTTTACTGTTGCTACGTATAATCACGGTCTTTTAATAAATTTTTCCTACATGTGTTTTTCTCTTTTTTTTCTTACCCTGGTTGTCTTCCACTGAGAAATTTACTATATTAATTGCTGTGTTCTTTCTGTCTTATATTTAATTACACTGGTGGTACAGATTGTCAGATGGTAATAATTGAAATTGACTATCACTTTTTTGTGGAGGTGTGTGGAGGGTAAGAACTGTGGATTTATTGTTAACAGGAGTGGGTTCTAAGCTAGAAAGTTGGAGAGCTTCTGGCTGATTGGAGAAAATTCAGAGAAGGTTACGGAATCCATCCTATTATAGGCAAATTTTGACTGGAGGCAAACTAGACTCTATAAGGCTCAGTTAGTAAGTATAACTTATAATCCATAAAACATATAGTAAGTTATTTTAAAAATGTAACCATAGACCATATTTCAAACAGGTATCTGGATTAACATTTGCTTTGGCTATTCAATTCAGTACCTACAGAGAAAAAGATTTTGATGTAGTACTCCTAGTTAGGAACATCTGAATTGCTCTGGAGACAGTCTTGAAATCTGGTTTGGAGTGACTAATGTGAAAAACGAAGGCTCACTGATAAACATCTGTGTGTATTTTACACTTATTTTCTGTTTAGAAATGGTGTGGTATATTGGAAATATTATAGCCTTTGGAATTAGGCGTCAGTTTTAGTCCTAAATTTGTCATTTTATAGAACTATGTGGCTGTTCATAAGTTTTATAATCTCTTTGGCTTCAGTTTTCCTTTTTTTAAAAATAAGAATGGTAATTCCTAACTGATTATGTTGATTTGAAGATTAAATTAAGATATATATGTATGTGTATATGCATATATATTCTTGGAATTCTTTGCTTTCTCTTTTAGAATTATCCAAAGGCACAAAATTTTGGATTTGTTAAATATGTAATTAGTTTCTTTTTACAAAAGATTTAAGATGTCAGCCATTTGATGTTTGTAAAATACATGATCAAACTCCAGAACTGCCCCACTACTTATTACTTTGGGCTGGTTACTTAACCCTTCTAAGCCTTGGTTTTCCCAGCTGCAAAGTGGAGTAACAATACTGATACCATCAAATAATTGTATTGATTTTTAAAAAGCAACAATAATGAATATTGATTGAGCACTTTTTATATATTATTTCACTTAATCCTCATGAGGACCTTGTGAGGTAATGTGCATGATTGCTATTTTATAGATAGAAGGCAAAGGCTTAAAGAGGGTCCAGTATCCAATTGTCATACAACTAGCAAATGGTAGAGCCAGAATTCCAACTCAAGTCTCTTAGTCTTCAGTGCCCAAAAGCACACCTCCACTGTGCTATTTAAATATTCACACTGTTTAGCACAAAGTAAGTGCATAGCTAATTGTATTTGATAAGTGTTCTGTTTCTTTTAGTCATTTTGCTCAAAGTACTCACTGGGTTCTCTGATACATTTTGTGATATGCATGACTATAAGATTACCCAAGAAAGTGTAGATTGAAGTAAAGATTAAAATTAAAAGTAGAGGCTTTCCGGGCGCCTGGGTGGCTCAGTGGGTTAAAGCCTCTGCTTTCGGCTCAGGTCATGATCTCAGGGTCCTGGGATCGAGGCCCGCATCGGGCTCCCTGCTCAGCGGGGAGCCTGCTTCCCCCTCTCTCTGTCTGCCTGCCTCTCTGCCTCCTTGTGATCTCTCTCCCTCTGTGAAATAAATAAAATCTTTAAAAAAAAAAAAAAAAGTAGAGGCTTTCGATATTGAATCCTCTTATCTTTGTGTTTGTACACAAATACACATAACTAGTGTAGCATTATAGTTTCATTATCACATATGTATGAACATACTCATATTAGAGGAAAATGCAGATATGCTTATACCTAAATGGCCAATTGTGAGAATATTCAGACCTAAGTATTTTTCCTGCAGATCTGAGATTAACTTCATTGCTGCTCATTATCACTTTATTGAATAACGAGCAGAATTAATCTTACTGAATTTCACTTTCTGATTTTTGAATTGACACTGAATTTTTGGCTGTGAATCAGGTACTTTTTATTCTTTGATAATGTAATTTCTAGTACTAAGTAAATTTCTAAACTGTTAGAAGTATACTTGATTTTTTTAACTGACATCAAATACCAGATACAGATACATATTTTTAAAATTCTTTCACTGCTGCTGATAATGATCAAGAACTTCATCTCTCTTTTTTGATTTACTTGTTATGTTTTCAACATCTGTAATAATTGAGAGATTATTTTATGTAGTTAGATACAGGTTTGTTTAGATGAGCTTGAACAAAATGTTCCTGGTATTATTTTTACCTTTAAATAATAACTACTGCTACTCTTTTTTTAATCACTATGATTTTAATCAGTAAATTACTAGGCTTTTTTTTTTTTCTTTTTTCTTTTTTTTTTTTTTTTTTGTCTCCTTCCCTGATGCTATACCACTATTTTGGGATTTGAATCTATAATTTATTAATCTGTGACTCATAGGAAAGGGCAAAATGCTAAACTCAAAGGTAAAAACTTCTAATTAAGCATCAATACATTTATATAAAGTAGAATGATACTTGTAATATTGAATTTACCCAAGTGTGACAAAATCATGTGAACACAGAATGTTTTCTCTGTTAAATTCGATTTGGTTTTAATAATTAGATATTTTTACCAATTGAGATCAAACTGTAAAATTTCTATACATCTGTCTTATTTAGTTTTTAGACAATACTTACTCCTTTTTGTATAGGGCCTTGTTTATATTAACCATTCCACTGTCTTTCCAAGATGAGGAGTCTCTGAACTAAAATTGTATTTCATTTTGGATGGAGTTAAACAAAATATTGTGATTTTTTATCATTTTAGCCCATTCATTCTTGCAGATTTAGTTTGGCAAACCCACATTAGATAATTTAGCAAAAGAGGAATCCTATTCTTTATCCTATTATAGTAAAACCTCTCACTAATTCAGAATTTATTATACTTCAGATGCAGTATTTGTGATCTTTTTTGAGTAAAAAATTCAAAGTAATTTCTTCCTCTGAATTTTCAGGGTCATACTTATAAGGGGAAACTTGTCTAAAATCACTAGCTTTTCAAACCAAGGGCTCAAGAAATGAAGGATTCCTTCAGCGTGCCTTCAACCTCTGGGTCCAGCAGTTAATTCTTGTATGTTAAAGGACTTTTATGTTTATGGTACATTTTTATGTGATATAGGCCTATTTTGAATTATAATGTAGGTAACCACATTTTATTTACTGTAGCACTTAGTTTAATCTATAAACTATACTGCTTGAAGATATTAGAACTGAATTTTTACCTAAATGTTTTATGATTAAGAAACATCTTCTCAGTAAGTCATATGGGCCAACCTATTCTATGTTATTCCGAATTAGTGAGGTTTTACTGTCCTAGTGTTATAAAGAGTTTAAAGATTTTTGAAATAATAGAAAGTTACTTAGTTATAAAAAAAGGAACTCATAATTTAGGCCATTCTTATCTTACCTAGATTATTACTAAAGGTTAGAAATATTTAAGAAGAAGAAAGGGTAACATTGAACATAAAAGGATTTGATGCTATCTAGCATTCTAAAATGGGCAATAAAAATTCAGATGTAATTAAACATTTGTGTAGATCCACATGTGTATCTGCATATTATACACACTTATTTAGAGTTGCTATACCACAAGAAAGTGGCTTAGACTAGTTGACCTTTTGAAATTCCTTCCAGATTCATATTTATTCCATGTGCAAGGAATTTGAATCTTGATGATACAGAGATCATATTTTAGTGACATATAGTTTTAGATTAGGAAAAATGAGTTGTCTCCCTTATTTACAGTTTCCAGACTAAAATTTTATATTCTGGAATGTGGTTTTTATTTTATGGTCAAGATGCCAGAATATTCAAAGTCAAATGTAAAAAATAGGGGTAGAGGGAAATGCTTGAAACAAGTTCAAGAGGAGAAGAAAGAAGAACTGAAACAGAAAGGTTTGGTTGAGAGTAGTGTTTGGAGGCTAGATAAAGATCACAGAGTAGAATGACTGAGGAGCAGGGTGGAACAGGAAAGATGAATGAGAGCCAGCCATTGGATTACAATATATTGGATAAAGCTCTGGTCTTTATACATTTTTTACACTTCAGTTGTTGGACAATACTGATGGACAGGATAGCCTTTCTGAGATGTATATGGGAAATACAAGTCATTTGAAAGTCAACTAGGAACTTTTTTTTAAGTGGCTGGTCCTAACACTATCACTGAGTTTAAAATAATTGTTAAATGACTTTGCATGCAGTTATTTATATGCAAACTAAATTTTCCCATGTAAACTATTCAGAATTTTATTATTTGTATACTTTAATGACTCATTTACATTACATAACTGACTAGCTTAGTAGGTTTTATCCATAACCAAATCTTTTCTCTGTTTTTATTGATTTAGTGATACTGGCAAACAGAAATATATAGTGTATCTTTCCAAAATTGCTTCTTTACAGGTAGATTCTTGATCTATCACTTCTAACAGCTGCAGATTCTTCTTGCTTATTTCTTTTAACATTTTTCTCTTACTCTTCCATAGTAAACTGATTTAAAGTTTTATTTTGAAGATGAATAATGGCTTAACCACAAATTATAACACTTACAGATGGAAGTGGAGAACGAGGAGAAAAAGATGCCAGCAAAATCACAACATATCCTCCGGGTTCTGTGCGATTTGACTGTGAGCTTCGGGCAGTACAAGTCAGCTGTGGATTTCACCATTCAGGTAGCAGCTGGAACTTTAGGGTATAACTGCATTTTTACAATTGTGCTAAATAACTTAGTTGTTTGGTTTTGACAAATGTAGTCTACTAAGTATGTGTTAAACACTATAGTGTGGCAATTTCTCTCAAATCTGTAAAAGCTTTGTATTTGTCACAGAAACTGTGGCATGATAGAATAGGTACTTGTCTAGAGATCTGGTTTTTAATCTGTCTTCTGATGGACTTATTTTATAATTCAATTAATGAAACTCCTGAAGATGAAATAATCCCTAAAATCCCTTTGCTTTCTAGGATTCTGTGATTTTTATCACCTGTCCCATATTTTGCTGCTGTTCAATGAAAAATGTATATCAACAAATTTCTTAAAATGTAGAAAATAATTAAATTCTTAGTAAGTTACTGACATTTGACCTATATAACCTAGGTTGTACTAGTCAACCTTTATAAAAATAAAAATGTTAAATTCTTTCTTTGGTACTAAATGTATTTCCTTATTTGACAAGGCATTGACAGATATTAAAGTTCTTTCAATGAAGTTGTGCATAATTGTACAGAGTTCAAACCCATGCACTACCTCTATAATTATCCTAGATATGAGAGAACATTATTTTCTATGGAATTTTCTACTCATTATTAAAAAGGTTTTACAGTTGGCCCAAACTGGCATCTTATTAAATATTAATATTATTAAAGGGTATTTATAAGAATTTTAATGTATTATTAAAAATTATACATTTTTATAACCTACAAAAATATTTGATAGAACTGAAGTTATATTATCTTACTACATGTAAATTGCCTATGGTTCAATTACCCATTTTTTTTTAAGTTTTTATTTTAATCATCCAGGCCTCATATGACTGGTGCACTCCTTAATCCCCATCACCTATTTCACCCATCCCCCCATCCCCCTCCTCTGGTAACCATTAGTTGGTTCTCTACAGTTAAGATTCTGTTTCTTGGTTTGTTTCTCTCAATCTCTTTTTTTTTCCTTTGCTCATTTGTTTTGTTTCTTAAATTCGACATACGAGTGAAATCATATGGTATTTGTCTTTCTCTGACTTTCTGTTACTCTCTAAGTCTATCCATGTCATTGCAAATGGCAAGATTTCATTCTTTTTCATGGCTGAATAATATTACTTTGCATGTATGTATGCCACATATTCTTTATCCATTGATGTCAATTACCCATTTTAATGGCTCTTTAAATTTTAAATAGTGAATGTTATACTGCTTTCAGTATTGTTATGATGGAAATATAGAATGCATATAATAAAGCTGTGTATTTTGTTTTCAGTGGTTTTAATGGAAAATGGAGATGTCTATACATTTGGATATGGGCAGCATGGGCAGCTAGGACATGGAGATGTCAATTCCAGGTACGCTGACTTTTTATTTGAAGATACTTTTTTTGTTCTTTCTAAATGCGTATTTCTACACTTGAAATCGTATTTATGTCATTGTTTTGTAAAGTGTGGCCCATAAATTATTGGTGGATCTTAATTTTGTGGTTGAGTGCTTTTGTGGGGATAGATGATTTTGTGGCCTCAGAGGAAACATTGATTTACATTTTATACATTTAAAATAGAAGAGTGAGTATGGAAAAAAAAAGAAGAGTGACTATGATTATCACAAAATCCTACTATCTTCTTAATAATTACTATATTTTCTTAAAGGCTCTTCATGGCAATAGAAAAGACAATGAATATCCCCAAATTGCATTTTTAAAAATCAGTGGATTCATTCACATTCCTTGATGTGTCTGTTTTGAAATTTTGATCTAATATTAACATGAAATCATGGACTCATTTGAATAATCTTTAAACAAAGCCTGTGGTCTCTCAGAGGAAACTGTGTGACTTATCTGGAATAGTGAAGAACTAATTGTGGTGAAGACTACCAGACATTGCCTTATACTCATTCTTCCCTATTTTCATTTGGGAGTAGAGTTTTAGCTGGTGACATAACCATGCAGTAAAGACTCATTTTCCTGCTTCCATTGCTGCAGGATGTAGCCGTGTAAATTAGAATGTGCTTTGGAACCATGCTATTAAAGGGGAGGGAAGTACTCTTCCATTTCCTCTCCTTGCTTCCCAGCTTGCGGCCTGGAATCCACGTGTGGTGGCAGGAACTGGAGAAGTCAATACAGTGACCATAACTTGAAAACCACGTATTGAGACTGGCAGCGCTACTGGCTACTACCATAGAACTGCCACATTGACTTCTTACAAGTGGACACTTAGCTGAGAGAGAAATAAACTTCTATCTTGTTTAACTCCTTGTTACTTTGGCTTTCCTTATAACAGCCGAATCCATTTCCTGCTTAATATAGTAATGAGAATGCTTTTGGCCGAAAGCATAGAAAATCCATCTTTAAGAAGAAGTTACTAAGACAGGATGTGGTGTGCAAAGGATTCATTGGGAGAAAGCTCTTGTGGAAGATAAAAGGGAAAAGAGCAGGAAAAAGCAGGAAAAACTGTCACACGCAATGCAGGTCTGACCCCTGTGAGAGGAAAGAAGGAAGAAGAACAGGGTAGGAGGTCTAGAGTGAAGTGCAGTTCTGAGAGAGTTTCAGGCAGGCAATGCAGTATCCTCAAGCTGAGGTTGCCTGTGGATGGTCCAGCATTATACCTGCACCATGCTCAGACATGGCTGGAAGCATCCTAGGGGAAAAGAATGGCCTTATAGATCCAAAGGGACAGCATCTAAGGCTGTCAGTCAGCTTTGCTCCCTGAATTAGGTTGTCAGAGGTCTGAGTGATCCACATATATGGCTGCCTCACTATTGAAACCAGCCTTATTAATCAGGCCTGGAGATATGTACGGCAACTTCAGGCCAGACTTGACTTACCAATTCATTTTGCCGTAAGAACTTTCTTTCTTTTGTGAATCTCTGCTCTGCCTCATTCTCCCTTGTAGTCATAAGCTACCTGCCAGAATCAACTGGGCGTATATGGTTTCTCTTTTACATACAGTGAATTACTGTAGTCAATAAATAAAATCCAAGATTTTCACTCTGTTCTGAAACCACCCCATTATTTTGGCAGGGATGCAGTTATTGCCATTTATTTGGTAAAGACCGGTGATTCTTAATCCTGGCTGCACATTGGAATTACCTAGGGAACTTCAGAAATCCTATGTCTGGATTCTACCTCTAGAATTTCTAAGAAGTGTATGTTGGGAGGTGTGGGTGGGGTGGAGGTGGATGGAGGCAGCAAGTGCAGTGCTGGATAGGATCAAGAGTTTTTTTCCTAAAAGCTGTCCAGATTCTAATGTGCATCAGGATTAAGAACCGTTCACTGTTTGTCCCTCGAGGGCAGGGTCAGATCCATTTGCAGTGCACACAAAATGGGTATGAAATGGAATGTCCTTAGTTACTTTGATGAATGTTGTTGCTAATGAGAAAAGATGATTAAGGAACGATTAAGTTGAATTTCTCACTAAAAACATAAGTGTAACATCCATTTGATATTCTTGTCAAGACATTTGTAAAGCTATCACAATCTTCTTCCTTTTATTTAAATGTTTTAATTCTAGTTAACAAAAGGTATCACAATCTTAATGACAGAGACTGTGCTTGGAAAGAGAGCAAAAGGTCTTTGGCAGAATTAGTTTATCAGATATCACTGGATATGACATTTGAATATTGGACGTTGAATATGATGAAATATCAGCAGCTTGCAGGATTGAGCAGTACTGTCACAGGTGTTAGAAGGCAACACATATTTTGCTTTATAGTTCAACGACATCAATGATATGCAGAGACTGGGTCAGGGTTATAATTTGGGGAAGAATTTGGCAACTTTTCTGTTTTTCACTGGGGCTCATGACACAGGAGAAAAGTGTTTATCATCATCTTCATTATCATTATCATTGTTGCTGTTGTTGATAATTTTGTAGTTTTGGTATAAGCTGAGAAAAGTGCATTACAGTTAGACATGATGGACTATCAGTCGTGTGCAGCAAGAGGGCACTTCTTCCCAAGTCATACTTTGTACTTAGATGCCATTCCGCAGAATATAATTGGCAAATAACTATATTTCATGGTCTTCCCTGAATGGGAGGGAAATAGTGAAAATCATGATTATAATCAAGCCACAGCCCTGAGGTACCTGTGCAACACAAAGAGCAAACAACACAAGCACAAAATTCTGCTACACCACATTGAGGTGTAATCGCTGTTGAAAGAGAAGTCCTCTTGTCAGCTTTTACAGTAAAGAGGTTACCTAAAAACATTGTCTCGTAGACCTGATTATATTAGGAAGCACCATCACTTAATTTGCACTGACTTGCTCAGGTGATGATATCATAGCAATATGTTGAGTATTTTGAATAGCTGAAATTTATCATCTTCACAAAAATATAAGTTTAAATTATTAAAAGGATACTAGGGTTTCTTAAGAAGATTAAACTCTGGTGGGGTTTGCTTTAACTGCTCGAAGTTGTTCTTTTCCCACAGGTACATTTTGATTCCTGTTTCCATTCATTGAGTTGTAACTGAAAAGTTGTAGCATGTGGTGTGGTGAGAGTAACTGGGTAACCCAGTGAAATTCTGCTTACACACTATGCCTGGGTGCTAAACAGAAATTATCCAAAACCATTTCTGTTGTAACCACTTTAGTTACCCTGTTTGTCTTGACCCATGTGGGACTTGGAAGGCAGGACACAAGAACTGTGGTACTAATTCAAAAACGAATTGGCCACGTATGTGGAGGAACAGAGCCCCCATAGTATACATGTTAACTACCACAAAGAAGACATTTAATAGATATTTACTTAAAGTGTATGGTTGGGGGGCAATTTTAAAAGTTTCTGATAATCAAGTGCTTTTAACTGGAATTTAATGTGTAGCACACATTAATAATATGTGATTAATGGAAGGTCAGTATTGAAGTGTGCATGGTGGCAAAGATTAACAAAATGTTATTGATTGTCTCCTTACTTAATGTGTTGTCTTAGCAGAATGAGTTCATTCTTTAGTTTGGGTCCTGATTCTATCACTTGGTGACCATATGATTGGCCAAGTTTACTTAACTTGTCTCTGTTTCTTCCTCTGTTTAATTGAAGTAAATGTATTTGCCTCAGAAGGTTCTTCTGAGAATTCAGGGAGATCATGCCTGTCATTTACGTAGCTCAGGGCCTAGTCCACAGTAAGTGCTCAGTGATGTTAGCCGTGAACGTCAGAAAGCTTGTGAGGGCTTTTGTACATTCTCATGACGTGAGCATACTAACCCTCTTTTTGGTGTGTTTCTTTTGTTCAGTATTCTTCTAAATGTCTGAATTCCACTTTTTTTTTTTTTATCATTTTCAGTAAACTTTAACCTGGCTGTTGGCAAAGAGATTATAGAGTTTAGAGGCTTTTTTATTCTCTGTTTTCCAATAGAATTTTGATCATTCTTGAAGTGTTTTTGAGTTTCTTTTTTTTCTTACTAGACTGTCTTCATTCTGCATTAGTGTATTACCCAATCATAGTATCTGGAACCATTTAGACAAGACTGAAATCTTTGCTTCATCTCTTACCAACTACATAACTGTGATTTACTAGGCCTTACTTTAAATACCGGTAGGATTGTTGAAGAATTAGTGCAGTGTATGTGAAATGCCTAGTATGCACACATGCATGCAAACATACACACATAGTTTTTCTGTTCTTCCTGTGTATTCAAAATAATTTAATAAATGGGCTCACTAATATTATGGAAATAGTTCGAAGACTGTATTAGAAAGTCTGCCACTAGCTCTTGGGAAAGTGCTTTAAGTTCTTCACATCTACCCATAGAGTTATTTTAATAATCAGTGATACATTTTATGTAAAAGTCCTTTGCAAACTACAGACAGGTTAACTGTTAGCAAGAACGTTCCCTTTATTCTTTATTCATGGGCATTTAGAGAGCATTAGTTCACCACATAACCCTTGGGCAATTGTGGGGTTTTAGTTTTGGCTTTGGTTTTGGATTTTTTTTTGGCAAAACTCCCTGTATCTCAGAGTTGAAAACCATTTACCTTTCACTACTATTCTTAGTCATATTACTCCATCCACAAGTTGAAAAACTACTGCTCTTTTGAGGCAAGGCCATTATGCTCTATTCCCCTTTCATTACTTACCATTCACTCAGTTGACTTTCATTTTTTTTTTTCAAAGATTTTATTTATTTCTTTCACAGAGGGAGAGAGATCACAAGGAGGCAGAGAGGCAGGCAGAGAGGGGGGGGGAGCAGGCTCCCCGCTGAGCAGGGAGCCCGATGTGGGCCTCGATCCCAGGACCCTGAGATCATGACCTGAGCCGAAAGCAGAGGCTTTAACCCACTGAGCCACCCAGGCGCCCTCAGTTGACTTTCATTCATCGAAAATTTAGTATGTGTTTCACAGTGTTTTCTCACTCTGAGTCTTGTCACACTCTGAGTGACTTTTGTATCCTGGTCAGTAGTCCTATATAATATACTTATCTTGACACCTTCTATCTAGTAGATTTAATTCCCACATTCGTGGTAGTTATTCTCAGGACCCATCTTGGATCCAGCACAGCTCCAACTCTGAATTCTTAAGTTTAAACACCTCATAATCTGATGATAATTTCTTCTTCTGTTACTTAGCTTTACTTTACTTGGCCTTTGACTTTATTAGTACTTCATTCCCCCACTGCCCTCTATGTTTTTACTCTCTTCTACCTTTTTTACTTTATTTTCTTTCCAAGTTAGAGATTGCTATTTATTCTCTTCACCTAGACTCTTATCAGTAACTTCAGTTTTCTTTCCGTCTTGGTCTTGATGCTAGGGTATGGCAAAACCTCCAGCATGGATCAGTCTGTCCATGTTTTCCAAGTCTAACTTAGGCTTCTGGAAAAAAGTAAATCACTGTATATGTGCAAATATTTACCTGACTTCCAGATTCATGCAGGGCTTCTACAATGGGCAATCATTGTTCTGCTTTGTGGTTTTGAACTATTTGTTTTAACACCTCTTGAGAATTTGGTGAAAGATGGGGTCTGTCTTCAGAACAGTAGATATAAGAATATGCACATAAAGGTTGGCTTACAAATTTAGGAGGTTCACAGATTCCCTGAAGCTCACTCACAGTCTTCCTAGAAGTCCTTTGAATCTCAGTTAAAAACTCCTGATCTGCATATTTATTTGTTCCATTCACCACCATCCCTTTTCTGTAATCTTCAAATCCTCTGCTTACCCATTTCCTTCTTCCTCTCACATCACAGCAAAAATAAAAACCATTAGGTGGGAAATTCTTCACCCCACCAACTCTACAAACCTATCTGCATCTATACTACTTCTTTCGCTCCTTCTTCATGTTACTTTGAAAGAGGGACCTGTTCTCGTCCATGCTGCAAAGGCCACCTCCCTTTTCCTTAGGGATCTCGCTTTTCCGTTTCTCCTCTCTAAACTGTATCTTTAGCCATTTTATCTCTACTCAGCTTTTAAACTTACATAAATCTATATCATCTTAAAAGGAACAAAGCCTCATTGAGCTTCATTTTCCCTTTAGCTGTTGGTTCTCCTTTATTTTTCTTTTTGTGTGTGGATATTCTCTCTCCCTTTGCCCCTCCTGCCTGCTTGTGCTCTGTCTCTCTAAATAAAAAAATTAAATTAAAAAAAATTTTTTCAGACTTGTCTCTAAAACAGAGCTTCCCTATTATGTGTCAACTGTTTCTACAGTGGTTATTCTAATTACAGATAATGATTACTAAAAGTGATTAATAAATACTTAACAAAATCATACAAGGATGGATACAATGGATATAAGGATGTCATTTATTGTAATGGTTACCATTTACTCAGTGTTAACTGTGTGCTAGACATTGATCCAAGCACTTGACATGAATGAGTTTCTCTGTTGTTCATAGGAACCCTACAGGGTAGATACTGTTTCATATTATCCTCTATGTTATAGAAGAGAAAACTAAAACACAAGAAGGATGAGTACATTGTTCACAGTCTTGGTCCCAGTGCTGTTGTGTGGTGTGGCTGGAATTTACAGCCAGGCAGTCTAGCTCTAGGTCCGGGCGTCCAGTCACTGCTCTCATGCTTATTGTCATACTGTATTCTGATTTCATTAACCACTCTGTTAAAATCTAAAATTATAGCTCACTTAAAAAGGTAGAAAAGAGGATATAAAATGGATTGTTTCATATAGCTCCTGGATTGAATTCCTGTTAAAACAGTGTATGGTTTTTATTTCATCCAATAAATATTTATAGAGCTCTCTAATGTGCCATTGCTATAAAAGGTAATTTTTTTTCCTTTTAAAACAAATGTAGCACCAGTCTTTCAGAAAAAAATAAAAATTATGTGTCCATAAGTAGGGTAGTAAATTCAGGAAATCTTTTTAGTGATCTCTTTAAAGTCAGTGATAATGTCTTTTTCATCTTTGTATATCTGGCACCTAGGATGAAGGCAGGCATACGGTACCTCAATAAATATTTACTAAATATACTATTAGTGCCTTTTATCTCTTCTATTCCTTATTGCAATGTTTATTTATTGCTTTTTATTTTGGTTGTCTTGTAAGAAATTGACTTAATTTTTTTTTTTTTTTTTTTTTTTTTTAACCTAGGGGATGTCCCACTCTTGTTCAAGCTTTGCCAGGCCCTAGCACACAAGTTACTGCAGGCAGCAACCACACGGCCGTACTTTTAATGGATGGACAGGTCTTCACATTTGGAAGTTTTTCTGTAAGGAATTTTTTAAGCATTAATAGTATTGCATTGTACCATTGCCTTACAATTTGTGTCAGCTATTTTTTCTGGTTTCAGTGAAATTCTTGTGTTATAATTATTGCATATGCATATTTCCTGTCTCCACATCCAGCATACACAAGACCTGAATGACATTACTGTGAAATAATTTTCTTCTTTAGTGTAGTATTAGAATTTATTAAATTTAACAGCTGGGTTAGAATTTGGCATGTTTATTCTGGGTCAGAATCCTTTAAGCATTCAGTAGTTATTCTGTCATTTGAGACCTTATTTCCCAAGTAACTTGCAAGGATTCATTTTTCTTAACATGTAGAACTTTTTCTAATTTAGAACTTCTTAAAAGCCTTGGTTTTCTTACTAGATTTGTTTAAAATTATAGTTTCCTTTTTCCTCTGCTTTTCTCTGTCTCTTGCCTGTTTTGTTCTCTTTCTGCCAAAGCTTGAAAAGAGTGAAAATGCTTTGAGAATTTTATGTAGTTTGGGCATAGTAGAGATCAAGAAAAAGCCTTTTAAGACTGTGCTAATAAGCCTATACCATCCGTGGGTAACTATTCATAACTCCATAACCTAAGTCTCTGGGATGTAATTTGCAACCGTTGAATCTTTTAAAAATGTAAGTGTGAACTTTAAAACTTTAAGAAAAAAGTCTTTTATTTGGAAATGCTTCTAAAATACAGAAAGATTCCAAAAAGTAAGAATAGTATGTAGAACACCTATATACTGTTGAACCAACTTCACCTATTTGGTAACATTTTGATTTGCATTATCACTTGTACATGCATGCTCTTGTTCTCTCTTAAGCACTGTGTGTGTGTGTGTGTGTGTGTAAAAAACATATTTTTTCCTGAATCCTTTAAGAATAATTTTGCATACATTATGATCCTTTATTCCTGAATACTTCAGTTTGTATTTTTTTGATTGATCCAATAATTATTTTTTGGTGTTTTTTTGGTCTCCTCCAATTTAAGATCAGGTATTGCATTTGATTGTGATGTCTCTTTAGTCTCCTTTAATTTGTACCATTTCCACTCCTTTCTTTGTCTATCATGATGACACTGAAATTTTTGAAGAGCATTGTATTTTTTGTTTTAATAAAATGGTCCTCATTTTTGTTTTTCTGATATTTCATCATGTTTAGATTCAGCTCATGCATTCCAGGCCAAAATACTATATAAGTGGTGTTGTGTTCTCCTCAGATATCACATCTGAAGGCACAGAATGCCCACCTGGAAAATGTCTGATTTTTCTCCTTCATAATTAATATTTTTTCTCTTGAAACTAATAAGCCATTTATGGGTTGACTCTTTTTATAAGACAGTTTTAAGGTGCCTGCTTCTCTTAAAGTTTCCCCCTAGATTTAGATTCCCATTCTTGCCTAAACCAGTCTTTACTATAATGATTGCAGAATGATGATTTTCTAATTCTAGCACCCCCTCACATTTACCAGTTGGCCCTTTGCATTTTATTGTAAGCAGGAGCCCTTCTTTCTCATTAGATTTTTTTGGTACAGATGCATGTATTTATATTTTCTTCCTTACTGTCCATAATTATTTGGGTGTGTATTGTCTCAGATTTCATGGATTAGAGTCCCTTTTGAGCTGGCTCCTGTGTTCTTGTGACATGCCCCTCATTTTGGGAGCACTTCCTTACTTCCTGGCATAACCAGGTGTCTCAGGCTTCTCTGTATCAGTCCTAGAATCAGCCATTTCTTCAAGAATGGGGTCCTTTTTAGTGGGGACTAGTTTTAGACCCCATTTGAGCATTAGGTGTATTCATTACAGTGGGGTGTCTTTATATCCCCAGTACACATGTGTATGCATATATACATACACGTAGGTATTTTAGAAATCAGAAGCCCACACCAGTACCTCTAATTCCAATCCATCCCCACAGGGGTCTTTCTTACCTTGACCCATTCTGTGAATTCTTCCACAGTAAGAATTCTGGCTTCTAACAGTATGGGTACATTTATTTCTCATTCACTCAGTCCTGAAATATGGGTAAAGTAGTTTTATATTTGCTTTTCCCACACCACTATAAAAACAAACTCACTAAAAGGAGTTCACGATTTGTCTGTCACTCTCACTCCTGCCCCCTCTCACCTGTGTCCTTCCCCACAGCAAAAGGTATATAGTCAAATACTGTGTTTATAAGTTACTTAGGTTCTTTCCCCCACCCAATTTCAGTGGAATTATATTATTCCTTTGGAATAGAGTTGGATTCATTTGTTTCAGTTTGCCATTTTTTTTATTTAAAAAAAAAACTTTAGTTAATATTCACAAGCGTAGGTACAAATAACAGATTCTTTGTGAAGAGCAGCAACAGCCAGGGATCACCCTTCCTCCCCTTGTCCCTGAAAAGAAGCCTTTTTACAGGTCTATTTGTCTTAACCTATCCTGGGGCAGGGTTTCATTTCTGTAAAGTGAGTAAGATGTCAGGGGTTGGGGGAGAGAGATGCCCTTTCAGCATGGAGATAACTTTGGCCTGGAACAATGAATGAGGCTCCCTAGGGATGCCAAAGGGAGGGCAGAAAGGGGGCAGATTCAGAAGACTGTTAAACGGTGGTGTTCCTCTTCTCCCTGTGATAACAGTCTTCTTTGCCATTCCACTGGTAAAAATGCTGATGCCTGGCATGTTCTGTCCTCTTTGAGCTCTCAGACTTCTAAGGAAAGGGGCTTCTGGTCCAGTGCACTGTTTCAGTTTGCTTTTAGTTTTAGGATCCCTCATCTCATATCTTTAGATATAATTTTATTTTTTTGCATATGTACAACATTAACATGTTTCCAAAAGTTAAAGTAACACAAAAATAGTATACTCAGTCAAGTGTCATTTCCTCCCATATCCCCTTTACTCCATGCTTGTAAGTAATGAACTTCATTGTTTTTCAGTTTATCCTTCCTGTGTGTATTGTATAGATACAGGTGTGCGTATATATATGTACACACATACAATTATTTCCCTTTCTTTATTTTTCAAAAGGTAGCATTTTATATGTGCTCTTCTGTACTTTGCTCTTAACCACTTTACTATCTCTCCTAGAAATCATTCTGTGATAGTTCCTAGAGATCTTCCTCATTCTTTCTTTTATATCTGCTTAGTACCCTTGTGCATATATTCTATAGTTTATTCAGTTTCTTATGCTTGGACATAACTTCCCAATATTTTGCAAATACTTTCCAATTATTTTGCAATGAAAGCAATAAACACTATTAGAGGTGTATCTTTGAGGTAAATTTCTAGAAGTAGATATATGGGTTGAAGGTTTGTGCCTCTGCAGTTTTGTGGGACAGTAACAATTCCTTTGTTTTCGCATTCTCACCAGCAGTGGTTGAAAACGCCTGTTTCTTCACAGGCTGGTCAACAGAATATGCGGTCGTGCCTTTTAATTTGTGTCAGTCTCATGGGTGAGAAATGGTCCTGCACACTTTGAAGCCCCTTTCCTGTAGCTGGTGCTATGAGCCTTCGTTTCATATTTTGACATCAAGTGTTAGATTTTCTCTTTGGGAGATAATTTTGCCAGTGCTTTTTCTAAGTCTTCCATACTCTACTGTTTTCCCTCAGAAGCCGCCCTTTTGCACTCTTCACCCCCTCCAGCTTGCAGTGCAAGTCCAGGGTGAAGACTCTTGGAATTTGGCTTTTTCCTCTGGTTATAGGTGACTGAAAGGTCATCAGATCTGCTGTTTTCCTAAACTGCTGAAGGCTTGAGTCACGTGCGGTTTTCTTTGCCCTGTGTGTTGGTTTTATGTTGTTTTGGGGAGAATGTGAATAGTAATTGAAATCAGCCATTTTTGTCCTCGTTGCAAACTTTTATGAATTTAACTATGGCTTATGTGTAATCACATTCTGAATCCCATGGCCTGTCCAGGCGTCTGCTGTATTTTTACACTGCTGTTCTTTACATTAGTTGGTTGATAGTAGAGAATAGATATTTATTTCAGTAGTCAGTGACAAATAGAATTATTTTCCTTAGAAGGAAGCATAATAAATCCTTAAATATGATATACTTTGCTCAATGTTCACATTTTTATGCCTTTTTTTTTTTTTTTGGTCAAAAAATTAAGGATAGACATTGAAAAAAGCTGAGAATTTACATTGAAATTTTGGGCTTCTTCTCTGTTTCTGTGGTTGCCACATTGTTCCCTCCCCTGGTTCAGCCCACGGCTTAAAGCTCCGTTGCTTTAGCAGTCACTTTGTGGCAGTATTTTCTTGCTGTGGTACTGAAGGACTGATAGAACACACTAGAAACCTGATAGTTGGGTGAGAATTAACCAGGCTATTTGCAGTGTTCCAGTGTTCGTCAGGTATTTTGCTAATGATTTCTCATTCCCAGGACTTGCAGATGACCCATGAGACAGCATTTTCCACCCTCCAGAGGGCTTTTGGAAGGGGAGTGCTTTGGGGGGAGGGCAAGCTCCTGAACCAGGGGTGGATGTATGTTTACCCATCCACCCTCAGCTTTCTTTTATAGCTACTATTAGCTTAGTAATGAGAGACTTTCTATTGTTTTTTAAATTAAACTATTACCTAACCTATTACCTATAGACAGCCATAGTTTTTAAGTGAGTTAACAATTATTTACTTAAGATATCATACCTTACCATTTGGTTGTGCTTTTTATCTTGAAACATAAGTAAAATAACTTAATAACACCTGATCGTGTGTAAAAAATGTAATTTTCTAATTGGATTCACAGTTGTAGTATTCATTATTTTGGCCTTTACCCAAGTATTTTCAGACTGTGATTTTAGTAGTGACTTTCTGTCATCTTAAGCACTATCAACTTAAAATAGCAAAGTGATTTTTTTAAATGAATAATTTGCAATGCTAATTTTTTTAACATTTTGTATATTTATTATACTTTTCATTTAAATGTAGGTGACAGTATTTCAGGGCAGTTTCTTGGATGGAAAAATATTTCAGCTTTATTGTGATTTTTTTAATAATATACTTTGTGGTTTATTGGGGGAGAGTTCCTAAGAATAATAGAAATAATTTTATTCCTTTACAAATTTTGGTATAAATTCCACATGAATTTCGTTAATTAAAAAAGGTACTAAGAATCGATAAAGAATAATTTCTCTTAGAGCTGTTTTTGTCTCCTGTCCTAACTTTATAAAAAATTATAGACTGTTTATCTAGTAATGTTGTTAATATGGTTTATTTAATCTTTTAGAAAGGACAGCTGGGTAGACCAATTTTGGATGTGCCATATTGGAATGCAAAACCAGCTCCCATGCCTAACATTGGATCAAAGTATGGAAGAAAGGCTACCTGGATAGGTGCAAGTGGGGACCAGACTTTCTTACGCATTGATGAAGCACTTATTAATTCTCACGTGCTGGCTACATCAGAAATTTTTGCCAGTAAACACATAATAGGTAATACTTCCAAACAAACAAATGTACTTGCCAAAATTTTTGTCATGATTGACAGAGATTTTTGTCATCTTTACCTATTATGAGGTATATAATCTTAGAGCTTTTTGTCTTCTTTCTATTTGAAAAAATTTAAAAGAAACTTTTAAATGTCTGTGTTTATGTGAGTATTTATAAGCTAGAGAGTGGTGGAAATATGAGTTAAATTGTGATAGGATAAAACCTATTATTGGAAGGAGGAATTTTTCTGTATTGATTCTTGTTAAATAAATGGTAGAAATTAATTTTTATGAAGGGTTACTACATCAAACTTTGAAGTTCCATCTATAGGTGTAAATCTATACTTGTGTCTGTGATATCATAAATAATTATATAATGGAGTGATATAGTATAGAAATTAAGAGCATATGTTGTGGATTTAGACAGCCTGAGGTTTTGGTACTAATTCTATTACTTGAAAGTATTTAATTTATTTAACTCTCAGTTTCTTCATCTGTAAAATGGATGTGATTATAACAATTCCATTATAAATAATACTTAACCTTCTAAGTTGAGGCGTTATAAAAAGATAATGCATTTTTAAGATGGATAAATATCTTTCCCCAAGGCTTGGTACCTGCGTCTATATCAGAACCTCCTCCGTTTAAATGTCTTCTGATAAATAAAGTGGATGGGAGTTGTAAAACTTTTAATGACTCTGAACAAGAGGATCTGCAAGGATTTGGTGTGTGTCTTGATCCTGTATATGATGTCATTTGGAGGTAAGCTCTGTTTATAAAATAGAGTATTAAATAAGTTCTCATCAGATTATACTCTTGTGGTGATATAAAATTGAGGTATCAGGCAGAACTTTTATACTTGAGAATTCTCTTGTTTAACTGTGCTTCCCAGGACCTTTGCAGTGTAGTACAATGTTTAAGCGTATGTCCTAAGCATATCCCGGATATCCCAGTATATACGGTTATCCCAGATCCACAGTTTGCTTTCTTTTTTTTTTTTTTAAAGATTTTATTTATCTATATGACAGAGACGCAGTGAGAGATGCAACACTGGCAGGAGGAGTGGGAGAGGGCGAAGCAGGCTTTCCCACAGAGCAAGGAGCCCAATGTGGGGCTCGATCCCAGGACCCTGGGATCATGACCTGAGCTGAAGGCAGATGCTTAACAACTGAGCCACCCAGGCACGCCCACAGTTTCCTTTCTGTGTCACCTTGGAGTGGTTACTTTGACTCCCGTGTGCTTCTCTTCTCTCATTTATAAATTTGGAGTAATAATAGTACCTACCTCATAAATTGTTATGAAAAGTGAAGAATTTAGAGCGGAAGCACGTAGTAGGTGCTATAGAACTGTTTGCTGCTGTCATATTAAGCAGTTTTACTTTCAAGAGTTCTGTTGTTAATTATTTTTGATCTGTCAGCCATCCTATCTATGTTTCCATATATCGAGTTATTATCAACTACATAGAAGAAATTGTGCCAAAAACAATACAGAATAATTAAAATAAATGCCCTTTATGAATATACGTATATTGGTAGAGCAATGTAGAAATGTATAGGATTACCAAACTCTTAGAAACTGTAAAAATGCAGAGAATGGTTACAGGTACACTAGAGACTCAAATTATATTGTATTTGCCTAAAATTCATTACGGTGCTTTGTATGCATAATGAGTAAAGAAAATTTTTGTCATCAGCATTTCTGGCTTTGAATTCTAGTAGGAGCTGTCCCGCATGTTACTGGATTGACTCATCACAGGACTTACCTTTTTCTTTTTTTTTTCTTTCCACCTCTTTCATTGTTTATTTGGCCAACCACAGTGGACAGGAATTGGATAAATTGAAAGGTTTAAGTGGCACCAATGAGGGAAGGGCAAAGAATTTTTTTTTTTCTTTTAAAGATTTTATTTATTTGACACAGAGGGAGAGAGAGATTACTAGTAGACAGAGAGAGAGGAGGAAGCAGGCTCCCCTCTGAGCAGGGAGCCCGATGCGGGCCTCGATCCCAGGACGCTGAGATCATGACCTGAGCCGAAAGCAGAGGCTTTAACCCACTGAGCCACCCAGGCGCCCATGGGCAAAGACTTTTTTGTCTTCTTCCTCTGTTCATGCCTACTGTCATTTCTGTCAGCCAGCCAGGTCTTAAGAAGCCATGTTTCCTATCAGCCCTAAGGCTGCATTCAGAGTGAAGGAATGACAGTACTTCCCAGGTTGCTGACCAGCCTACTGTCTTACTTGGTCATTTTGTGAGAAGGCCTGGAAGCCAGAATTGATTGAGTAGCGCTCTAGCAGCATTACACAGGATAGATTATATAAGGAGAGACTAGAGGTGAGTAGTCTTATAGTAATTCTTATGAAGACATGAGGTACTAAGAACCAAAATCAGAGTGGTCACAGGGGAATAGCATGGAGGCGTTAGAAAGGCTCTGGTGTAAAGATGACTTTAGATGGTGTAAAGATGACTTTAGATGGTGTAAAGATAGACTAGTCATTAATTATTTACTGATTACAAGTCTGTATACAAGAGACTTAGTTACCAAAGAGCAAGCTCTGGTTTGGACTTAGGTTTAAATTGATGTTTTGTTTTCTATAATCTTTGTATGTTTTATCTTTAAATGAAAGAAATTTACATTAACAAAATATCAACAGTGGAGACTTTGTTTATGGATACATTTACTAAATTAGAAATGCATTCTCTAAATTAGTTACTAGCAGAACTGGATTCTAATGGTATAACCAGAGCTATTTCCCTGGAGTCTTGACAGAACTACAGAGCTCAGAAGTATAATGTGAAGGTAGTTGAGCCTTGCCTTCTTCACATATGGTGATAGCAGTGGGAGAGATGATCTGAAATGCCTTGCTAGGTCCTTGAGTATTTACTCCCTTGTTCCAAAACAGAGATTGAAAGATGAAGGGCAGTCTCCTCAAATGTTTCATTAAATATCTGGAAGGTGTTTTCTTGTAATCAGGATCAGAGTTTTATTCCATTATCCTGACTTCTGCCTGGTTTATGTCCTTTGTGTTTTTCAGTAGGTACTCACATTTTTCAGCCCTCACAAATGCTGTAGGCTTAGTAGTAGCTCACTTTGACTTTCCTTCTGGGCCAGAGTTTGCTTCCTTTTGTATTCTTTTTTTTTTTTTTTTAAAGATTTTATTTATTCATTTGACACAGAGAGAGAGAGATTACAAGTAGGCAGAGAGGCAGGCAGAGAGAGAGGAGAGAGGAGGAAGCAGGCTCCCTGCTGAGCAGAGAGCCCGATGTGGGCCTTGATCCCAGGACCCTGGGATCATGACCTGAGCCCAAGGCAGTGGCTTTAACCCACTGAGCCCCCCAGGCGCCCGTTCCTTTTGTATTCTTAACAGTTAACTTCTCCTGAGTAATTAGAAACTTTGCATCTGTAAAAAGCAGATAAATGTTAAGAATAGCAATTTTATTTCCTACTTCAAATTTACACAGATAACACATAAATATGTGTTGTTACCTTTTCAAAAGCAAAGCAAAACTTGAATTGTGTGGTCCTTCTTCAGATGTTTTTTTCCCCCCATAACAAATCCTACTAACCTTCTCTATGGGTCACGGGTATTAAGTGTGGTTTATATTGTTTGACACTTTTTTAAAATGCATGTTTTTTTAAATCTAGATAAGAATATATTCATTTTAAAAGCTAAGGTTTTTTTTAGCTAAATGACAGTTTGTAGATCTTTCCAAATCAGTACAGTAAGAACTGCTGCTTCGTTATTAAAACTGTATAGAATTCTATAGTCTGGATAAACCAAAATACACTTATTATGATATTTCCCTATCAATGAACATTTTAGATTACTTTTTAATGTTTTGGTATTACCTATATTGCCAGAGTGAGCACACAAACACACGTGTGTATATACACATACAGTTTTGTACTCATGGGAGTGTATTCCCATAAGATAGCTTTCAAGAAGTGGAATTACTGAGTCAAAAGATTGTCTCATGGAATTCTGATATATAGTGCTAAATTGTCCTTCAGTACTCTCTCACCAGCTGCTATGAGAATCCGTATTTTCCCATACTGTCAGCATCAGTATACAGTACTATTATTATTTTTAATTTTTGCTATTTTAATTTTAGTAAATATTTAAATAGCTACCATATGATAAGCAAGATTGATACAAGTAAAATGATACATGTAAGATTCCCTTGATCTTAGAGAAGTTGCCTTTTTTCTTAAACAGATATAGACTATATGAAAGTGAATAAATAACACACTTTATAGATCTTACTTAGCATCATTAAGGAAAAGGGGGTTGCTATGATTGAGGTTAACAGCAGTGACCTATCTTCCATTTAGTGGAGACAGTTTAAGTTAAGACCTTGAAGTATAAGAAAGAACCAAGCATTTGAAGAGCTAGGGAAAGTTTTGTGAGCAGTGAGAGCTTAGTAGATACAAATATTTTGGTGCAAGAGCCTGGTTGTGTTCTAGGAATTTGAAGAAAGCCAGTGTGGTTAAAGCATAGTGGGTGAGTGGCATGAAATAAATTCAGAGTGATGGGCAGGGCCAGGACATGCAGGACTTTGTAGGCTAGATTAAGGAAATAGAATTTCCTTCAAAATAGGAAATCTTTCTAGGATTTTGGGTTGGGAAATGACACTAAGAGATTATACTTATTGTGTGAAAAAAATGAATGGGAAGGAGGCAAGAGTAGATGTAGGAGGTTCCTGCAGCAGTGCTGGGGAGAGATGATGGCATGAAATTTAGGGTGGGGGGGTGATGGAGAGGAGCAGTCAGTAGCATATATTTTGGATTAGAGCCACTAAAACTTGCTTATATTGGAAAGAGGTTAAGGAAAGAGAGTAGTCAAGGATGGTTCCCAAGGTTCTGATTCTGGCATATGAATAAACATGGTGGCATTAACTGAGCCAGGAAAGGCAGAGAAAGGGACAGATTTTGTTAAGATTTCTGTTTTTGACATGTTAAGTGAGCCAAGTTCAAAGGACTAGTCTGGACTGAGATATATATTTGAGAATTTTTAGTTTACAGGTATATCTAAAGCTGTGTTATTGAATGAGATTACCTAGACAGAGAATGTAGGTTGAGGAGAACTTAAAAAATTTAGAAGTTAGGTGAGATAGGAGAAACTAGTTGGCAGAATGGCAGGAGCAGCTTATGAACTATGGGAAAAAGCAAGTGGGTGTGCTGATGTAGAAGTGAGAAGGCGAGTGGGTCAAAAAGAGGAATGTTCAATGATGTTGGATACTGCTGAGGGCTTAACTAAGTAGATGACAGAAAATTCCATTAGGTTTAGCTACTTAGAAGTTACTTGCAACTTTGAGAATAATTTCATGGAAGTGGTGGATGTGCAAACCAGATTGGTCTTGTTTGAAGAGTGAGTGGGATTTCCACTTCTGGCAGTTTGGTAAACTGAATACTTTGAAGGGGGCCCTCTATACTTAAAAAAAAAAAAAAAAAAAAA
>LNAC01000040.1:2323865-2526388 GCA_002007465.1 Ailurus styani
GGTTTTTTTTTTTTTTTTTTTTTTTTTTTTTTTTTTTTTGTCTCCTTCCCTGATGCTATACCACTATTTTGGGATTTGAATCTATAATTTATTAATCTGTGACTCATAGGAAAGGGCAAAATGCTAAACTCAAAGGTAAAAACTTCTAATTAAGCATCAATACATTTATATAAAGTAGAATGATACTTGTAATATTGAATTTACCCAAGTGTGACAAAATCATGTGAACACAGAATGTTTTCTCTGTTAAATTCGATTTGGTTTTAATAATTAGATATTTTTACCAATTGAGATCAAACTGTAAAATTTCTATACATCTGTCTTATTTAGTTTTTAGACAATACTTACTCCTTTTTGTATAGGGCCTTGTTTATATTAACCATTCCACTGTCTTTCCAAGATGAGGAGTCTCTGAACTAAAATTGTATTTCATTTTGGATGGAGTTAAACAAAATATTGTGATTTTTTATCATTTTAGCCCATTCATTCTTGCAGATTTAGTTTGGCAAACCCACATTAGATAATTTAGCAAAAGAGGAATCCTATTCTTTATCCTATTATAGTAAAACCTCTCACTAATTCAGAATTTATTATACTTCAGATGCAGTATTTGTGATCTTTTTTGAGTAAAAAATTCAAAGTAATTTCTTCCTCTGAATTTTCAGGGTCATACTTATAAGGGGAAACTTGTCTAAAATCACTAGCTTTTCAAACCAAGGGCTCAAGAAATGAAGGATTCCTTCAGCGTGCCTTCAACCTCTGGGTCCAGCAGTTAATTCTTGTATGTTAAAGGACTTTTATGTTTATGGTACATTTTTATGTGATATAGGCCTATTTTGAATTATAATGTAGGTAACCACATTTTATTTACTGTAGCACTTAGTTTAATCTATAAACTATACTGCTTGAAGATATTAGAACTGAATTTTTACCTAAATGTTTTATGATTAAGAAACATCTTCTCAGTAAGTCATATGGGCCAACCTATTCTATGTTATTCCGAATTAGTGAGGTTTTACTGTCCTAGTGTTATAAAGAGTTTAAAGATTTTTGAAATAATAGAAAGTTACTTAGTTATAAAAAAAGGAACTCATAATTTAGGCCATTCTTATCTTACCTAGATTATTACTAAAGGTTAGAAATATTTAAGAAGAAGAAAGGGTAACATTGAACATAAAAGGATTTGATGCTATCTAGCATTCTAAAATGGGCAATAAAAATTCAGATGTAATTAAACATTTGTGTAGATCCACATGTGTATCTGCATATTATACACACTTATTTAGAGTTGCTATACCACAAGAAAGTGGCTTAGACTAGTTGACCTTTTGAAATTCCTTCCAGATTCATATTTATTCCATGTGCAAGGAATTTGAATCTTGATGATACAGAGATCATATTTTAGTGACATATAGTTTTAGATTAGGAAAAATGAGTTGTCTCCCTTATTTACAGTTTCCAGACTAAAATTTTATATTCTGGAATGTGGTTTTTATTTTATGGTCAAGATGCCAGAATATTCAAAGTCAAATGTAAAAAATAGGGGTAGAGGGAAATGCTTGAAACAAGTTCAAGAGGAGAAGAAAGAAGAACTGAAACAGAAAGGTTTGGTTGAGAGTAGTGTTTGGAGGCTAGATAAAGATCACAGAGTAGAATGACTGAGGAGCAGGGTGGAACAGGAAAGATGAATGAGAGCCAGCCATTGGATTACAATATATTGGATAAAGCTCTGGTCTTTATACATTTTTTACACTTCAGTTGTTGGACAATACTGATGGACAGGATAGCCTTTCTGAGATGTATATGGGAAATACAAGTCATTTGAAAGTCAACTAGGAACTTTTTTTTAAGTGGCTGGTCCTAACACTATCACTGAGTTTAAAATAATTGTTAAATGACTTTGCATGCAGTTATTTATATGCAAACTAAATTTTCCCATGTAAACTATTCAGAATTTTATTATTTGTATACTTTAATGACTCATTTACATTACATAACTGACTAGCTTAGTAGGTTTTATCCATAACCAAATCTTTTCTCTGTTTTTATTGATTTAGTGATACTGGCAAACAGAAATATATAGTGTATCTTTCCAAAATTGCTTCTTTACAGGTAGATTCTTGATCTATCACTTCTAACAGCTGCAGATTCTTCTTGCTTATTTCTTTTAACATTTTTCTCTTACTCTTCCATAGTAAACTGATTTAAAGTTTTATTTTGAAGATGAATAATGGCTTAACCACAAATTATAACACTTACAGATGGAAGTGGAGAACGAGGAGAAAAAGATGCCAGCAAAATCACAACATATCCTCCGGGTTCTGTGCGATTTGACTGTGAGCTTCGGGCAGTACAAGTCAGCTGTGGATTTCACCATTCAGGTAGCAGCTGGAACTTTAGGGTATAACTGCATTTTTACAATTGTGCTAAATAACTTAGTTGTTTGGTTTTGACAAATGTAGTCTACTAAGTATGTGTTAAACACTATAGTGTGGCAATTTCTCTCAAATCTGTAAAAGCTTTGTATTTGTCACAGAAACTGTGGCATGATAGAATAGGTACTTGTCTAGAGATCTGGTTTTTAATCTGTCTTCTGATGGACTTATTTTATAATTCAATTAATGAAACTCCTGAAGATGAAATAATCCCTAAAATCCCTTTGCTTTCTAGGATTCTGTGATTTTTATCACCTGTCCCATATTTTGCTGCTGTTCAATGAAAAATGTATATCAACAAATTTCTTAAAATGTAGAAAATAATTAAATTCTTAGTAAGTTACTGACATTTGACCTATATAACCTAGGTTGTACTAGTCAACCTTTATAAAAATAAAAATGTTAAATTCTTTCTTTGGTACTAAATGTATTTCCTTATTTGACAAGGCATTGACAGATATTAAAGTTCTTTCAATGAAGTTGTGCATAATTGTACAGAGTTCAAACCCATGCACTACCTCTATAATTATCCTAGATATGAGAGAACATTATTTTCTATGGAATTTTCTACTCATTATTAAAAAGGTTTTACAGTTGGCCCAAACTGGCATCTTATTAAATATTAATATTATTAAAGGGTATTTATAAGAATTTTAATGTATTATTAAAAATTATACATTTTTATAACCTACAAAAATATTTGATAGAACTGAAGTTATATTATCTTACTACATGTAAATTGCCTATGGTTCAATTACCCATTTTTTTTTAAGTTTTTATTTTAATCATCCAGGCCTCATATGACTGGTGCACTCCTTAATCCCCATCACCTATTTCACCCATCCCCCCATCCCCCTCCTCTGGTAACCATTAGTTGGTTCTCTACAGTTAAGATTCTGTTTCTTGGTTTGTTTCTCTCAATCTCTTTTTTTTTCCTTTGCTCATTTGTTTTGTTTCTTAAATTCGACATACGAGTGAAATCATATGGTATTTGTCTTTCTCTGACTTTCTGTTACTCTCTAAGTCTATCCATGTCATTGCAAATGGCAAGATTTCATTCTTTTTCATGGCTGAATAATATTACTTTGCATGTATGTATGCCACATATTCTTTATCCATTGATGTCAATTACCCATTTTAATGGCTCTTTAAATTTTAAATAGTGAATGTTATACTGCTTTCAGTATTGTTATGATGGAAATATAGAATGCATATAATAAAGCTGTGTATTTTGTTTTCAGTGGTTTTAATGGAAAATGGAGATGTCTATACATTTGGATATGGGCAGCATGGGCAGCTAGGACATGGAGATGTCAATTCCAGGTACGCTGACTTTTTATTTGAAGATACTTTTTTTGTTCTTTCTAAATGCGTATTTCTACACTTGAAATCGTATTTATGTCATTGTTTTGTAAAGTGTGGCCCATAAATTATTGGTGGATCTTAATTTTGTGGTTGAGTGCTTTTGTGGGGATAGATGATTTTGTGGCCTCAGAGGAAACATTGATTTACATTTTATACATTTAAAATAGAAGAGTGAGTATGGAAAAAAAAAGAAGAGTGACTATGATTATCACAAAATCCTACTATCTTCTTAATAATTACTATATTTTCTTAAAGGCTCTTCATGGCAATAGAAAAGACAATGAATATCCCCAAATTGCATTTTTAAAAATCAGTGGATTCATTCACATTCCTTGATGTGTCTGTTTTGAAATTTTGATCTAATATTAACATGAAATCATGGACTCATTTGAATAATCTTTAAACAAAGCCTGTGGTCTCTCAGAGGAAACTGTGTGACTTATCTGGAATAGTGAAGAACTAATTGTGGTGAAGACTACCAGACATTGCCTTATACTCATTCTTCCCTATTTTCATTTGGGAGTAGAGTTTTAGCTGGTGACATAACCATGCAGTAAAGACTCATTTTCCTGCTTCCATTGCTGCAGGATGTAGCCGTGTAAATTAGAATGTGCTTTGGAACCATGCTATTAAAGGGGAGGGAAGTACTCTTCCATTTCCTCTCCTTGCTTCCCAGCTTGCGGCCTGGAATCCACGTGTGGTGGCAGGAACTGGAGAAGTCAATACAGTGACCATAACTTGAAAACCACGTATTGAGACTGGCAGCGCTACTGGCTACTACCATAGAACTGCCACATTGACTTCTTACAAGTGGACACTTAGCTGAGAGAGAAATAAACTTCTATCTTGTTTAACTCCTTGTTACTTTGGCTTTCCTTATAACAGCCGAATCCATTTCCTGCTTAATATAGTAATGAGAATGCTTTTGGCCGAAAGCATAGAAAATCCATCTTTAAGAAGAAGTTACTAAGACAGGATGTGGTGTGCAAAGGATTCATTGGGAGAAAGCTCTTGTGGAAGATAAAAGGGAAAAGAGCAGGAAAAAGCAGGAAAAACTGTCACACGCAATGCAGGTCTGACCCCTGTGAGAGGAAAGAAGGAAGAAGAACAGGGTAGGAGGTCTAGAGTGAAGTGCAGTTCTGAGAGAGTTTCAGGCAGGCAATGCAGTATCCTCAAGCTGAGGTTGCCTGTGGATGGTCCAGCATTATACCTGCACCATGCTCAGACATGGCTGGAAGCATCCTAGGGGAAAAGAATGGCCTTATAGATCCAAAGGGACAGCATCTAAGGCTGTCAGTCAGCTTTGCTCCCTGAATTAGGTTGTCAGAGGTCTGAGTGATCCACATATATGGCTGCCTCACTATTGAAACCAGCCTTATTAATCAGGCCTGGAGATATGTACGGCAACTTCAGGCCAGACTTGACTTACCAATTCATTTTGCCGTAAGAACTTTCTTTCTTTTGTGAATCTCTGCTCTGCCTCATTCTCCCTTGTAGTCATAAGCTACCTGCCAGAATCAACTGGGCGTATATGGTTTCTCTTTTACATACAGTGAATTACTGTAGTCAATAAATAAAATCCAAGATTTTCACTCTGTTCTGAAACCACCCCATTATTTTGGCAGGGATGCAGTTATTGCCATTTATTTGGTAAAGACCGGTGATTCTTAATCCTGGCTGCACATTGGAATTACCTAGGGAACTTCAGAAATCCTATGTCTGGATTCTACCTCTAGAATTTCTAAGAAGTGTATGTTGGGAGGTGTGGGTGGGGTGGAGGTGGATGGAGGCAGCAAGTGCAGTGCTGGATAGGATCAAGAGTTTTTTTCCTAAAAGCTGTCCAGATTCTAATGTGCATCAGGATTAAGAACCGTTCACTGTTTGTCCCTCGAGGGCAGGGTCAGATCCATTTGCAGTGCACACAAAATGGGTATGAAATGGAATGTCCTTAGTTACTTTGATGAATGTTGTTGCTAATGAGAAAAGATGATTAAGGAACGATTAAGTTGAATTTCTCACTAAAAACATAAGTGTAACATCCATTTGATATTCTTGTCAAGACATTTGTAAAGCTATCACAATCTTCTTCCTTTTATTTAAATGTTTTAATTCTAGTTAACAAAAGGTATCACAATCTTAATGACAGAGACTGTGCTTGGAAAGAGAGCAAAAGGTCTTTGGCAGAATTAGTTTATCAGATATCACTGGATATGACATTTGAATATTGGACGTTGAATATGATGAAATATCAGCAGCTTGCAGGATTGAGCAGTACTGTCACAGGTGTTAGAAGGCAACACATATTTTGCTTTATAGTTCAACGACATCAATGATATGCAGAGACTGGGTCAGGGTTATAATTTGGGGAAGAATTTGGCAACTTTTCTGTTTTTCACTGGGGCTCATGACACAGGAGAAAAGTGTTTATCATCATCTTCATTATCATTATCATTGTTGCTGTTGTTGATAATTTTGTAGTTTTGGTATAAGCTGAGAAAAGTGCATTACAGTTAGACATGATGGACTATCAGTCGTGTGCAGCAAGAGGGCACTTCTTCCCAAGTCATACTTTGTACTTAGATGCCATTCCGCAGAATATAATTGGCAAATAACTATATTTCATGGTCTTCCCTGAATGGGAGGGAAATAGTGAAAATCATGATTATAATCAAGCCACAGCCCTGAGGTACCTGTGCAACACAAAGAGCAAACAACACAAGCACAAAATTCTGCTACACCACATTGAGGTGTAATCGCTGTTGAAAGAGAAGTCCTCTTGTCAGCTTTTACAGTAAAGAGGTTACCTAAAAACATTGTCTCGTAGACCTGATTATATTAGGAAGCACCATCACTTAATTTGCACTGACTTGCTCAGGTGATGATATCATAGCAATATGTTGAGTATTTTGAATAGCTGAAATTTATCATCTTCACAAAAATATAAGTTTAAATTATTAAAAGGATACTAGGGTTTCTTAAGAAGATTAAACTCTGGTGGGGTTTGCTTTAACTGCTCGAAGTTGTTCTTTTCCCACAGGTACATTTTGATTCCTGTTTCCATTCATTGAGTTGTAACTGAAAAGTTGTAGCATGTGGTGTGGTGAGAGTAACTGGGTAACCCAGTGAAATTCTGCTTACACACTATGCCTGGGTGCTAAACAGAAATTATCCAAAACCATTTCTGTTGTAACCACTTTAGTTACCCTGTTTGTCTTGACCCATGTGGGACTTGGAAGGCAGGACACAAGAACTGTGGTACTAATTCAAAAACGAATTGGCCACGTATGTGGAGGAACAGAGCCCCCATAGTATACATGTTAACTACCACAAAGAAGACATTTAATAGATATTTACTTAAAGTGTATGGTTGGGGGGCAATTTTAAAAGTTTCTGATAATCAAGTGCTTTTAACTGGAATTTAATGTGTAGCACACATTAATAATATGTGATTAATGGAAGGTCAGTATTGAAGTGTGCATGGTGGCAAAGATTAACAAAATGTTATTGATTGTCTCCTTACTTAATGTGTTGTCTTAGCAGAATGAGTTCATTCTTTAGTTTGGGTCCTGATTCTATCACTTGGTGACCATATGATTGGCCAAGTTTACTTAACTTGTCTCTGTTTCTTCCTCTGTTTAATTGAAGTAAATGTATTTGCCTCAGAAGGTTCTTCTGAGAATTCAGGGAGATCATGCCTGTCATTTACGTAGCTCAGGGCCTAGTCCACAGTAAGTGCTCAGTGATGTTAGCCGTGAACGTCAGAAAGCTTGTGAGGGCTTTTGTACATTCTCATGACGTGAGCATACTAACCCTCTTTTTGGTGTGTTTCTTTTGTTCAGTATTCTTCTAAATGTCTGAATTCCACTTTTTTTTTTTTTATCATTTTCAGTAAACTTTAACCTGGCTGTTGGCAAAGAGATTATAGAGTTTAGAGGCTTTTTTATTCTCTGTTTTCCAATAGAATTTTGATCATTCTTGAAGTGTTTTTGAGTTTCTTTTTTTTCTTACTAGACTGTCTTCATTCTGCATTAGTGTATTACCCAATCATAGTATCTGGAACCATTTAGACAAGACTGAAATCTTTGCTTCATCTCTTACCAACTACATAACTGTGATTTACTAGGCCTTACTTTAAATACCGGTAGGATTGTTGAAGAATTAGTGCAGTGTATGTGAAATGCCTAGTATGCACACATGCATGCAAACATACACACATAGTTTTTCTGTTCTTCCTGTGTATTCAAAATAATTTAATAAATGGGCTCACTAATATTATGGAAATAGTTCGAAGACTGTATTAGAAAGTCTGCCACTAGCTCTTGGGAAAGTGCTTTAAGTTCTTCACATCTACCCATAGAGTTATTTTAATAATCAGTGATACATTTTATGTAAAAGTCCTTTGCAAACTACAGACAGGTTAACTGTTAGCAAGAACGTTCCCTTTATTCTTTATTCATGGGCATTTAGAGAGCATTAGTTCACCACATAACCCTTGGGCAATTGTGGGGTTTTAGTTTTGGCTTTGGTTTTGGATTTTTTTTTGGCAAAACTCCCTGTATCTCAGAGTTGAAAACCATTTACCTTTCACTACTATTCTTAGTCATATTACTCCATCCACAAGTTGAAAAACTACTGCTCTTTTGAGGCAAGGCCATTATGCTCTATTCCCCTTTCATTACTTACCATTCACTCAGTTGACTTTCATTTTTTTTTTTCAAAGATTTTATTTATTTCTTTCACAGAGGGAGAGAGATCACAAGGAGGCAGAGAGGCAGGCAGAGAGGGGGGGGGAGCAGGCTCCCCGCTGAGCAGGGAGCCCGATGTGGGCCTCGATCCCAGGACCCTGAGATCATGACCTGAGCCGAAAGCAGAGGCTTTAACCCACTGAGCCACCCAGGCGCCCTCAGTTGACTTTCATTCATCGAAAATTTAGTATGTGTTTCACAGTGTTTTCTCACTCTGAGTCTTGTCACACTCTGAGTGACTTTTGTATCCTGGTCAGTAGTCCTATATAATATACTTATCTTGACACCTTCTATCTAGTAGATTTAATTCCCACATTCGTGGTAGTTATTCTCAGGACCCATCTTGGATCCAGCACAGCTCCAACTCTGAATTCTTAAGTTTAAACACCTCATAATCTGATGATAATTTCTTCTTCTGTTACTTAGCTTTACTTTACTTGGCCTTTGACTTTATTAGTACTTCATTCCCCCACTGCCCTCTATGTTTTTACTCTCTTCTACCTTTTTTACTTTATTTTCTTTCCAAGTTAGAGATTGCTATTTATTCTCTTCACCTAGACTCTTATCAGTAACTTCAGTTTTCTTTCCGTCTTGGTCTTGATGCTAGGGTATGGCAAAACCTCCAGCATGGATCAGTCTGTCCATGTTTTCCAAGTCTAACTTAGGCTTCTGGAAAAAAGTAAATCACTGTATATGTGCAAATATTTACCTGACTTCCAGATTCATGCAGGGCTTCTACAATGGGCAATCATTGTTCTGCTTTGTGGTTTTGAACTATTTGTTTTAACACCTCTTGAGAATTTGGTGAAAGATGGGGTCTGTCTTCAGAACAGTAGATATAAGAATATGCACATAAAGGTTGGCTTACAAATTTAGGAGGTTCACAGATTCCCTGAAGCTCACTCACAGTCTTCCTAGAAGTCCTTTGAATCTCAGTTAAAAACTCCTGATCTGCATATTTATTTGTTCCATTCACCACCATCCCTTTTCTGTAATCTTCAAATCCTCTGCTTACCCATTTCCTTCTTCCTCTCACATCACAGCAAAAATAAAAACCATTAGGTGGGAAATTCTTCACCCCACCAACTCTACAAACCTATCTGCATCTATACTACTTCTTTCGCTCCTTCTTCATGTTACTTTGAAAGAGGGACCTGTTCTCGTCCATGCTGCAAAGGCCACCTCCCTTTTCCTTAGGGATCTCGCTTTTCCGTTTCTCCTCTCTAAACTGTATCTTTAGCCATTTTATCTCTACTCAGCTTTTAAACTTACATAAATCTATATCATCTTAAAAGGAACAAAGCCTCATTGAGCTTCATTTTCCCTTTAGCTGTTGGTTCTCCTTTATTTTTCTTTTTGTGTGTGGATATTCTCTCTCCCTTTGCCCCTCCTGCCTGCTTGTGCTCTGTCTCTCTAAATAAAAAAATTAAATTAAAAAAAATTTTTTCAGACTTGTCTCTAAAACAGAGCTTCCCTATTATGTGTCAACTGTTTCTACAGTGGTTATTCTAATTACAGATAATGATTACTAAAAGTGATTAATAAATACTTAACAAAATCATACAAGGATGGATACAATGGATATAAGGATGTCATTTATTGTAATGGTTACCATTTACTCAGTGTTAACTGTGTGCTAGACATTGATCCAAGCACTTGACATGAATGAGTTTCTCTGTTGTTCATAGGAACCCTACAGGGTAGATACTGTTTCATATTATCCTCTATGTTATAGAAGAGAAAACTAAAACACAAGAAGGATGAGTACATTGTTCACAGTCTTGGTCCCAGTGCTGTTGTGTGGTGTGGCTGGAATTTACAGCCAGGCAGTCTAGCTCTAGGTCCGGGCGTCCAGTCACTGCTCTCATGCTTATTGTCATACTGTATTCTGATTTCATTAACCACTCTGTTAAAATCTAAAATTATAGCTCACTTAAAAAGGTAGAAAAGAGGATATAAAATGGATTGTTTCATATAGCTCCTGGATTGAATTCCTGTTAAAACAGTGTATGGTTTTTATTTCATCCAATAAATATTTATAGAGCTCTCTAATGTGCCATTGCTATAAAAGGTAATTTTTTTTCCTTTTAAAACAAATGTAGCACCAGTCTTTCAGAAAAAAATAAAAATTATGTGTCCATAAGTAGGGTAGTAAATTCAGGAAATCTTTTTAGTGATCTCTTTAAAGTCAGTGATAATGTCTTTTTCATCTTTGTATATCTGGCACCTAGGATGAAGGCAGGCATACGGTACCTCAATAAATATTTACTAAATATACTATTAGTGCCTTTTATCTCTTCTATTCCTTATTGCAATGTTTATTTATTGCTTTTTATTTTGGTTGAGTCTTGTAAGAAATTGACTTAATTTTTTTTTTTTTTTTTTTTTTTTTTAACCTAGGGGATGTCCCACTCTTGTTCAAGCTTTGCCAGGCCCTAGCACACAAGTTACTGCAGGCAGCAACCACACGGCCGTACTTTTAATGGATGGACAGGTCTTCACATTTGGAAGTTTTTCTGTAAGGAATTTTTTAAGCATTAATAGTATTGCATTGTACCATTGCCTTACAATTTGTGTCAGCTATTTTTTCTGGTTTCAGTGAAATTCTTGTGTTATAATTATTGCATATGCATATTTCCTGTCTCCACATCCAGCATACACAAGACCTGAATGACATTACTGTGAAATAATTTTCTTCTTTAGTGTAGTATTAGAATTTATTAAATTTAACAGCTGGGTTAGAATTTGGCATGTTTATTCTGGGTCAGAATCCTTTAAGCATTCAGTAGTTATTCTGTCATTTGAGACCTTATTTCCCAAGTAACTTGCAAGGATTCATTTTTCTTAACATGTAGAACTTTTTCTAATTTAGAACTTCTTAAAAGCCTTGGTTTTCTTACTAGATTTGTTTAAAATTATAGTTTCCTTTTTCCTCTGCTTTTCTCTGTCTCTTGCCTGTTTTGTTCTCTTTCTGCCAAAGCTTGAAAAGAGTGAAAATGCTTTGAGAATTTTATGTAGTTTGGGCATAGTAGAGATCAAGAAAAAGCCTTTTAAGACTGTGCTAATAAGCCTATACCATCCGTGGGTAACTATTCATAACTCCATAACCTAAGTCTCTGGGATGTAATTTGCAACCGTTGAATCTTTTAAAAATGTAAGTGTGAACTTTAAAACTTTAAGAAAAAAGTCTTTTATTTGGAAATGCTTCTAAAATACAGAAAGATTCCAAAAAGTAAGAATAGTATGTAGAACACCTATATACTGTTGAACCAACTTCACCTATTTGGTAACATTTTGATTTGCATTATCACTTGTACATGCATGCTCTTGTTCTCTCTTAAGCACTGTGTGTGTGTGTGTGTGTGTGTAAAAAACATATTTTTTCCTGAATCCTTTAAGAATAATTTTGCATACATTATGATCCTTTATTCCTGAATACTTCAGTTTGTATTTTTTTGATTGATCCAATAATTATTTTTTGGTGTTTTTTTGGTCTCCTCCAATTTAAGATCAGGTATTGCATTTGATTGTGATGTCTCTTTAGTCTCCTTTAATTTGTACCATTTCCACTCCTTTCTTTGTCTATCATGATGACACTGAAATTTTTGAAGAGCATTGTATTTTTTGTTTTAATAAAATGGTCCTCATTTTTGTTTTTCTGATATTTCATCATGTTTAGATTCAGCTCATGCATTCCAGGCCAAAATACTATATAAGTGGTGTTGTGTTCTCCTCAGATATCACATCTGAAGGCACAGAATGCCCACCTGGAAAATGTCTGATTTTTCTCCTTCATAATTAATATTTTTTCTCTTGAAACTAATAAGCCATTTATGGGTTGACTCTTTTTATAAGACAGTTTTAAGGTGCCTGCTTCTCTTAAAGTTTCCCCCTAGATTTAGATTCCCATTCTTGCCTAAACCAGTCTTTACTATAATGATTGCAGAATGATGATTTTCTAATTCTAGCACCCCCTCACATTTACCAGTTGGCCCTTTGCATTTTATTGTAAGCAGGAGCCCTTCTTTCTCATTAGATTTTTTTGGTACAGATGCATGTATTTATATTTTCTTCCTTACTGTCCATAATTATTTGGGTGTGTATTGTCTCAGATTTCATGGATTAGAGTCCCTTTTGAGCTGGCTCCTGTGTTCTTGTGACATGCCCCTCATTTTGGGAGCACTTCCTTACTTCCTGGCATAACCAGGTGTCTCAGGCTTCTCTGTATCAGTCCTAGAATCAGCCATTTCTTCAAGAATGGGGTCCTTTTTAGTGGGGACTAGTTTTAGACCCCATTTGAGCATTAGGTGTATTCATTACAGTGGGGTGTCTTTATATCCCCAGTACACATGTGTATGCATATATACATACACGTAGGTATTTTAGAAATCAGAAGCCCACACCAGTACCTCTAATTCCAATCCATCCCCACAGGGGTCTTTCTTACCTTGACCCATTCTGTGAATTCTTCCACAGTAAGAATTCTGGCTTCTAACAGTATGGGTACATTTATTTCTCATTCACTCAGTCCTGAAATATGGGTAAAGTAGTTTTATATTTGCTTTTCCCACACCACTATAAAAACAAACTCACTAAAAGGAGTTCACGATTTGTCTGTCACTCTCACTCCTGCCCCCTCTCACCTGTGTCCTTCCCCACAGCAAAAGGTATATAGTCAAATACTGTGTTTATAAGTTACTTAGGTTCTTTCCCCCACCCAATTTCAGTGGAATTATATTATTCCTTTGGAATAGAGTTGGATTCATTTGTTTCAGTTTGCCATTTTTTTTATTTAAAAAAAAAACTTTAGTTAATATTCACAAGCGTAGGTACAAATAACAGATTCTTTGTGAAGAGCAGCAACAGCCAGGGATCACCCTTCCTCCCCTTGTCCCTGAAAAGAAGCCTTTTTACAGGTCTATTTGTCTTAACCTATCCTGGGGCAGGGTTTCATTTCTGTAAAGTGAGTAAGATGTCAGGGGTTGGGGGAGAGAGATGCCCTTTCAGCATGGAGATAACTTTGGCCTGGAACAATGAATGAGGCTCCCTAGGGATGCCAAAGGGAGGGCAGAAAGGGGGCAGATTCAGAAGACTGTTAAACGGTGGTGTTCCTCTTCTCCCTGTGATAACAGTCTTCTTTGCCATTCCACTGGTAAAAATGCTGATGCCTGGCATGTTCTGTCCTCTTTGAGCTCTCAGACTTCTAAGGAAAGGGGCTTCTGGTCCAGTGCACTGTTTCAGTTTGCTTTTAGTTTTAGGATCCCTCATCTCATATCTTTAGATATAATTTTATTTTTTTGCATATGTACAACATTAACATGTTTCCAAAAGTTAAAGTAACACAAAAATAGTATACTCAGTCAAGTGTCATTTCCTCCCATATCCCCTTTACTCCATGCTTGTAAGTAATGAACTTCATTGTTTTTCAGTTTATCCTTCCTGTGTGTATTGTATAGATACAGGTGTGCGTATATATATGTACACACATACAATTATTTCCCTTTCTTTATTTTTCAAAAGGTAGCATTTTATATGTGCTCTTCTGTACTTTGCTCTTAACCACTTTACTATCTCTCCTAGAAATCATTCTGTGATAGTTCCTAGAGATCTTCCTCATTCTTTCTTTTATATCTGCTTAGTACCCTTGTGCATATATTCTATAGTTTATTCAGTTTCTTATGCTTGGACATAACTTCCCAATATTTTGCAAATACTTTCCAATTATTTTGCAATGAAAGCAATAAACACTATTAGAGGTGTATCTTTGAGGTAAATTTCTAGAAGTAGATATATGGGTTGAAGGTTTGTGCCTCTGCAGTTTTGTGGGACAGTAACAATTCCTTTGTTTTCGCATTCTCACCAGCAGTGGTTGAAAACGCCTGTTTCTTCACAGGCTGGTCAACAGAATATGCGGTCGTGCCTTTTAATTTGTGTCAGTCTCATGGGTGAGAAATGGTCCTGCACACTTTGAAGCCCCTTTCCTGTAGCTGGTGCTATGAGCCTTCGTTTCATATTTTGACATCAAGTGTTAGATTTTCTCTTTGGGAGATAATTTTGCCAGTGCTTTTTCTAAGTCTTCCATACTCTACTGTTTTCCCTCAGAAGCCGCCCTTTTGCACTCTTCACCCCCTCCAGCTTGCAGTGCAAGTCCAGGGTGAAGACTCTTGGAATTTGGCTTTTTCCTCTGGTTATAGGTGACTGAAAGGTCATCAGATCTGCTGTTTTCCTAAACTGCTGAAGGCTTGAGTCACGTGCGGTTTTCTTTGCCCTGTGTGTTGGTTTTATGTTGTTTTGGGGAGAATGTGAATAGTAATTGAAATCAGCCATTTTTGTCCTCGTTGCAAACTTTTATGAATTTAACTATGGCTTATGTGTAATCACATTCTGAATCCCATGGCCTGTCCAGGCGTCTGCTGTATTTTTACACTGCTGTTCTTTACATTAGTTGGTTGATAGTAGAGAATAGATATTTATTTCAGTAGTCAGTGACAAATAGAATTATTTTCCTTAGAAGGAAGCATAATAAATCCTTAAATATGATATACTTTGCTCAATGTTCACATTTTTATGCCTTTTTTTTTTTTTTTGGTCAAAAAATTAAGGATAGACATTGAAAAAAGCTGAGAATTTACATTGAAATTTTGGGCTTCTTCTCTGTTTCTGTGGTTGCCACATTGTTCCCTCCCCTGGTTCAGCCCACGGCTTAAAGCTCCGTTGCTTTAGCAGTCACTTTGTGGCAGTATTTTCTTGCTGTGGTACTGAAGGACTGATAGAACACACTAGAAACCTGATAGTTGGGTGAGAATTAACCAGGCTATTTGCAGTGTTCCAGTGTTCGTCAGGTATTTTGCTAATGATTTCTCATTCCCAGGACTTGCAGATGACCCATGAGACAGCATTTTCCACCCTCCAGAGGGCTTTTGGAAGGGGAGTGCTTTGGGGGGAGGGCAAGCTCCTGAACCAGGGGTGGATGTATGTTTACCCATCCACCCTCAGCTTTCTTTTATAGCTACTATTAGCTTAGTAATGAGAGACTTTCTATTGTTTTTTAAATTAAACTATTACCTAACCTATTACCTATAGACAGCCATAGTTTTTAAGTGAGTTAACAATTATTTACTTAAGATATCATACCTTACCATTTGGTTGTGCTTTTTATCTTGAAACATAAGTAAAATAACTTAATAACACCTGATCGTGTGTAAAAAATGTAATTTTCTAATTGGATTCACAGTTGTAGTATTCATTATTTTGGCCTTTACCCAAGTATTTTCAGACTGTGATTTTAGTAGTGACTTTCTGTCATCTTAAGCACTATCAACTTAAAATAGCAAAGTGATTTTTTTAAATGAATAATTTGCAATGCTAATTTTTTTAACATTTTGTATATTTATTATACTTTTCATTTAAATGTAGGTGACAGTATTTCAGGGCAGTTTCTTGGATGGAAAAATATTTCAGCTTTATTGTGATTTTTTTAATAATATACTTTGTGGTTTATTGGGGGAGAGTTCCTAAGAATAATAGAAATAATTTTATTCCTTTACAAATTTTGGTATAAATTCCACATGAATTTCGTTAATTAAAAAAGGTACTAAGAATCGATAAAGAATAATTTCTCTTAGAGCTGTTTTTGTCTCCTGTCCTAACTTTATAAAAAATTATAGACTGTTTATCTAGTAATGTTGTTAATATGGTTTATTTAATCTTTTAGAAAGGACAGCTGGGTAGACCAATTTTGGATGTGCCATATTGGAATGCAAAACCAGCTCCCATGCCTAACATTGGATCAAAGTATGGAAGAAAGGCTACCTGGATAGGTGCAAGTGGGGACCAGACTTTCTTACGCATTGATGAAGCACTTATTAATTCTCACGTGCTGGCTACATCAGAAATTTTTGCCAGTAAACACATAATAGGTAATACTTCCAAACAAACAAATGTACTTGCCAAAATTTTTGTCATGATTGACAGAGATTTTTGTCATCTTTACCTATTATGAGGTATATAATCTTAGAGCTTTTTGTCTTCTTTCTATTTGAAAAAATTTAAAAGAAACTTTTAAATGTCTGTGTTTATGTGAGTATTTATAAGCTAGAGAGTGGTGGAAATATGAGTTAAATTGTGATAGGATAAAACCTATTATTGGAAGGAGGAATTTTTCTGTATTGATTCTTGTTAAATAAATGGTAGAAATTAATTTTTATGAAGGGTTACTACATCAAACTTTGAAGTTCCATCTATAGGTGTAAATCTATACTTGTGTCTGTGATATCATAAATAATTATATAATGGAGTGATATAGTATAGAAATTAAGAGCATATGTTGTGGATTTAGACAGCCTGAGGTTTTGGTACTAATTCTATTACTTGAAAGTATTTAATTTATTTAACTCTCAGTTTCTTCATCTGTAAAATGGATGTGATTATAACAATTCCATTATAAATAATACTTAACCTTCTAAGTTGAGGCGTTATAAAAAGATAATGCATTTTTAAGATGGATAAATATCTTTCCCCAAGGCTTGGTACCTGCGTCTATATCAGAACCTCCTCCGTTTAAATGTCTTCTGATAAATAAAGTGGATGGGAGTTGTAAAACTTTTAATGACTCTGAACAAGAGGATCTGCAAGGATTTGGTGTGTGTCTTGATCCTGTATATGATGTCATTTGGAGGTAAGCTCTGTTTATAAAATAGAGTATTAAATAAGTTCTCATCAGATTATACTCTTGTGGTGATATAAAATTGAGGTATCAGGCAGAACTTTTATACTTGAGAATTCTCTTGTTTAACTGTGCTTCCCAGGACCTTTGCAGTGTAGTACAATGTTTAAGCGTATGTCCTAAGCATATCCCGGATATCCCAGTATATACGGTTATCCCAGATCCACAGTTTGCTTTCTTTTTTTTTTTTTTAAAGATTTTATTTATCTATATGACAGAGACGCAGTGAGAGATGCAACACTGGCAGGAGGAGTGGGAGAGGGCGAAGCAGGCTTTCCCACAGAGCAAGGAGCCCAATGTGGGGCTCGATCCCAGGACCCTGGGATCATGACCTGAGCTGAAGGCAGATGCTTAACAACTGAGCCACCCAGGCACGCCCACAGTTTCCTTTCTGTGTCACCTTGGAGTGGTTACTTTGACTCCCGTGTGCTTCTCTTCTCTCATTTATAAATTTGGAGTAATAATAGTACCTACCTCATAAATTGTTATGAAAAGTGAAGAATTTAGAGCGGAAGCACGTAGTAGGTGCTATAGAACTGTTTGCTGCTGTCATATTAAGCAGTTTTACTTTCAAGAGTTCTGTTGTTAATTATTTTTGATCTGTCAGCCATCCTATCTATGTTTCCATATATCGAGTTATTATCAACTACATAGAAGAAATTGTGCCAAAAACAATACAGAATAATTAAAATAAATGCCCTTTATGAATATACGTATATTGGTAGAGCAATGTAGAAATGTATAGGATTACCAAACTCTTAGAAACTGTAAAAATGCAGAGAATGGTTACAGGTACACTAGAGACTCAAATTATATTGTATTTGCCTAAAATTCATTACGGTGCTTTGTATGCATAATGAGTAAAGAAAATTTTTGTCATCAGCATTTCTGGCTTTGAATTCTAGTAGGAGCTGTCCCGCATGTTACTGGATTGACTCATCACAGGACTTACCTTTTTCTTTTTTTTTTCTTTCCACCTCTTTCATTGTTTATTTGGCCAACCACAGTGGACAGGAATTGGATAAATTGAAAGGTTTAAGTGGCACCAATGAGGGAAGGGCAAAGAATTTTTTTTTTTCTTTTAAAGATTTTATTTATTTGACACAGAGGGAGAGAGAGATTACTAGTAGACAGAGAGAGAGGAGGAAGCAGGCTCCCCTCTGAGCAGGGAGCCCGATGCGGGCCTCGATCCCAGGACGCTGAGATCATGACCTGAGCCGAAAGCAGAGGCTTTAACCCACTGAGCCACCCAGGCGCCCATGGGCAAAGACTTTTTTGTCTTCTTCCTCTGTTCATGCCTACTGTCATTTCTGTCAGCCAGCCAGGTCTTAAGAAGCCATGTTTCCTATCAGCCCTAAGGCTGCATTCAGAGTGAAGGAATGACAGTACTTCCCAGGTTGCTGACCAGCCTACTGTCTTACTTGGTCATTTTGTGAGAAGGCCTGGAAGCCAGAATTGATTGAGTAGCGCTCTAGCAGCATTACACAGGATAGATTATATAAGGAGAGACTAGAGGTGAGTAGTCTTATAGTAATTCTTATGAAGACATGAGGTACTAAGAACCAAAATCAGAGTGGTCACAGGGGAATAGCATGGAGGCGTTAGAAAGGCTCTGGTGTAAAGATGACTTTAGATGGTGTAAAGATGACTTTAGATGGTGTAAAGATAGACTAGTCATTAATTATTTACTGATTACAAGTCTGTATACAAGAGACTTAGTTACCAAAGAGCAAGCTCTGGTTTGGACTTAGGTTTAAATTGATGTTTTGTTTTCTATAATCTTTGTATGTTTTATCTTTAAATGAAAGAAATTTACATTAACAAAATATCAACAGTGGAGACTTTGTTTATGGATACATTTACTAAATTAGAAATGCATTCTCTAAATTAGTTACTAGCAGAACTGGATTCTAATGGTATAACCAGAGCTATTTCCCTGGAGTCTTGACAGAACTACAGAGCTCAGAAGTATAATGTGAAGGTAGTTGAGCCTTGCCTTCTTCACATATGGTGATAGCAGTGGGAGAGATGATCTGAAATGCCTTGCTAGGTCCTTGAGTATTTACTCCCTTGTTCCAAAACAGAGATTGAAAGATGAAGGGCAGTCTCCTCAAATGTTTCATTAAATATCTGGAAGGTGTTTTCTTGTAATCAGGATCAGAGTTTTATTCCATTATCCTGACTTCTGCCTGGTTTATGTCCTTTGTGTTTTTCAGTAGGTACTCACATTTTTCAGCCCTCACAAATGCTGTAGGCTTAGTAGTAGCTCACTTTGACTTTCCTTCTGGGCCAGAGTTTGCTTCCTTTTGTATTCTTTTTTTTTTTTTTTTAAAGATTTTATTTATTCATTTGACACAGAGAGAGAGAGATTACAAGTAGGCAGAGAGGCAGGCAGAGAGAGAGGAGAGAGGAGGAAGCAGGCTCCCTGCTGAGCAGAGAGCCCGATGTGGGCCTTGATCCCAGGACCCTGGGATCATGACCTGAGCCCAAGGCAGTGGCTTTAACCCACTGAGCCCCCCAGGCGCCCGTTCCTTTTGTATTCTTAACAGTTAACTTCTCCTGAGTAATTAGAAACTTTGCATCTGTAAAAAGCAGATAAATGTTAAGAATAGCAATTTTATTTCCTACTTCAAATTTACACAGATAACACATAAATATGTGTTGTTACCTTTTCAAAAGCAAAGCAAAACTTGAATTGTGTGGTCCTTCTTCAGATGTTTTTTTCCCCCCATAACAAATCCTACTAACCTTCTCTATGGGTCACGGGTATTAAGTGTGGTTTATATTGTTTGACACTTTTTTAAAATGCATGTTTTTTTAAATCTAGATAAGAATATATTCATTTTAAAAGCTAAGGTTTTTTTTAGCTAAATGACAGTTTGTAGATCTTTCCAAATCAGTACAGTAAGAACTGCTGCTTCGTTATTAAAACTGTATAGAATTCTATAGTCTGGATAAACCAAAATACACTTATTATGATATTTCCCTATCAATGAACATTTTAGATTACTTTTTAATGTTTTGGTATTACCTATATTGCCAGAGTGAGCACACAAACACACGTGTGTATATACACATACAGTTTTGTACTCATGGGAGTGTATTCCCATAAGATAGCTTTCAAGAAGTGGAATTACTGAGTCAAAAGATTGTCTCATGGAATTCTGATATATAGTGCTAAATTGTCCTTCAGTACTCTCTCACCAGCTGCTATGAGAATCCGTATTTTCCCATACTGTCAGCATCAGTATACAGTACTATTATTATTTTTAATTTTTGCTATTTTAATTTTAGTAAATATTTAAATAGCTACCATATGATAAGCAAGATTGATACAAGTAAAATGATACATGTAAGATTCCCTTGATCTTAGAGAAGTTGCCTTTTTTCTTAAACAGATATAGACTATATGAAAGTGAATAAATAACACACTTTATAGATCTTACTTAGCATCATTAAGGAAAAGGGGGTTGCTATGATTGAGGTTAACAGCAGTGACCTATCTTCCATTTAGTGGAGACAGTTTAAGTTAAGACCTTGAAGTATAAGAAAGAACCAAGCATTTGAAGAGCTAGGGAAAGTTTTGTGAGCAGTGAGAGCTTAGTAGATACAAATATTTTGGTGCAAGAGCCTGGTTGTGTTCTAGGAATTTGAAGAAAGCCAGTGTGGTTAAAGCATAGTGGGTGAGTGGCATGAAATAAATTCAGAGTGATGGGCAGGGCCAGGACATGCAGGACTTTGTAGGCTAGATTAAGGAAATAGAATTTCCTTCAAAATAGGAAATCTTTCTAGGATTTTGGGTTGGGAAATGACACTAAGAGATTATACTTATTGTGTGAAAAAAATGAATGGGAAGGAGGCAAGAGTAGATGTAGGAGGTTCCTGCAGCAGTGCTGGGGAGAGATGATGGCATGAAATTTAGGGTGGGGGGGTGATGGAGAGGAGCAGTCAGTAGCATATATTTTGGATTAGAGCCACTAAAACTTGCTTATATTGGAAAGAGGTTAAGGAAAGAGAGTAGTCAAGGATGGTTCCCAAGGTTCTGATTCTGGCATATGAATAAACATGGTGGCATTAACTGAGCCAGGAAAGGCAGAGAAAGGGACAGATTTTGTTAAGATTTCTGTTTTTGACATGTTAAGTGAGCCAAGTTCAAAGGACTAGTCTGGACTGAGATATATATTTGAGAATTTTTAGTTTACAGGTATATCTAAAGCTGTGTTATTGAATGAGATTACCTAGACAGAGAATGTAGGTTGAGGAGAACTTAAAAAATTTAGAAGTTAGGTGAGATAGGAGAAACTAGTTGGCAGAATGGCAGGAGCAGCTTATGAACTATGGGAAAAAGCAAGTGGGTGTGCTGATGTAGAAGTGAGAAGGCGAGTGGGTCAAAAAGAGGAATGTTCAATGATGTTGGATACTGCTGAGGGCTTAACTAAGTAGATGACAGAAAATTCCATTAGGTTTAGCTACTTAGAAGTTACTTGCAACTTTGAGAATAATTTCATGGAAGTGGTGGATGTGCAAACCAGATTGGTCTTGTTTGAAGAGTGAGTGGGATTTCCACTTCTGGCAGTTTGGTAAACTGAATACTTTGAAGGGGGCCCTCTATACTTAAAAAAAAAAAAAAAAAAAAAAAAAAGGGCGCCNTAAAGCCACTGCCTTCGGCTCAGGTCATGATCCCAGGGTCCTGGGATCGAGGCCCATATCGGGCTCTCTGCTCGGCAGGGAGCCTGCTTCCTCCTCTCTCCTCTCTCTCTGACTGCCTCTCTGCCTACTTAAAATCTCTCTCTCTCTGTGTCAAATGAATAAATAAAATCTTTAAAAAAAAAAAAGTTTATACATTGGCTTGGCACTCAGCCAAGATATTGCTGATATACTGCCCCTGTCTTCCACCCCCATCTCAAAGAAAGAAAGCCAGCATAAAAATAAAAATTGTACCTCATGAGGTGACCCTTGAGAAGTAAGCAGTCAGCACTCTGAACACAGGATTTCGCTGGGGGCAAATGCTGATAAGCAGTGCTACAATTAGGAAAACAAGTGTTGTGCTAGTTTCAAGGTGACTGAGATGGAAATTGATCCTGCAACTCTTAGGCTTCTGGCCTTGAAATGATGCTAAACTGGGATTAAATAGGTAATACCACTGTGTCTCCAGCAGAAGGCAAATATAAATCATCTTCAGAAAAAAACCCTCCTCTGTTTAGGCCCATAGGGTTTTAATGAATTAACATCCCATCAAATATGAGCACAAAGTCTAAGATTGTTTAACATATAAATAATATTACTGTTAGTGAAGTTCAGTTAAAGAGAAGCAAGATCAGTTTTATTTTGGAATTAGCAGAAACAATATAAATTATGTATGAAATGTTTAAAAAATAAAAGATGAAATTGATCAAACAAAAGAAACTCATGAGACTCAAAATGATGAAGCATATTTGAAAAACAACCAAGTAAAACTTCTTATAACTGAAGAATAGTTCTTTACACAAATGCATGAGTAGACCAGATTTGAAGAGTTGAGAGAAAATTTACATGAAATGCCACAGAGACAAGAATATAAAAAATATCAAAGAGATTTGAAGAATATAATGAGAAGATCTAATAGACATCCAAGAAGGAAATTTCAGAGATTAGAGAAAATAGAGGAGAAACTATTTGAAGAGATAATGCCTAAGAATTTTCAAGAACCAAAAAAAAAAAAAAAAGATTTAAATTCACAAATATTAAAAATTATGTGTTTCTATTATCTGCAATCAGGAGAATTATAGTGAAATTATAGAGCACTAAAGACCAAGAGAAAAATCTTAAAAGCAACCAGATAGAAATAAATAATCACACACCAAAAAACCCAATTAGATTAAGAGATTAAATTAAAAAGCAATAGTACTAATTATAGCAGGTACTTTCATAGAATTTATTCTGTGCCAAGTATTATTTTTAAATTTAAAGTAAATTTTTAAATAACTTTTTAATTTTAATGGTATTAAAAAACATAAAATGTAACCATTTATAAGTGTATAATTCAGCAGTGTTAAGTATATGCACATTGGTGTATAGTAGATCTCCAGAACTGTTTTCATCTTGCGAAACTGAAACTCTGTCCCCCAGGAACAACTCTCCATTTCTCCTTCCCTCCGGTCCAGAGGAGCCACCATCTGCTGTCTATGAATTTGACGACTTTTGATATATAAGTGGAATCATACAGTACTTGTCTTTTTTGTAACCAGCTTATTTCACTTAGTATCATTTAGTATCATGTCCTCGAGATTCATTCACATTGCAGCCTGCGACAGAATTCTTTTCTTTTTAAGGCTGAATAACATTCCATTTTATGTTTCTACTGCATTTTATTTATCCACTCATCCATTCAAGGATGCTCAAGTTGCTTCCACCTCTTGGCTATTGTGGATAATGCTGCTGTGATTGTGAGTGTGCAAATATCACTTCAAGATTCTCCTTTCAGTTCTTTTGGATATATACCAGAAGTGGGATTGCTGAATTTAGTTGCTCTTATATTCAGTAAATTTGGATCATCAAGCACCATTGATTGAGAAGACCATCTTTAAAATCAATCTGAATGTTAGCTGTATCTGACACAAATCAGATTTTCAAAAAAATCATTATTTTCTGTGTAGGCTTACCAGTTATGAAAAAAATGAGGATTTTGTTCTTCCTTCCTGTCTATGCTCGTACTTACACTTTAGGAGCTATGTATAAAATTATTCACAGCAGCATTTTTTTTTTTTGTATTGGAAAATTGAGTGATTTTTATTTTTTGCTATCAGTAATAGAATGGACAAATAGGGGGCACCTGGGTGGCTCAGTCGGTTAAACGTCTGCCTTTAGCTCAGGTCATGATCCTAGGGTCCTGAGATCAAGTCCTGAATCGGGCTCCTTGCTCAGCGGGGAGTCTGCTTCTCCCTCTGACCCTCTCCCTTCTCATGCCCTGTCTCTCTCTCACTCTCTCAAATAAATAAATAAAATCTTAAAAAATATAGAATGGACATACAGTTGTAATATAGTCATATGAACTATTAATATTTTACAAGAATGAATGAACCTGCAATCATACACCACTGTTAAAATACATTGTAAGAATATTCTATTGTTTGAAGAAAGGTAACCACAGAAGAACACAGAGTATATCCTGTTCATATACAATTCAAATATGAAACTTAAGTAATATGCAATTTTGATATGAACATATGAAAAAATCATAAAAGCAAGAGAATGATAAACTTTTAAAATTCAAGGTAATTGGTACTTTTGAAGGAAAGGGGAAGAAATTGGGTAGGGAAGGAGAGCCAGGGTACTTAAAAGATAGTGGTAATATTCTTATTACTAGTGCACATTATACCATTATTCTTCATACCTCATTTTGAAAATATTTTGTTACTATTCTTTTGTATGTACTGTGTAGTTGATAAAATCTTTTCCAAAAAGATTTCATAGCAAAAAAAAAAAAAAGTGGTAAAGAAGTAGAGGCAGCTTTTTGAGAACTTTTTATGGAAGAGGTAAGAGAAATGAGATAGTTGCAGGGTATTGTGGATCCCTTATGGGTTTCTGTTTATGGTGTTTGAACATCTATGTACACTTGCGCTTCCTTTCTGAAAACCGCATTCCAAGTCTTTTACCCACTTTTGATACTGGCTTGATTGTCTCTTTTTGGTTTACAGGAGCTCTTATATATTGTGGATACTGTTGTTTTGTCTCATATGTTATGTGTCACCTATTTTCTTTCAACTTGCCCTTTGTCTTTAAACGTTATTTATGGAATTTTTGTTGTACAGAAGTTTCATGTATGTATGCATCATATGTACTGTTGCTCTGTTACTCATAAAGTATCGTGATCTATAGTACTGTTTCCTTTCAATTATTTCACTTCTAGTGACAGATAATTTTATTTATATATTTAACTTAGAGAAAATAATGAACTATATTTTGTCCTCTTTCAGCTGACTATATTCTCTTTGCATCATCAGTTGTATTTTAGAAATTTAGAAACTGTATGTTGAAGTGCTATAATTATTCTTTCTTGAAGGTTTCGACCAAATACTAGAGAACTGTGGTGTTACAATGCAGTGGTTGCTGATGCCAGACTTCCCTCTGCGACAGACATGCAATCCAGATGTAGTATTCTAAGTCCTGAACTTGCCTTACCAACAGGATCCAGGGCTCTCACCACCCGATCTCATGCAGCTTTGCACATTCTAGGTAGAGTTGCTCTTTTGATGATCAGCTAATTTTCATTAATATGTGCTGAGAATTTTTTTTAAAGAATACTTAGATTTATGTTTCATTTTCTCATGTGTGTTAAACAATAGTATGCTAGGTGCAATATAAGTTAAACCCTCTAACTTTAAGAAGTTTGTCAGTCCCACAAGCACCAATATATCAGACTTGAACCAGCACAATTCATGTACACCCAAATATAAAGCATTCCTGAATATAATTTCTAGCAGGCAGATTTTTTTAATACTGTTTTTGTTCAGCTTAAATATATAAACTTTAGAGATGGAGATAGAATATTCAAATGTATAATTATAATATTTAATTTATATACATTATTTTAAAATAAGTTCTACAAAATTCTAAATGAATTTTATACATATTACTTCTGTCTTGTCTTATATAATACCGTTTTCCACAGCACACAACTTCACTTCTATTTAATTCATAATATACAAATTCAATTTATAATATAAAATTTAATTTATAACAGCATTTTTTCAGAATTTATAGATATTCTTTCCATAGAAATTTTATACCAATCCATGTAACTACTTATTTATTGCTTTTAAAAAGACTTGTTTATGGTTATCTAAAATTTGCAGTTGTGAAATCATATTCCTAAGTATAATTACTAGATCATACATATAATTCCTTGCTTCTTTTTTCTCAAATTTCATCTCGTAATCATTGTAAACATCCAGAACTTGGATTGATTAAGTTTCTTTCAGGCTGCTGTGTTTTCCTCATACAGAACTTTAAGAATCTAAAAGTAATTCAGAGTTTCATAAAAGGAAGAACCTCGTAAAGACTCAAAGATTGAATGAGTCCAACTTTTCAAAGATACAGTTTTTTGCAAAACATTGACATATAGAATGTGTTTAAATATAATTACCCAAACAGAGGAGAATTCTTACTGGTTGTAGGTGTTCTTTCATTAAACATTGTTTAAAGCTTCGAATACATTTATTGAGCACACTCAGAATCGATTATTTTAATTTATCCCCTACAGCATCTCATACCATCAGTGTAATGGGAAATAATAATTTCAAAGAGTTGAATTTTTGTTTGTTTTTAGGTTGCCTTGATACCTTAGCAGCTATGCAGGATTTAAAAATGGGTGTTGCAACTACAGAGGAGGAGACTCAAGCAGTAATGAAGGTTTATTCCAAAGAAGATTATAGTGTAGTAAACAGGTTTGAAAGTAGGTATATTTGTGTTTAAGAAATATTGTCATGTAAGTGAAATATATATACATAGATATTTTACAACATAAATTATTATTTATATCTTTTAGGTCATGGAGGGGGCTGGGGTTACTCTGCTCATTCAGTAGAAGCTATACGTTTTAGTGCTGACACTGATATTTTACTTGGTGGCCTTGGTTTGTTTGGAGGTAGAGGAGAATATACTGCTAAAATTAAGGTAAGCAGTTTGTTGACACTGTTGCCCTTTTTTGTTTGAAGATGTTGGTTTGACTTAATTTATGATTTTATATATATAATATATAATAAAGGACTTGAGGAAGCTTTGCTAAAATGTAGTGCAATAATACTAAATCATTGACTCATTAGAAAATCCAAAGTCAAGATGGGAGGAAATGAATGGAAAATGATTTTTTAATAATTTTAGGCTGAAAGAGACTAGTCCATCTCAATCCTTTGTGTTGAACTTCCTAGTGTTCTAGGAATAGCAGGACATTTTGATATGCCTCCTTTCTGTTAGCCACTTTAATGACAGGGCACAGCTGTTTTGATGCGGAGACATTTTGATGTAGCTTTAAAAGTTTTTTAGCATTTTTGATATCAAATACTTCGTCAACAGATGTGATCACCCTAAGATGTGGACCAGGGTTGAAGTGAGAGATGGAATATGGGGTATGGATTTCGTTAGGTAGACAAAATAAAAATAATCAAAAGTCCTCAGTTTATTATACCTGTTCATCTCAGAAAGGGTCTGCAGTTATTCCAAGCAAAGGATATGCTCATTCTTTGAAAATTCACTAATAGGTTGAATGTTCCACTTCTCAAATTAATCTGATTTTGCCTTTAAGATAAAAGAGAGGGGCGCCTCTGTGGTTCAGTTGGTTAAGTGTCTCTGACTCTTGGTTTTGGCTCAGGTCATGATCTCAGGGTCCTGGGATCAAGCCCCAAGTTGGTCTCCACATTGGGGATGGAACGTGCTTAAGATTCTCTCTCCCACTCCTCTGCCCCAACCTCCGCTCACATGTGTAAGCTCTCACGTACTCTCTCCAAAAGAAAATTAAAACTAAAAAAAATTTAAAATAATAAATAAAGAGAGAAAACTACAGTTTGTGCCTTAATTTCAGTAGCAGGCCTCATTAAAAATTCTCATTAAGTGCTGTTTAGGAGATCTTTTCTTTCTTCTCTCAATAATATCTAAAACTTATATTACTATGTTAAAACTCCCTTACTATGATGGTTTTTGAGGACACTTCCTATAGAAGCCCAACCAGAACTGACAAACTGTTAAAGATATATGCTTATTTCTGGCTATAATTGGAATACACTTTCTAAAGAAATACAGATAATATGGAAATTAAGTAAGAAAGAATTCAAAGTCCCTTGAGTTATATAGAGGATAGGGATGAAATAATAATTAAGGATACTTGTCACGTAGGTAGGTAGGTACATAAGGAATGAAGGAAGGAAGGGAGGGAGGGAGGGAGAGGGGAAGGGAAACGGAAAATAAAACAGTTTTGGTTTTTGGCTTATTTCAGAGCAACTGCTTTCAAAGGGTTATTTGAAGATGTCTTGATTTGAAGTCAAGATAGAGAAGCAAACACAGTGATACACCGCTAGTTGGCAATGCCTAGTAAATTTTTAAGAAGATACATTTTTTTTCTGCCCCTGAAAAGTTTTTCATTTTGTTTTGATGATCTTGAACACCATAGTGACCCTTATCTCCAGTAGTTGTGGTATAGAAGTATATAGGCCTTCCATAATGCTGTTTTTATATTAGGTGTGATCCTTTTCTTGTTTTTTTCTAAGTCACAAATCCTCTTTTACTCCTTCCATTCCCTGAAAGTGAACTTGCCTTTGAAATTCAGTTATTGGGGCACCTAGGTGACTCAATCAGTTAAACATCTGCCTTTAGCTTGGGTCATGATCCCAGGGTCCTGAAATTAGCCCCACATCTGGCTCCCTGCTCAGCAGGGAGTCTACTTCTCCCACTCCATCTGCCTCTCCCCCAGCTCATGCTCTCTCTTTTTTTCGTGTATTCTTTCTCTTTCTCACAAAAATAAATAAAATCTTTAAAAAAAAAAGAAAGAAATTTAGTTATTAATGAGTAGACTAAGGTTTTCCAACAGAAGTCTTTTTTTTTCCTCCATTCACCTCTTTAAGGTATACATTTTTTTTTCCTAGCAGTAAATCTCCTTATTTTTTGTTTTGCTTTCGTATGTCTGGTTTATTCTTCTCTTTCATAGGTTTGTCCTCTTCTACCTGGAGACTAAGTGTTGGAGTTCTTCTAGGCCTAGCCCTAGCTCCTATTTCTTCACTCTGTATTTTCTCCTAAATATTCTCTTCTAAGCCTGAAGTTTAGATAGCTGTCAGCATACCATAATGCCCAAATTTAGATCTCCAGCTCAGACTACTTCTTTGACCATTTCCGTGTGAGTACTTTAAAGGCATGGCAGTTGTTGGTCTTTATATCATAATTGAATTCATGCTCTTTCCCCAGGATGTGGCTCTCTTACAGTGGTTTGTCTTTTGAATAGTACCATCCACCATATGCTTGTTACCCTAAGGCAGAACCTAGACGTCTTTCTTGATGGGTCCTCTTTTATCTTTTTCCTCCTGCTAGAAGACTCTTCCACCATTAACTACTCTGGGCAAAGGTACTTGTGTACTTGTCTTGGACTAGGCACCTCGCTGGACTCTGTACATATTCTTAACTTTCTATGCTTTCTATTTCCATTACCTCTCTTCCTGTTCCTTCTTGAACCTGCTCTAATTAGGTTTTTGCCCCACCCACTCTACCAAAACTGCTCTTGTCAAGGATGTCAGTCATTTCTGATTGCAGAAGCCAGTGGTCAAGTTTTAGTCCTCATCTTCCTTAACCAGCTGACCTAACTTAATCCTATCAACCCCTTCTTTTATATACTGTCTTCACTTGTCTCCTACAATATCACACTTGGTTTTCCTTCTGTCTCACGGACTACTCTTCTAAGTCTCAGGCTGGTTACTCATAATCTTCCAGACCTCTACATGTTGGAGTGCCAGAACTCAGTCTTGGACATTTTTTAAATCTACTCATCCCTGGAGTGATCTAGCCTTATGGCTTTAAGTATTTTTCCTCATATTACTAAACCTCAAAAGTCATATATACAGCTGCCTACTTTGGTTCTCCGCTTGGATAGCTAATAGGCATTTTAGATATAGCATATTCAACACTAGTCTTCTGGTCATCTCTCTAAACCTACTGTTCTCATATTTTTCCCATCTCAGCTAACTGACCTAAAATAAACTTTATTCTTCCAGCTGCTTAGGCCAAAAATCTTGGAGTCATCATTGCCTTCCCTCTGTCACACCCCACATCCCCTTCAGCAGCAAATACTTTTGGCTACACTTAGAAAATAAATCCAGGATCTAACCACTTCTAAAAACTGTCCATAGTACCAAGTTGTTCTAAACCACAGCCATTCTCACCTGGCTTCTTATATAGTAGCCTCCCAACTTGTATCCTGCTTCTGTCCTTGTTCCTTTTGTCTGTTCTCAGTACAGCAGAGAGATTTTCTTAAAGGGTACACCAGACTCTGCTACTCCTCTCTGTTCAGATTCCTGTGGTGTCTTCTTAGATTAAAAGCCACAGGCCTCAGAAGGGCCCATAGAACACCATGGACTTGAGTGCTATTATCATTCTGACCTTACATTGCACTAGTTGCCTCACTCTAATCCAGGCACACTGGCCTGCTATTGTGCTGTTGTGCCTCAGACAAGCCAGGCGTAGTCAAACCTCAGGACCTTTGCATTGGCTACTCCCTCTGACTGCAGCTCTTTACTACAATACCTGTGTGATCACTTCCTCATTATCTTCAGGTCTTGACTTTTTGGTGAATCTATTTAAAACCAAGTCCTCTCCCTTACCCACAAACTTACTTCCAATAGCCCCCATTTTTTTTGTTTGCATCGTTCACACCTGTATGCCAAGTATCTAGAATTGTGCCTAGCATACAGTGTGTGTTGAGAGAGATTCGTTGAACATAAGCAGGGGAGCCGGGTTAGGGGGAAATCATTAAGGACTTGTATGTCATGCTACAAAGAAGGAAACGAGAAACCTTTGAAGAATTTTAAATTAAAGAAGTATTCCAATCAGATATTCATTTTTAAAAAGAGTACTAGGGATCATTAAACAAAACAAAACCCCTCAGCTTTGTGGAATATAGGCCAGAGCAAAGAGAGAACGAGATAAGAAGACTGGTAGATAGAACTGATGAGTACTAGCTAGTAACAGTGAGCATCCTTGAATTGACAAGCTTTGGTACCAGCAATAGAATAGATGTAGTGATAGCAGAAAGATATGGAAAAAAGGATTATTCCAGGTTTTTTTTTTATCTGAGTGAGTCGGTGAGTGATAGTGCCATTACTCAGAACAGGGGAAGCAGGAGAGAGGAGAGTGAGTCCCTTTAGAACTAGTGAGATCCAGCTGGTGGTGGGCGGTGGGTGGCAGGCAGATGTAGTGACTGTTGAGAACAAGATCTGAGGTGGAGACAGATTTTCAGATCATTAGCATATAATTGAAAAAATGAAGCATCTAGCATAGTAATTGTCTAGTAAATTCCCTTCTCTTTATCCTTAGTATTTTATCTGCCTTTTTTGTAGTTCACCTGCGCTATAATTCTCCAGAGAAATAAGGGGTTTTTATATGTATTGGTCCATTTTTAAAGAAAAAAGATCTCTTCCTGATAATTCTTCTTTATTTTACTTAATTTCATCACTTTTCCTCTTCGATATCTTCTGTCTTATCCTTTTCCCAGATTGGTTCTCCCCTTGTTTTATAACCATTTTGTTTCATACTCTTCATCTCTCCTTTTCTCGTGCCATATTACCTTGAACTACTTTTTCTTACCTGTGTTTTTAAGGATCTTTATCTTCTGTTATTCCTGTCTCTCCATAGCTAACACTTTTGTAGCCTTTCTTTCTGGATATTTTTCTAAGTGTTCCATAATTATTACTGTTTGTGATTCTCACAATTACTACAAAGTAGGCACTGTTAGTATCTATCTTCCTTTCATGGATGAGGAAACTGGATCCCAGATTTCACAGATTGTAAGTGTTGAAGCAAAATTCTTCCTCAAATTTGAAAGTTCACTTGGATAAAATGCATTGGTTGAGTTCTCTTACTCCTTCATATGTTTATATTTGGTACAGAACAGCTAAGAGCATTTGTTATAAATAGATGAATATATAGACAAGGAAAACTGAGATAATATAGACCATAAGTTTCTTAATTTAAATATATAGGTTTGTGTATTTAAGATTAAAAAAGCAGGCATTCTGACTTTTATATTCTGCAGTGTCCAGCAGATTATTGGAAACACACAAAATTATAAACATATTATTCAGCAGGTTTGCATGACTGAGCGACTGGACACGATGTGTTTTTCTCCTTTCCCCAGCTGTTCGAGTTGGGTCCTGATGGAGGAGATCATGAAACTGACGGAGATCTTCTTGCAGAGACTGATGTGTTGGCTTATGACTGTGCTGCCAGGTAAAGATTTCCTCGTTACTCAGCTTCATCCGCACATACTTAATGTGAAAAATTCACTGTGAGTGAAGAAACATAAGAATGCTGTTTTAAATAATCTGTGGGGATGCCTGGGTGGCTCAGATGGTTAAGCATCTGCCTTCAGCTCAGGTCATGATATCATGATACTGAAGTCCTGGGATGGAGTCCTGTATCAGGCTCTCTGCTCAGCAGGGAGCCTGCTTCTCCCTCTCTCTCTACCTGCCGCTGTGCCCACTTGTGCTCTCTCTCTCCTTTTCTGTCAACTAAATAAAATCTTTAATAAATAAATAATCAGTCTGTGATCAGGTGCTTGAGGACTTAAGTTGTATATTAGGTTCAGTAAGTGTTGCATTTAACTAAAACTAATAGTATTTTCCATTATTTGTATTTTAAAAGATAAAATATTTCTCCATTGAAGATAAGATGAAAATATACATATATTTTGCATACTTTTGTTTTCATGCATCACTTAGAGAGCACCTACTATGCTACCTTTCTAGTGATGTCCTACAATTATTTACTCCCTGTAGTAGTATGTCGACAGTAGCAAATAGTCATAGAGGGCCATAATTCAGATCACTCATGTGGCCTTGACACCATGCCTATAGTATGTGTTTGGTTATAACACACTTGGGGAGGTGGCCAGCTTTTACTGAAACCTGTTAGGATAATAGGTTTCCTGTTACCAGAATCTGGATGTTTATTTATAAAGCTTCATTAAAACTATGAAGAGAATTAGCTTTTATCAGTCTCTCTATGTAATCCCAAGAATTCTCTCCAACACTGTGTTATGACAAGTTAGTGATTTGAGTCAGAGGATATAATGATGAGGAAAAAATAAATTGAACCTCATAATAATAATAATAGTACACTGTACTTCCCAGTAATAACTATGTTAAAACCTTGTGTGTTATACATAAGCTTTTTGCTATTAAAATGTGTGTTTACTAAAAATGGTAGTAAGACATTAAGTTTGCTTTTAACAGATAAATACTTTTGAAAACAGAATAGTAAACCCAAAGAAAATTTTACTGTTTTTCACCATAAGCATAAGCATTACCAGTATGAGGAGATATTTTTTAGATGTTTTTTATGTGATGTACAAGTGAAGATGAGGAAAATTTTAGGAAATTAGTCAATTTTTAACAAAACCTTAAGATGCCATTGTCACTTAGTATTTATTTTGAGCATATGATTATGAGTCAAAAATGTATTATTTCACTTATAGAGAATCATCTAGATTTTATTCATTTCCCTGCTAACAAAGCCCAGGTTCCTAAGGCTAGCATTAAAGGACTTAAGTAATCTTTTACAACATCTTTTTTAACTTTCTACCTACTATACTTTTTTATCTTTCTTAATGCCTTAACCTAACTGGATCCCATGTCATTTTCAAGCCGTTTGTACTTTTATACCTCTACAGTACGTTAATTCATTCCCTTCCTCAAATACCCTTAATTCTTTTCTCTATCCCAGTGACAACCAGTATAGTCTCTTACCTAAAATTTTATCAGATCTCCTTATTTACATATAAGCTTTCTCCTTCTATTTTAGTAAATTTTTTATATGGTCACTATGTGACAGGCACAGTTCCAAACACTTTATCTGAATTTCCTCAGTCCTCTGAACAATCCTGTGATCTAGACATCATCTTCATCCCTATTTTCAGATAAAGAAACTGAGTCACAGAGAGGGTGTAATAACTTGCCCAAAGTTTCACAACTAGCAGATCACGAAGTTGAGCCTTAAACTCAGGCCATCTGACTCCAGAACCATTTTCTTAATATACTTCCTCTCAAAACACTTTTTTAAAACTGAAATTTAGAGTTTCGTTTTCCAACTAAACTGGCATGGCTTTTTTTTTTTTTCTTTGAACAATTGAAAAAATGTTTGTGTTATTTTAATATGAGAGCTTTATAACATTTAAGCAAGTTTTAGAATTCAAGGTGGAGAGTGCCATCACCATGACACAAATGCCTATTATCTGTATGTTCCTGTCCACATTTTTTGATTTTTTAATTTTTTTTAGACTTTTAAAAACAAAGTTTTTAACGATGTTCAATAAGAATCTTACACAATAAATTTCATGTTTTGTTTATAAAGGATTTATAACACATAAATATATGTAACAGAGAAGTGCAAAGGCATTGTCTTTGACTCACTAATTTTCCTCTCAGAGAAAAATATGCAATGATGTTTGATGAACCAGTTCTCTTGCAAGCTGGTTGGTGGTATGTAGCATGGGCTCGAGTGTCCGGACCCAGCAGTGACTGTGGCTCTCATGGACAAGCTTCTATTACCACAGATGATGGGTAAGCAAATGTTTAAGCATTACTTAAGCAACTCTCATCTTTTAGTGGAATATTGTTTTAGGAGCTCAGAGGTCTTCCAGAAGTATAAAAATGTCAGTAAGACTAGATAATAATGGAACTGCCAAACATTAAATTTATGCAATCTCATGCCAGATTAAGGTCTAGACAGAACAGGGAGAGAGTAGGACTGCTACTCTTTGCTCTTGTCATTTGTCATTTGTTTGTATTTCTGGGTGTTATATCATTTAAGAATTTATTACCAATTATAAATTATATAAAGTGACAAGAAGAGTGAGGAATTTGGAAACCATAAAAAAGAAATAATACTTGCTATAAAATTTGACAGTGCTTATAAAAACAGTTTATAAATTTCAGAGTTTTAGCAAATGAGATGGTACAGCTTTAATAAGATGTAGGGGGAGATTTACTGTTTAAATTTCATATGTAGAGTGCTTTTTAGTTTATAAAACTTTCTTATCTATATTCTCACTTGATGTCCTCAACAATTTTGTGAAACTGTTATTAGCTCTGTTTTCCACTAGGGAATAGAGAGACAGGAAGTGAAGTGATTTGCAGCACATCACATCACTGCTGTGTGGCAGAATCAAAACTGGACCTGGAATCTCTTGACTCTTGTCCAGCCTTCTTTATTCTCAGTACTCTGGATTCATGTGTTTGAAAGGACCATCATTTAGAAGGGAAACTCAATTTACTCCTTACTCTTCTTGAGCATGAACTATTTGAAATGAGTACAAGTTATGTAATAGTGTATTTCAAATAGTTTTGTTTGGCTTATAACAAAGCTTACCAAAAACAACAGACTAATTAATGAAGGGAATTCTTTGTTCCTGAACGTTCAAGTAGGATGCCTTAGAAAAATTAAGTCTGCTGTAAAGTATCCCTTTCAGACTTACTCTGAGATTGTGTGCTAGCACTGGGGAGACTGCTTTGGTCCTGGATTCTGTGATTCCATATGCAGTTCACTGAACTTTGCAATATCACAACAGTTTGAAGCTAAAGCTTATCATGTGTGCGGTTGAGCAGATTTTAAACTGTTTGTAAGTTGAAATATTTTGTTAAAAGCTTCTTGTTCTGGGGGCACCTGAGTGGCTCAGTTGGTTAACCATCTGCCTTTGGTTCAAGTCGTGATCCCAGAGTCCTGGAATCGAGCCCCCAATTGGGCTCCCTGCTCTGCTGGAGCCTGCTTCTCCCTCTGCCTGCTGCTCCCCCTACTTGTGCGCACGTGCTCTCTCTCTCGTTTTATCTCAAATAAATAAGTAAATCTTTTAAAAAAAAGCTTATTGTTTTGGTTAAAGTTGAGTTAGGGGAGACTAGAAGGGGGCAGGACAGCTGCTTACCAAGGAATTCCTGATCAAGTTTAATTCCTGCATTTTATTCATGAAGCCATTTCAGAGCTTAAACCAAAACAAAAACAGTTCTTTTTTACTTGTGTTGTTCCTTAAAGAATGAATCTCTGTTCATTAACATAAGATTTGAAAACACTGTTGTCAAATTTCTTATTTTCTTTCGTGGCTCTTGAATCATGTTTTGTGGTATCATTGTTATTTTTTCTCTTCTTAGGGTGGTTTTCCAATTTAAGAGTTCAAAGAAATCAAATAATGGTACAGATGTTAATGCTGGTCAGATACCTCAATTATTATACAGGTATTTAGCATATTTATAGTTAATTAATATGATTTAGTCCTTTGTTATAATGATCTAGGATACTATAAAATATATGTGACATAATGAAAGAAATTATTTGAAATATTCAGTGTTATAATACACCATTAGAAATATAGCTATTTTAACAAAAATACTTAATATTTTGTATATTTTTAAACATCTTCTACATCGAGCTTAATTTTAAACTTTACCTCATGACTCAGATTATCTGTATTATGCCATTAATAGTATTTTAATAACTTATTTTTTAATCTGGATTTTCATACCCATTTCAAAATATTATAAAGTAATAAAAATTTATCTTAGAGAAATGATATTGGGATGTTAGATGGGAACTTCAGATGCAGACCTCATTTACTGCTGTCTTAAGTTTCCTGTTTGTACTGTGATGGAATGAATAGAAAATCCCTTACTACTGAGGGGCACCTGGTGGTGCAGTCGGTTAGGTGTCCAACGCTTGGTTTCAGCTCAGGTCGTGATCTCAGGGTTGTAGGATCAAGCCCCACTTTGGGCTCTGTGCTCAGTAACTTGTAATTCTCTCTTCCTCTCCCTCTTCCCCCTGACTCTCTCTCTCGCTCTCTTTCTCTCAAATAAATAAATCTTTAAAAAGAAAAAAAAAGAACATCCCTTACTGCTGAAAAATTTCCTCCTTTTATTTGAAATGTCGAATAATAACTTCTCCTCATGATAATACTTATTATATTTATGCCATTATTTAAGAATTTTAATTACTTCATGGTATTTGAGACATTTATGGAAGCATATGCCCATTATCCATCTATTTCTAGTAGATTACTCCAGTACTATTTAGAATGAAGTATTCAAATGTATATAAGCCCTCACTAAAAAATGTCATTCTTTGAGTAGTAAAAAATCTAAAGAAATAACTCTAGCACAGTGACTGTCTCTCATGTCTTTCTTCCCTAGTAATCACTTTAAGATTCTAGGTGATATCCCGAGAAGAGATTTTCGTTTGTTTTTATGCAATTTATTATAGTTAGAATTTGTGACATGTAGCATTATGAACATAGCAAGTTGCTCAGACTACTCCTGGGTACACTGGTGGAATAACTTCTTAATAATATAGCCCTTAAAATTTAATGGTAGCATATTTTGCTATTAAAAAATGTATATTTTGAAAAGAAAAATGTCATTGGACTTTCCAAAATAAATTTATGTGTGTCTGCTACTTTCAGACTTCCAACCAGTGATGGCAGTGCCTCAAAAGGCAAACAGCAAACCAGTGAACCTGTACACATTTTAAAGAGATCTTTTGCAAGAACTGTCTCAGTGGTAAGCCATTTTTTTTAAGTTTCAGGGTTTTTTTGTCCAGTGCTCTGTTTCATTTTGATATCTAGCCACTCTTCTAAGAGTTTATCTCAAGGTAGTCTTATGAACTCAGATTTGTTTTTGTATTAGTTCTGAGATCACAGGCCAAAGAGTATGCCCTTTAAATAATGGGAAAATAGAGATGTTGGCAGACTTTAACATGAACTTCAACATGAACTGATATAACTGGCGGGTTTTCTAGTAAATCATGTATGAATACATATGCTGAAGATTTTAAAAAGCGAAAGAAAAGTTAAGACAGATATTGACAAAAAGTGCTAGCCTAATGCTTCAGGAGCTAAATATAGGAGTTGTATATCTAACTAAGGACTCTGTTGAATTACTTGACCATCCACATTCTACATTTAAAGATATCCTATATTACTGGGGTTGCCAGTGTAGAATAGAAAGCCAACATGATGTAATTGAGAGATAATGGTATGTCTACCCAGGAAGTCTGAGTTAAGTTCTTCTTTCATTTATTAGCTGAGCATTCTTGTGTCGATTATCTAAATAAACTGTTTGATAGCATCATTATGAGTTTCTAATGAAATAAGGGATACAAAAATGCTTTTTAAATTATAAGACACTATATGAATGCAATTTATTCGTGTAGTTGGTAGTTTTTCATGTTCGTGAACTGTGTACGATGAATGCTTTTTTCTTTTTTTTTAATTAGTTTTTTAAATCACAAGATTAATACACATTCCGGGTTGGGAAGAGGGTGGAGTGGGGATAAAACGATAAAGTAAAGTTCTTTCCCCATCACTCTGTTACTGTTTACATTTTGATGTATATCCTTCCAGACCATTTTTATACATACGCAAGCTTGTTAGTCTGTATATACAGTATGCTGTACAACCTCCTTGTTTGTAATGATAAAGTTTTGCACATGCTTTTACACTTTCTTTCTCTCTTTCAAATAAACAAATCTTTTTAAAAATAAATAGGCAAATTTTGAAGAATGTTGTTTTTATGCATGCCTACCTACTTTACCTTGTTTGTCAAGCTTCAAAGATATTCCTGATGGTAATTTGATAAATGAACTAATAACATATCCATTATTTGGGCTAATCAAAACTCAGTAAAGAAGTTCAGATAAAGTTTTGAAATTCGGTGTCATCTTTCCATTTGATTCAGCCTATGGTATCATTTGAACTAATTGTTGTATTTTTTTTCATATTCTGGATTAGGAATGTTTTGAGTCATTGTTGAGTATTCTTCACTGGAGCTGGACCACCTTAGTCTTAGGAGTTGAAGAACTCAGAGGATTAAAAGGATTCCAGTTCACAGCTACACTTCTAGATCTAGAGAGACTGCGCTTTGTGGGTACCTGTTGTCTGAGGTTATTGCGTGTCTATACCTGTGAAATTTACCCAGTATCAGGTATGAAGCATGTTTTTAAATTACTTTAGGGAGAAAATATTTGACACGTTGGGAAGGTCTGTATAGGGATAACGAGAGTTGGAGATTCCCAGCTGCCTTTAATCTTCTCCTAAAATAAGGGCAGAAAGTCAGCTTGCCAAGGTCCTTATGTATTTACTCACAAAGAATAAAACAGATTACATGTTATGTTGATAACCAAAAGTCATGTTAAACTAAAAAATACTCTAATGTATTATTTTAAACAGATTCAGTCAAATAGAAATTTTTTGAACAACTCATTTGGACTTAAATGCTGAAACCAATGTTTTGGCTTTTTTTTTCCTACTTAGATTTTTTTTTTTTTAAAGATTTTTATTTTTATTTATTCATTTGACACAGAGAGAGGAGAGATTACAAGTAGGCAGAGAGGCAGGCAGAGAGAGAGGAGAGAGGAGGAAGCAGGCTCCCTGCTGAGCAGAGAGCCCGATGTGGGCCTCGATCCCAGGACCCTGGGATCATGACCTGAGCCGAAGGCAGCGGCTTTAACCCACTGAGCCACCCAGGCGCCCTCCTACTTAGATTTTTAAAAGAAATAATTTTGGACTACATTTAATTTCTAAATTGTTTCATTTCTAGGTTTTGAGTACTTGTAATCTTTGCTATATAGGAAATTACTTGGATTTTGGATTATATTGAGTATCTCCATGAATATTTATTATTCTATTTAATTAGCAATCTGTTTTGTTCCCTCAAAGCTACAGGAAAAGCAGTTGTGGAAGAAACTAGCAAATTAGCAGAATGTATTGGAAAAACCAGAACTTTGTTAAGAAAAATTTTATCAGAAGGAGTTGATCACTGCATGGTGAAGTTGGATAATGATCCTCAAGGATATCTCAGCCAACCCTTGAGTCTCCTAGAAGCTGTCCTTCAGGAGTGTCATAATACCTTTACTGCCTGTTTTCATTCTTTCTACCCAACTCCTGCCTTACAGTGGGCTTGCCTTTGTGATCTGCTGAATTGTTTGGATCAGGTAATTTAAGTTTGTAAAATGTTAGTTGAAAATATGTTATATTAATACTCTTCAAGAAAATAAAGTGCTATTGCCTCAATATTTCTAACTTTTATAAAAGGTAAACTAGGACATTGATTTGGTATGTGTGACTTAATCAAAGTTGAAGGTCTTTTTTTTCTGCTTGCTTTATCATTTTTAGTTATAAAATTGGTAGGGGTGATTGATTTGCTCTTTGAATCTGTGAGTGAGTGTGCACATGTACGAGAGCAGGAACAATTGTGAGTGCATGTATAAGAGCAATGATAGCACTAGAAGGTCAGCTTCTGCCGCCCCCATAGCTGCAGAATGGTCGGGAGAGAGAGCTGTGAGAGAGTTTGCTTGCAAATAACATCATTCATTCATGAGAAAACTGCAAGCTTCGTAAATGTGTATGCTCCAAATCACAGTTTCAAAATACTTGAGGCAAAAAACTGACAGAATTAAGGGAAGAAATAGACAAATTTATAATGATACTTGGAAACTTCAGTGCCTCTCTTTCAGTAATGAATTGAACAAGTAGATCAAAAAATCAGTAGAGAAATAGGAGATCTGAACAACACTGTCAACCACATTGGCTTTATTGACGTTTTAAACAGAAAGTACAAGTGCAAAATACATGTTATTTTCATGTATACATATCGTGTTCACAAAGATTATATGCTAAGCCATAAAACATGTCTTAGTAAATTTCAAAAGATTAAAATTAAAGAGTTTCAGACCACAATAGGACTAAATAAACCAATAGCAAAATATATTGAGAAAGGCACTAAATAGACAACACTTCTAAATAACCAGTGAATCAAAGTAGAAATCCAAAGGAAAATAGAAACTATTTCATCCTCAAAGATGAAGTATAACATCAAAATTTGTGAGATGTAGCTAAAGCATTGCTTGGAAAGAACTTCATACTTTTAAATGATAATACTAGCAAAGAAGAAAGGTTTCAAATCAGTGATCTAAGTTTCTGCCTAAAGAAGTCAGAATTAGCAAACCAAAGTAAGATGTAATAAAGATGAAGGAATAATATTAAGAGCAGAAACCAGTAAAGTAAAAATAGAGAAAATTGATAAAGTTGAAAGTTGGTTCTTTGAAATTAAAACCAAATTAATAAACTCCTAGGAAGTCTAACTGAGAGACAAAAGATAAAGAAAAAACACAAAATACCATGATCAAGAATGAAACAGGGAATGTCACTGTAGATCCAGCAGACTAATAAGGGAATATTAGGAACAACTTTATACTAGGAAGTTGTAACTTTAGGTAAAGTAGACCAATAGCTTGAGAAATACAGTGTAACCAGAACTGACACAGTAAGTAATAGAAAAATCTGAACCATTAAAAAAAATCTGAATCCATTTAAAAAATGAATTTATTATCAAAAACTTTCCCACAAAGAAAACTCCAGACCGAAATAATTATCATTGGTAAATTATATTAAAGAATTATAAGAAAGGAGTGATAACAATCCTTTACAAACTCTTGCAGAAAATTTAGGAGACATTTCCCAACTATTTAGTAAAGTTAACCTTATCCTGATACCAAGCCCTGACTAAGATATTAAAAGAAAAAATTAGTACAAGCAAACTTACTCAAACATAGATACAAAAGCTCTTAACAGTATTATCAGATCAAATCCAGCCATATAAAAGATATTCACACCCAGTAAGTTTTTTCTTAGAAATGCAAGATTAGTTTAACTTTCAAAGATTAGTGTAATTCACCATATTAACTGAATAAACAAGGCAAATTATATAATCTTCTCAATAGATAATGAAAAAGCATTTGACAAAATTAACACTCAGTAATGAAAATTTCTCAGCAGACCAGGATTTAAGGCAACTTCAATCCCCCAAGTTCAGGAACAAGGCACAAGGTGCCTATTCTCACCACTTATGTTTAACATTGTAGTGGAAGTTCTAGCGCCTTCTCCTCCCCTAAGAAAGTTCACTGTCATTACCAGGGTATCCTAACCTATTTGAAAGAAAGTCCAGTGATAATATCTAGATAGGCAACTTTGTTTTTATTTTATTATTACTACTTTTTAAGCTATTTACATACTGGATTTATTCTTAGTATTAAAAAATGTGTTTCATTGTGGCAAGAACAACTTGAGAGCAACCTCTTAACACATTTCGAGCATATAATATAATATTGTTAGCCACAGGTACAGTGTTGTCAGGAGATCACTTGCACATACTCATCTTTCATAACTGAAACTTCATACCCATTTAACACCAACTCCCCATTTCCCCCTCCTCCCTACTATTCTCTTCTCTGCTTCTGTGAGTTTGACTATTTTAGATACTTCACGTAAGTGGAATCGTGTAGTATTTTGTCTGTGACTGTCTTATTTCACTCATTACAGTGTCCTCCAGGTTCATCCATGTTCTATAGCAGAGTAGTGTATTTTACCGGTCACTTCCCTGGGACAAGATTATTGCCTGGATTAGTGCACAATTTACTCTCTCAGCCTGTCCAGTCTCATGTGGTTGTTTTGTTTTCTTTGCCCCTGAACAGGTTACAGGCAGGCTAACTTTAACAAATGTTGGTTTAACAGATAGGATGTTGCTTTTAGCCTGAATTTGTAACACAGATGTTTGATGAACTAAGTTATGTGTATGCAGTTTTTGTGAATTAGGATATCCTGTCTTGATAAGTTTTTAATATTTTGTTAAAAAGTCTGGGATGCCTGGGTAGCTCTCAGTTGGTTAAGCATCTGCCTTCAGCCTCAGGTCATGATCTCAGGGTCTTGGACTCCCTGTTTAGTGGGGCATCTGCTCCCTTTACCTTTGCTCCTTCCCCCGCTCCTGCTCTCTCTCTCTCTCTCTCTCTCTCAAATCAATAAAATTTTTTTAAAAATTACAAATATGCTACTCATTTTTCTGAATAAACCATGTAGTGTGATGTAATTTTGTGACCTTAGCGAAATGTTTATTATAATAACTATTCATTATGCTCCATTAACATTAGTAGCACCAAATTACAGTTTAAATCATTTATTATTGGAAGAAAATGGTTTCAGTGCTTGTTTTACTGGACATGCCTTAGATACATATTGATTGGGGTCTTTTCGATGTCATTCTTTGAGCATAGTACTAAAGAGGACGATGATTCTGAGGATATATAAAGTTGTTGATTGGAGAACAGGAGGCTGATTTTTCTTGACCATATTTAATAATTTTTCCATCTTCATTGGGTAGTAACTTAAACAGTTGTGTTTAAAAGTATTGTTATATTTAAATCCCATAACACGACAATTAAAATGAATCCTAGAAAATTTTGGAATAATTTAAAGAGTTGTTTACCTTTTATATACCCCAAAATGTGGATTATATTGATGCCATGTTTCTTTGGTGGGTGCATATTTCTGTTTTTAAAAGGATATCCAAGAAGCAAACTTCAAGACCTCAAGTAGCAGATTGCTTGCAGCTGTTATGTCAGCTCTGTGCCACACTTCTGTTAAGCTGACTTCTATCTTCCCTATTGCATATGATGGAGAAGTACTACTACGATCAGTTGTTAAACAAGTTAGCACAGAGAATGACTCAACACTAGTTCACCGGTTTCCCCTTTTGGTAGCACATATGGAGAAACTCAGCCAGGTAGGTCTTTTTCTGAACTATCTTTTATACTGAAGCAGTAAAACCACAAATGAGGGCATATTTAAGTTGGTGCTTATTCTTCTGTATTAGTATTTAACAAATAAATATGTGTTTCACAAGAAGAGCTAAAATTTAAGGGGGAAAATTTTCTCATGTTTACCTATAAATCTGTAATATTTTTTCTCTAATTTTTAAATTTTGAATGAAACCTAACCTATAAAAAAAATGTGAGGGTTATGCAATGAATTCCCAGATATTTTTTATTTGTCAAACCATTTGAAAGTTGCAGATACTATAAGCACTTTTATATTCTAAATATTTTAGATTGCCAAGATAGAATTTGAGGGAAATAAATAAATTTTTGAAACATTTTTTCTATAACATTTTGGTGTGTTAAAATAAACATTCTAAAACAGTCACAGTAGTAACCGTGTCTGGTTTATTAGAAAGCACTATAGAGACAAATTAAATACACAAGAAAACTATATATAATATTATCAAGTCAGTGAGAAGTAATCTTTAAAATGAAAGCCAAGAAAAGCAGTAGACTATGGAATAGTTATCCTAATTATTGTACAGTAGCAATTTTCTGTTGACTGAGGCAACAAAAAAATTGTGAGAAAATTATAAGTGACATACAGAAATGAAGGGCAGTAGCAGAATGGGAAGAAAATTTATAGTTAATATAATACCTTTGTGGAATTACATTAGAAATAATGAGTAAATATAAGAAGGACTTTAGAAAGTAAGCCACCATGGGAAAAAATTTCAGCCTTACTAGAAACTAAATGTGAATGAATTGAGGTATACTGATTTATTTGTAAAAAAATTAGGAAAAATGATTTTTTTTAATTTTTCATTAAGTCCTACTCTGGTGAGATTATGAGGAAACCTACTAAATTTATAGATGGTTTCTGATATTACATAATTAGTCTAAGTAATCTTTTTCTTTCAATCAGCAGGTATTTATTGTGTACTTACTATTTACTGGGATTATAATTAGGTACTAGTTGAGACAGGAGTAAAAAACAGCTCTTGAATTGGTGGGGCAGGGGTTGTCTATAAACTGGGAGATATTCTTACAAGATAAATTGTCGATTCAGTATTAGGGGTGATGAATATTTGCAAAGGAAATTATCCAAGGGAATAACTGAAAGACTAAAGCTTTATGTGTATTTTATTAAAAAGAAAAATGGAAAACCTTAGAGCCTTATATGTTCATCGCTAAGTGAAATAGTTTAATTTGGATATATTAATGTGATAGAAAAGGGCTCAGTCTTTAAAAATAGCTATATTTGGGGCGCCTGGGTGGCTCAATGGGTTAAAGCCTCTGCCTTCAGCTCCAGTCATGATATCAGGGTCCTGGGATCGAGCCTTACATCGGGGCTCCCTGCTCAGCAGGGAGCCTGCTTCTTCCTCTCTCTGCCTGCCTCTCTGCCTACTTGTAATCTCTCTCTGTCAAATAAATAAATAAAATCTTAAAAAAAAAAAGGCGCTACATTTACATTTAATATCAAGGGTGATGTTGGAGCTCCTGGGTGGCTCAGCCGGTTGAGCGTCCAACTCAATTTCTGCTCAGGTCATGATCTCAGGGTGCTGGGATCGAGCCCTGCATTGGGCTCCATGCTCAGCAGGTGGTCTGCTTGAGGATTTTCTCTCTCACACACACTCTCTCTCCCTCTCTGCCCCTTGCCCCACTCACATGCTCTCTTTCTCAAATAGATAAATCTTAAAAAAAAAAAAAAAAAAAAGATGATGTTGGGGCTCCTGGGGTGGCTCAGTCGGTTAAGTGTGTGCCTTCGGCTTAGGTCATGATCTCAGGGTCCTGGGATTGAACCCCGCCTGGGATTCCCTGCTCAGTGAGGAATCTCTTTCTCCCTCTGCCCCTCCTCACCTCCCCCCACCCCGGCTCGTGTTCTCTTACACGCTCTCTCTCTCAAATAAATCTTTTTAAAAAGGTGATGTTTTTACATTTTTAAATTAGAAAATCAGAAAGCAAAGTATATATCCTTTATGTCTATGGTGTACTATGATGACTGTGTAAACTATGCTAAAGGTATATGTACTTTGTAATATGCATGTAGTACACAATTTGAAAGAGAATACTGAGAAATGAAAATAATGCTTAGGTGATAAAGTTATGGGTAATTATCTACTTTTCCTTTGGAATTCACTTTAGTGTTAACAATGTTTTCCTTAAAAGTATAGTAAAATTTCTATTTAAAAATTTTCAGAACTACAAACATTTGGGAATTATTAATAATTGTATATTTATAGGTCTTTGTTAATATTCTATGAAGATAGTATTCATCTTCTGTCCTCTTAGTAGGTATTCTGGATTCTATCATTTGGGTGTGGCATAATTTAGTTAATCTTTTCCCTCTATAAATATACATATTTAGATATTCCCAGTATTTTAGTATTTTAAACATGCTGCTAAAAATACCATTGACTACATTTTTATGCATATTCATGATGATTTTTCCAGAGTAAATTATCAGGAGTGGAAAAATTCTTAAGTAAAAGGAAAACACTTCAAGACTTTACTACAAATTGTCTGAATGCCCTCCAGAAAGCTAGTGTCAGCTTGCATCCCCCACCACTGGTGAATGAATTCCTTTTTCTAAAATTTAAGTGGCTAGCGATGTGCTTATATTTGTATGTATATTTTTTTGATTCTTCAACTAAAACATTGACACTATTAACTCCATTTTAAGATCACATGGCAAGCTTCTTGTCTTAATCTTGTTAGTTACTAATTAGAAACTAAATGGGTATAACTAGATAAATACAGTTCACCCATACCCCTAATTAAAGCCCTTCCAAGATTATTGATCGTGGAGTACAATTGGGGATTGATTTTCATCCAAAGCTGATTTTCTGAGAAGTTCTAGGAAGTAAAGTTTCTGGGGAATCAAAGTGATGTAAAGGATAGAAGAATTACAATTTTAACAAAATCAGGAATTGATTATTTTAAAGCCAGGAAAACTAATTACATAAAAAATTAATGTGTTATGGTAATCTTATTCAAATGATAGTAGAAATATTTTAAAGATGGAGGATTATCTCTAAGAGACTTTTTGTTCAGCCTGAGATTGTACATTAAGAGAGATATATAATAATTCTGGGGCACCTGGGTGGCTCAGTGGGTTAAAGCCTCTGCCTTTGGCTCAGGTCATGATCTCAGGGTCCTGTGGTCAAGCCCCACATCGGGCTCTCTGCCAGCAGGGAGCCTGCTTCCCCCCTCTCTCTCTGCCTGCCTACTTGTGATCTCTCTCTCTCTGTCAAATAAATAAATAAAATTTAAAAGAAAAAAGAAAGATGTATAATAATGCTAGTGATGATTTTAACTGAAAAGTTACTTAATTTTCTGTCATGGATTAAATGTATACTCATTTATGTATTTGATTTGTCTTGCGAAGATTGATTTAACTTTAAAGATGCTTTTCTGCCTTGAGATTTTATGACTTTATGAAATCTCTTGAATTTGTTACATATGCTATCCTCTCGTAAAGCAATATGGCATGTTAGTATTGTGGAAGAACTTGTGTATTCAGGGGACATCCAAGTGATCTTGATAACTGAATCATAGCATAAAGTTGCCCTGATTTTACAGAAGTTGAGGCACTATGAAGAAACAAACTATATCCCAGGTTGTTTGATTCACTAGTCCACAGTCCACAGTCCATTGCTCACGATTTGCCCCCTCACAAAATCAGATGCATTATGCTCCCTGTCCGTAGTGGGCTAAAAGATACCAGGGATGGTAAAAAAAAGAGAGTGTTCATCTGGATATTAATTAAATTAATCATCTTTTCCCTTTATTTCTGGAAAAATATTTTCGTCTTTAATGGGACTTTATAATTTCTTATCTTGAAATTTTTCCATTGGTAGGGGTTGGAATTTCTTAGGAAATCAAGTACAGTAGAAAATGTAAAACTGCATAGGAGTATTTGTAGTAAAATTCCATATTTTTATTACATGCATGTACAGAAAGAATTTTATTAGAATATAGATTTGTACAGACTATTTTTCAGTTGCCTCACTTCCTGTTTGCTTTGGCAGCTCATATAATCAGTTGCTTTATCTCTAAATATACCAGAAATAATTATTTTAGATTGGAATCTTGTCCTATAAAAAAAGCTTTTTAGACAGGAGTGTTTTCTGTCATATATGATGACAGCAAGTTATTGAGAAGTTAAATAAGAGAATAAGTGAAAATGACTCAAAGCTAATAAGAAAAAGCCATCTTATAAAGATGTGGTACTTTTATGATACACAGAATAATTGTAAAAATAACTTTTAAGTGAAAAGTAAAGTCAGTGGTTCCACATACAACTGGGTGGAATTATAGACATAGAGTCTGTAATTTTAGATTCTGAATTTTAAAGGCATCATCTAGAAAGATAGGGTTGTAGTTGAGTACTCACGTGAAGGAAAATAAAGCAGTAATATCCTGGAACTTTTTTCTTTTTTCATGTATCATAGAGTGAAGAGAATATCTCAGGTATGACAAGCTTCCGTGAAGTTCTGGAGAAAATGCTGGTTATTGTTGTGCTCCCAGTCAGGAATAGCCTGAGGCGAGAAAATGAACTCTTCTCCTCCCACCTGGTTTCCAACACCTGTGGATTGCTGGCCAGCATTGTCAGCGAACTGACAGCATCAGCCCTGGGATCTGAGGTAGTGTTATTGTCTGAGATTGGATAATAAGCATATGTTTAAACTTTCCATGTAGTTTCTTTTTCATATATTTTGGCCTTGTAGAAACTAATTTTAATCCCATTTGTGTTGTTTTTCTTTCAGACAAAACAAAACCTTCCAAGCTAAATTGCATGGTTTTCCCTTCCTTATACCTCTTCTCTGCTCTTGCTTGCTCCCTCTCTCTCACATTTACCCGGGATGTCACAGCAATACAAACTGTGTTTTCCTCTTCTGTGCTCCATAGCACAACCTCACTGCCATGTCCCAACAGAAGCAAAAATTGTTCACGTTGCTGGGTAATGAGTAACAGAAATAGGGCTACTAATAGTGAACACATGGTATGGAGAAGGTAAAGAGGTTTAGACCTTAGTTCTGCACACCTGACTGACACTAGGCAAATAACATATGTAAAATGGGCATTCAGTACACTCACATTGCTGTACAGCCATTACCACAAAATTTTAAAAGGAACAAATACGTGTTTGAGAAAACTACTTTGAAAGGGCTTTATATTTTGTAAAGTCACATTATTTTTAACCATTTCACTGCCCTTCTCACTCTGTTGTACAATTTATATGAATGTTTTGACTGAATTTAATGAAGTTTTCTAATTTTTTCCCAAAAAAGCAGACAGAATGGTTTTGAAAATGATGTCCTAACGTGAAATACCTTCTATCACTCAGATGAATGTTTAATAGCTAGCATGTATTCAGTTGCTTGCCAAATAACATCTTTTCTCTCTTTTACTTTTATAATTCCTAATCTTTGCTTTTTCTTACTTATAGATTTATTTTAGAATCTGTGCTGAATTAATCCATCTAGTCTATACTCATTATTGATTCATAGTGACAGTTTCTCCTTTCAGATTTCTGAATGGTTACATGTACCTGCGCATATTTTAGTATTTCACCCTGGGAAGCACTTCTTTCATTTCTTTGTTAGCTTTGACTTAGGCATAGGTCATCATTAAACTCCCTGTCAGAAAACTTTAATTTGGTTCTTTTTTTTTTTCCACTTAGTCATTCAGCCTATAATATACTTCCCTTCTGTACCAGATCCTGAAAGAGAAAGTCTGTGATACATAGCTCTGCCTCAGAAGGTTACTATCTAGTTTTCCCCTGTGAATTTACTTTTCTTTTTCAATGTAAAAGAATGCCCCAAAATGCAGGTGCCTAATATACAAACTTGGAAGTTTCCAAAGGTCCTGGCTTAGACATCCATATTTCTTTCTTTCCCAGAGTAGTTTGAAATTTTTGCTAGAATCATAAACTTCCGTTTTTTCCTCTTATAGGTGTTCCAAATTTCTGCAGCCAACTTAGATCAAAAGCTGGCTCCGTAATTAAAAGGAGCAGTTTCAAGCCAAAATAAGTTCACCGATCTTCTCTAATGAGTCTATAATTAGTGAGGCTGTACTTGTGTATATATATTCAAATACTGAATGCCAAGTTATCATAACATACATTAATGGTATACAAACTTAAGACATAGAACGTTTTCTGCAAATGAAGTCTTCAGAACTCACAGATAAGAGGAGAGATGGCCTGACTGACAAAGGGAAACTTGAGTCCACTTCTTTCTTGACTGTCCATCTCTGCAGAATTCCTAGAGCTCTGTGTCGCATGGTTTGAAAACTGTTGGTCCATAGAATGTTGGTGAAATTTTGGTATCTCTTTTCAAAGTGAGTGATATAACTCATTCATATGTTATAATTGTGATTGCTTACAGGTTTATAGTTCTGACATAAATTTAAGTGAAATGTATAGTTTCCTATGACTAAGAGAAGAAAATACTGTCAAGTGATACTGGTTTGTAAATTTAAAATCTGGTTTTATTCCTGGGTAATCTCTATAGAATGTATGTTTAGGAAGATTTACAGCCACTTGTTAAATGTAGGTTATCTTTTTGAACTTCTTAGAAATTTGGGGCTTTAGTTAAAGGCATGTTATTAATGCTCAGGTACAGACGGCTGACGTGTAATTGCTTTTGCTTTTGCTTTTGTTTGTTCCTAGGTTGATGGACTCAATTCTCTTCACTCTGTTAAAGCCAGTGCTAACCGATTCACAAAAACAAGTCAAGGAAGAAGTTGGAACACTGGGAATGGGTCCCCTGATGCAATCTGTTTTTCAGTAGACAAACCTGGAATAGTTGTGGTTGGTTTTTCTGTCTATGGAGGAGGTGGAATTCATGAATATGAATTAGAGGTATTGGTTGATGATGTAAGTACCACTCTTACAGTGTTCATCTTGCTGTGTAGGTTACCAAAATTTTCATAGTAAGACTGCCCAAATCTTTGAGGGGTTAGCTGAGGAGTCATTTGTCAAGGCAGATGTGAAGAAAATTGAAAGAGGGTGATTCTGCATGATTACTTGTGTGCCATTCTGGATCACTTCTGCCTCATTTTTTTGGACTTCCAGGGGAGATGTTAAATGAAAAGACTAGAAATTACATAGCTAAGCCCCTGATTACAACTTCTGTGTAATTTTTTTTTTTTTGCTCTTGTAGTTTTTTAAGAAACATGATCGATAGATTGATACTGTTACCTGTATCAGTGATTAAAGCAATTTTGTCATAGAGTGCTAATGGATGATTCTTAGTAAAGATACTAACTGATTGATTGATTAAGCTCTATCTTGCTCTATTCTCTAAATTATTTAAAGACCCTGAGTTTTCACAAAGTTTTATTAAAATGGGACAGAAAGGTACCATGTAAATCATTTCATAATAAATGAAAATCTATCCATATCTTGATTATTTTAGCAATTATTTTATTTTTCTACTTCATTAAGTTCTATAGTTAGAGTTGCACTCTTCTAATGAAGTGGGAAACGTTTTAAGACATCAGATGAAAAAAGCCCATTTATATGATTTAGGTTCTAGAGTCCTTAGGAAATCAGATAAAAGCGAGTAGTTTAGCATACTAAAAATTTTTTCTTCAGTATGTATGGGGAAATGCTAATGGATAATTTTATGCACAAGAAAATAAACTGCTTAAAAACAATAAAACAAAATTAAGAATATGGTGGGTTTTGTTTTGTTTTAACTAGAGTGAACATGCAGGAGATTCAACTCATTCTCATAGATGGACATCTCTAGAATTAGTCAAAGGAACCTATACAACAGATGATTCACCCAGTGATATAGCTGAAATCAGACTTGACAAAGTTGTTCCTTTAAAGGTAATTTCAGTTATGTTTCTTTTGTAAATAAGAGGTATTATTATGTAGTTTACTTAAAAAGTAATGAAAAGTATTCCTTTAAATGGTGCTTTAAATGTTTATAGTCACTACTATACTCCTGATATGGTACTGTCTTATACTCTATTTTTGCAAAAGATCTCTTAAAAATCTGGTATAGATTTTGTATTGTTAAGTTTTGGAGTCAGACAGAAGTAGCTTCAGATGGCTACTCTGGAACTTATCTATAGATTGGGAAGGATAGTACCTACATTGTAGTATTGTTTAGATGAAATTAAATAATGGAATAAAGTACTTGGCTCCATGCCTAGCACAGTATAGAAGCTTAGTAAATACGAGTTCCTGTCTTTCCTTCTCTCATTGTGACAAAACTCACTTTTTTAAAAAGTGGGCTTGGGGCGCCTGGGTGGCTCAGTCCGTTAAGCATTTGCCTTCGGCTCAGGTCATGATCCCAGGGTCCTAGGATCGAGCCCTGCATTGGGCTCTGTGCTCAGTGGGCAGCCTGCTTCTCCTCCCCCTCTCCCTCTGCTTGTGCACTCTTGCTCTCTCTTGTGCTTTCTCTCTCTGTCAAATAAATAAAATCTTTAAAAAAATGGACTTAATAGAGTATTAACTATTTAAGTTACAATTACTCTGTGTAAAAGTTGTTTATTCATAGAACTTTGTTGTCTAGCAGTAAATAACTAATTAGCAAAACAGAAACACTAGTTAACCTTAATTATGAATGGAGTAGTTTTGGATTCAACTGTATTTTATTTTATTATAGAACAGATTTTGGATAAGGTAAGTTCATCAGAGACATTATCAAAGAGTTTAGGTACCAAAAACCAAAAAAATCTTCACTATGAAGTTTATATTGTAGATCATAAGGCACCAATGTCTATATCTCATGTTTTCCATGCACAGTGCATCTTATTTAGGACAATTTCTGCTTATGAATAGTTTTTCCCATTTCTGTCCACCTATTTCCATCTAAAAAATATAGTAGACTCACCATTATTTTTTCCCACATTTGAAATTATTTCAAAAGTTAAACCCATCAAAGAAAAATATTAGATAATGTATTTTAAACCTTTTGTTATGGTTAATACTCTTTACATTGTGGTTAAGAGCAGGAACTAGCATCAGACTACCTATATTCAAATACTAGTTCCATCACTTACCAGCTGTGTGACTTTGGGTGAGTTACTTAACTTCTCTGTGCCTCAGATTTCTCATCTGTAAAATAGGTATAGTAATGGTACTTACTTCATGAAGTCATTTTAAGGAATAATTTGATTAAAGCACATGAAGTACTTAGTATAGTTTCTTTTAAGTAATAAACATGAATAAGTGTTACTAACCTTCCTGATTCATTAAAATATGTTTAACCAAATCATCTATTAAGTGACAAAGACGTTCAGTCTTATTTGCCCAGTTTTTTTTATATCCTCTGTACATTATAAACATTTTTACATCTTGATTGTGAAGGAAAATGTTAAATATGCTGTGCGCTTGAGGAACTATGGAAGCCGTACAGCCAACGGAGATGGAGGAATGACCACAGTTCAGTGCCCTGATGGCGTGACATTCACATTCAGCACATGCAGTTTGAGTAGTAATGGCACAAACCAAACCAGAGGACAGATTCCACAGATACTCTATTATAGGTAAGTGTGTGTGTAGAAGTAAAGGGACTATTTTAAATTAATAGGACACATACAGTTTATTATCAAGGTAAAAAAATGCTAAATGCATAGTTATCATTATACAGTGTAACTGCCTTGCACATACTTGTGCTAATTCATGTAAAACAGTCTCATTTTAATATATAAATTCAGTGTTTATTGTAAAGGTGAATGCTTTAAAATCTATTTGTCATTATTTAATATCTTTGAAATTTTTATGTCCTGGACGTGTGCTATTTGTTGTCACTTTTACGTGGTCTACAGTTTCAAATTTAAATGGAATTTATTCATTTCTTTTTAAAAATACCAAAAATTAATGATCAAATCAACTCTACCCAAGTACTGTTGCCTTGATCCTATTATCCTGTCTGCAGTGTATTTTGATGTCTGTGAATCTAGTTCTCAGAGCCCTAGAGTACATAATGATGTGTTCTTTAACCATCCCTTATGTAAACAGTACAAAAAAAGAAAGATAACAATTTGGGGTAAAAAAAAGAAAAACTTGTCACCACATCTCAGTTTTTCTTTTAGTAAATTAGCTGGAATCATACGTAGTGAGTACCATTCACCATATCTACCGTCAGTCTGACTTAACCTCAAATCACCAGGGTTGTGTATCACTGTCAGAGACTCGCTGCTTTCCCTCTTTCCTTCATAAACAGTCTGGGAACACTGCCTTGGCAATTTGTACAGAGCTGTTCCCCTGGATGTAGATTTTTCTCCTGCCTTTCTGTGTGTGAAATAAAATAGAAGTGGTAGGTGTTAAATAGCTTCCTGGTGACGTGTTGCTGCTGAGATATAAGTTTTTTAGTCCTTTATACCGAATCGTGAAAAACTTTTTGTTACATAGCACCATAATAAATAGTATTCTCTTTCTCAAACCATACATTAAAAAATCTTATCATGTACAGAAGTTATATATTTCAAAAAGTTGGGGAGCCCCTTAGAAGCATCTTCTATCTAGACTTTATTTCTTACACAAAATGCAGTGTTTCAGATATTAATGTTTCCCACCAGCTTTACCAACCCTTAACTTTACATTTAAAATTAATTAAATTTAGGGCTGCCTGGGTGGCTCAGTTGGTTAAGGGTCCAACTATTGATTTCAACTCAGGTTGTAATCTCAGGATCATTCAATCAAGCCCCCACATCAGGCTCCATGCCTGGCATGGAGCCTTAAGATTCTCTTTCTCCCTCACCCTCTGCCCTTCTCCCTCCCACCATGCACACACACACACACACACACACACACAGACACTCTCTGTCTCTCTCTCTCTCTCTCTTTCTCTCAAATTAATTAATTAATTAAACGAAGTAAAATGTTCCAAATCTGACATTTTCTAACTCCCATAATTAACAGTTCAGTCCAAACCATCACTAGTGCTCCCTGGCTAACTATCACAGCTTCTAACCCAGTCTCCCTCCTTTTGCTGTGGTCCTGCTGCAGTCAGTTCTGCACGGTGCAGCCAGAGGGATCTTACAGAAATGTGCATCGGCTCAAGTGCTGCCCTTGCTCAGGGTCCTCTCACAGCTTTCCATCCCAGCATGAAATGTAAGGTCCCACGGAAGTGTACAAAGCTCACATGATCTGACTCCTGTCACCTTCCATTCTCCTTTCATTCCAGTCACACTTGTCACTCTTTTCCTTGAACTTGTTGATCTTGTTTTTATCTGAACCTTTATCTTACTGTTCCTTTTGCCTGAATACTTTTCCCTCAGCTTTTTTTTTTTTTTAAACATAGTTCAGGCCTTTGTTTAAATATCAGTTCCTAACATAGACTCTCCTTGGTCTTATTTTAAAATAACTAAGTAAGGAGTTCTGATGTAAATATGATAACTAGAATTAGACCATGTTTTACCTACCATATAAAATCTCATGTGTTACTCTTGTTACAGGAGTGAATTTGATGGAGATTTACAATCCCAGCTTCTAAGTAAAGCTAATGAAGAAGATAAAAACTGTAGCAGAGCTCTCTCTGTAGTAAGCACTGTTGTTCGAGCTGCAAAAGACCTCCTGCACAGAGCTCTTGCGGTGGATGGTAAGACTTTTATTTTCTTAATAGTCGTATTTTATTCTTTGTTCTCTAACTTATAAACAGAGTTACTGAAAGGAACCATCTTATAGAATCCCAGAGTTTTATTCATTGTAGATCTGTATATGCATATACATTCATTTTGTATCAGCCATATTCTCCATATGCAGGATTTTTTAGAATGTTCAAAAGCAGTTACCTGTTATTTTCTTAGTTAAGCTTGTAAGAGAAAAACTCTTCAGTAAGCTGAGTCTTTGCTTTATCCTTCCTTTAGGAGTCAAAAAGCATTTTGTTTTCTCTTTTAGGCATGTTTTTCTTCCTATACATCCTATTTCCAGTAATGGTATCACCATTCACCCAAAGATCTGGGTAACCCAAACTCACTTACCTGATTTGAGTTCTGTGAGTTCTTCCACTGGGAACTCTCCAGTTGGTATTCCCTCTCCATTCATCCGTAGTTCAAGCTACCATGGTGCAGGCATGTCCTTTTCCTCATGAATGGATAGCATCCCAGCAATCTCACTGCCACCTTTCTCCCGCTCCCTGCCCAATTACCTGGTCACCCTCCCCACTGGCAGCAGAGTTCATTTACAAAAGGGTTCATTACTACCCACGCAGTCTTACTGTTATCTAGAACATTTGTTCCTGAGCCTGGTGCACACCTGGGAATCACCTAGTGAATCACCTGGGAAACTTTGTAAAAATAAAGACTATTTGGCCTATCCAAACTAGAGAGGTTTGGGTTGGGCTAAGAAACTATTATTTTTAAGTAAGTGCATCCTATTGTGACACAACAGCAGATCTAAAAAGAAGTATTTGGGAATGATTGACCTTTAATATAAAGGTCATCTCAATCTAGACTCAACTTATCTTCCCAGCATCATGCTCATAGGTAAGTGATTAAAATGTCCATCAGCAAAATGCTTTCTCTGGTAAAACAGAAGGCAGTATAGCTTAATAACAATAATCATTTTTGTACTGCTTAATATATGCAGGAATTGTTCTAAGCATTTTACATATATTAAATCAGTCTTCATTACATCCAGTGAGGGAAGTGCTGTTATTACCCTTTTGTACAGAGGAGTAACCTGAGGCACATACCAGTTGTAAGTGGCCTAATGTCACACATGTAGCCATGTGTGGTATCAGCTGTAGTGGTTTAAAATCATGGCTGTTACTGTAAGTTCTAATCCTGGCTTTATCCTTTTACAGGCATATGATTTTGGATGTTACTTAACACTGTGTGCCTTGGTTTCCCATTGTAAAAAGCAGAAATTATAAAAGTATCTTATTGTGAGGATTAATTGAGACGGCTCATGTGTATAAAACCCTTAGAATAGGGCCAGGTCCTTTATAAGCATTCAGTCAATGTCAACTATAATTTTATTTTGCTCTAAAGAATAGAATATAGATTTAGTAGAGCATATATACATTACAATGAAATTACCTTCTAACTATAGTTTTAATGCCTTTTTTAGCTGATGACATTCCAGAACTGCTCAGCTCTTCCAGTCTGTTTTCCATGCTCCTTCCCCTTATTATAGCCTACATAGGACCAGTAGCTGCTGCTATTCCCAAGGTGTGTAATTTAATTCTGTAATTTTGAAATTTTTTGAAATTTTTTTTAAACTTTGTGTCTATCCTTTATAAATACCTTGAGGTACCTGGGTTACAAGTAACACACAAAGTTAGACAAGTTAAATGGTAGATGTTATCAGTTAAATCTCACTGTTCTTCGTTTTATTTTCTGGATTACTATGCTCACTTACTGGCTTTACATTTGAAGAATTTGGGAATAAGAAATATATTTTAGAATTATGATATGTAAGGAAAGCTTAAGTTAACTTAGATTTTTCAAATTTATGAAGTTGAAGTCTTTCTTTTTGGATAAGAATGGCAATGTAGAAGGATAGTAGTCTTTTACAACTGTGAAATAGTCAAGACATGAAGAAAAGGTTATATTGAGTATAACCCAGTTTTCAGATTACAAAAAGGCAAAGTGTTTAAAAGTATTGACGAGGTTATTTTCATTGAACATCTAAGACATCTAAGGTAAATCTTTTTTTTCCCATAGGACAAATTTCTCTTTGACTGATAACTTAGCTAGAAGAAATCTCAATAATGTTCTTGGTAATTAAGGGTAGCCAACAATTACAGTACTTAATAATTTTAAAGCAATGTTTACATTATCTCTTTTAATCATTTCTTTTTATACTAGGTGGCTGTAGAAGTCTTTGGTCTTGTGCAACAGTTACTTCCCTCAGTTGCCATTTTGAATCAGAAGTATGCACCCCCTGCGTTCAATCCTAATCAGTCAACAGACAGCACCACAGGAAACCAGCCAGAGCAAGGCCTCTCTGCTTGTACAACCTCTAATCACTATGCTGTCATAGAGAGTGAGCACCCCTATAAGCCTGCATGTGTGATGCACTACAAGGTAGGCACCAATTCCTAGGCAGAGTTTATATTTAAAACTTGGTTTGATGTTTTATAATGATATCTTAAAGGATACTTTGCCTCTGTTTAGAAGTATAATTTTTTTATAGTATTTAAATATAGGAAAGAAAGAAAAGAAAGAAAGGAAGGAAGGAGGGAAAAGAAAACAAAAGGAGAGAGGAAGGAAAGGAAGGAAAGAAGGAAGAAAAGGAAGGAAGGAAGGAGGAAAGAAAGAGAAAGAAAGAGAAAGAAAGAAAGAAAGAAAGAAAGAAAGAAAGAAGAAAGAAAGAAAGAAGTCCGGTGGTTAGGCACTGTCAGATACACGAAAGGGTTTAAGACAGAATTTTTATTGTTAAAGCATGTAGTTTTGGGGTATTTAAGAGAATCGTCCTCATATGTGTCTATAAGTATAATGCCGTATATAGTGTTAAACTGCATATTATGTATTGTAATAGTAGTGGATATAAGCATTAAAATTTAAAAATCATACTTTTGGAACTGATATTATTTATACCACAACCTGAGCTCTGAAAATTTGCATATCCAGTGTAGGCTTTAAGGGCTCTTAATATAGATAATGTAAAACAAAAACCATATAAAACATTTATAAATACAATATTATTATAGAGTATCCAGAATCCTCCTTCCTTGCTTTTTAAGGTATAGCACATAAATTAAGGAGGGAAAAGAGGATTCATCTACTTCATCAATTTAATTATACATTTTTTGTGCTTGTAAGATATTCAGCTTTTTATGTAGACCATGGTAAACATATAAAACGACAAACTAGTACAGTCACTCCACTTGTCCATCATCTCAGATTCAGTAGTTACCAACTCTTTTTTTAAAAGTTTTAATTTAAATTCCAGTTAGTTAACATACAGTGTAACATTAGTTTTAGGTATGTAGTATAGTGATTCACTTCCATACATCACCCAGTGCTCATCACAAGTGCACTCCTTAATTCCCATCACCCATTTAACCCATCACCCTACTCACCTCTTGGCCATACCTGTTTCATTTATTCCCCCACCCACTTTGTCCCTTTCTAGATTATTTTAAAGCACATTCATGGATATTACATTCATGGATATTTCATTATGCATTTCTGAATATAAGGACCCATAAAAAGTAAACATATTATTATTACACCAAAAAAGCTAATTCTTTCATGTCATCATGTGCACATTTTTAATTATTTGAATTAGGATCCAAATAAGATTTTAATTTTTTTAATTGCTTGAATTAGAATCTAGATAAGATGCACACATTGTGATTATTTATTATGTCTCTCAAGCCTCTTGTTATCTATAGTTCTCCTCCAGCTCCTTTTTTGTTTTCTTAAATTTTATTTAAGAAGCTGAATCATATGTCTTTGTTAGATAGGAGACTCTTCAGCTTGCCTTCAGAATCCTTTAGACATACCCTTTGTAGTCATTCATAGCATCCTTCCTCTCTGGTATAAAATGTTCTAGGCTCATCTTTTATATCTCTTGCCTCAGATCTGAAATCAGCCATTTTTATAAAATGCCTTGGTTCCTTTTAATGGTGATAGGTATTTAAAGGACAAAATTTGGCAGGAAGAATTTGGCTCATTTCTCTTGGGTTAGTGATTGTTTCTAGATATTTAAAGTGCACAGAATTGGTACATACAGTCACACATAAACATTCATGTATTTATATATACAGGTACATTTTTTTTTATGTGTGTATATATTTCTATATAGATACATTTATATGTATATGTATTTTTTTAAAATAAAATACCTCAAGTTTATACTGATGATATGAATTCAAACTAAGGTCCACAGGACCTTATACTTGAATCTTTGTTATACATCCAGATTCCTGTTCCTAATGACACTGGGGATATTAGAATTAGAAAATCAATTATTCATTTGCTGTGTGTGTGTGTGTGTGTGTGTGTGTGTGTGTGTGTGTGTGTGTGTGTGTCTTTTATCTATGGGGTATATCCCAGCTCAAATGTTTAAAGAAATGAGTGTGGTTTAAAGTAAGTGGGTGTGGTCAATTACTGTGTTTTAAAGTAAGTTGGGCTGGGATGCCTGGGTGGCTTAGTCAGTTAAGCGGCTGCCTTGGGCTCAGGTCATGATCCCAGGGTCCTGGGATTGAGTCCTGCATCAGGCTCCTTGCTCGGCAGGGAGCCTGCTTTTCTCTCTGCCTCTGCCTGCCACTCTGCCTGCTTGTGCGCGTTCTCTCTCTCTCTCTCTCTCTCTCTCTCTCTCTCTCTCTCTCTCTCTGACAAATAAAATCTAAAAAAAAAAAAATTGAAGTAAGTTGGACTAATCCCTCTTGTGTGATTATGCCACTAATTGGACATAAATACATTTGGCATCGTTTTTTAAAGTATTTTAAGTACTTTTTATAACTTGTTTTATAACAAGTAATTCCATTGTCCAAACCCAAATCCATAAGGATATTCAGAGAAGTGTAGCTCCTATCTCTGTCTCCTCACTCTATTCCCTACTTCCTGGTCATAGGTAACATTTCATTTTATTATAATTTTGTAGTTTCTCCTTCTATTGCTTTTTAATGTTAGCACAGTCACATACACAGATGCAGTTCTTTGTTTATATTCATTCCCCATGTGTTTCATCTTTTTATTTCAAAAATTTCAAACCTGTAGGAAAAAGTAAGATTTGTGCAGTGATCACCCATATGCCCTTCACCCAACTTGATTGGTTAACATTTTGCCACATTTGTTGTATTTTTTTAATCTGGATTTATTACTGCTGAACTATTTAAGAGTAAGTTGCAAACATCATGACCCATCATCTTGTTTCTAAGAACAGTGATTTTCTGTATAACAACAATACACTAATCAAATTTAGGAAATTTAGCATTGATGCTATATTATCATAATAAATGGTAGTAGTACTTCATGTTATAAGCTAAACATTTTGCCAGTTGCCCCGACAACAGCATTTATAGTGCGCCTGGGTAGCTCAGCGGGTTAAAGCCTCTGCCTTCGGCTCAGGTCATGATCTCAGGGTCCTGGGATCCAGCCCCGCATTGGGCTATCTACCCAGCAGGGAGCCTGCTTCCCCTTCTCCCTTTGCCTGCTGCTCTGCCCACTTGTGATCTCTCTCTCTCTCTCTCTCTCTCCCTCTCTCTCTCTCTCTGTCAAATAAATAAATAAAATCTTAAAAAAAAACAAAAACAAAAACCAAATCTGGGTTCCAGCTGGGCTCATCCATTGCATTTGGTTGTGAGATCTTCTCTGTCTCCTTTGATCTGAAACAGTGCCTCAGGCTTTCCTTGTCTTTCAGGACATTGGCATTTATGAAGAATACAATCAGTGGTTTTATAAAAGTTTCCTTTTATTTGGACTTGATTGATTGTTTCCTAATGGTTAAACTCAGGTTAAGTGTTTTGGGCAACAACACTTCATAAGTGATGCTGTATTCTTCTCAGTACATCCCATCAGGAAGTACATACCACTTGATTAAGAGGGTATCTGGCAAGTTTCTCCACCTTTTCCCTTTGAAAGAAAAGGAGCCCCACATTGGGCTCCCAGCTCAGCAGAGAGCCTGCTTCTCTCTCCCTGCCACTCTCCTGCTTGTACTCTCTCGCTGTCAAATAAATAAATAAAGTATTTGAAAAAAATGTTGATGGGTAGATAAATAGAGACTATGTAAAAAAAAAAAAATTCCCTAACAAATTTCACCCAGGGCTTTTAGCATCTATTGGTAATTCTTACCCAAATCACTTGTTCCTATAGTAGTTTCAAAATGGTAGCTTTCTAATTCTGTTATTCCTTCCGTTTGGTGCTCTATTGTAAAAGACAATTTTCCCAACCCCTCCACTTTTAAACATCCATCCACTCATTTATGTTTATATCAATACAGGTTTAAGAAATTTCTTTTTGTTTAATGTTATAACCCTTTGCTATCATTGTTCATCTTGATGCTCAAATTTTAATTGATTTGGCCAGTGAAATTTCATTCATGCTGTATTCTATGTTCTTTTACTGTTTTTATCAGTTTTTGAACACTCGTTTTTAGTTTCAGTCAGCATCATAGGGATCTTTTCTTTATGCCTATCCCATGTATATGTGTAAGAAACAGTTTCCTTGCAAAATATTTGTCTTTAGAATATGTCCCACTGACATTATATAACAAAATACTATATTCAGAGATTACTTGGGGTAGTTCTCTTTATATGCGCACATTGTTTTAGAATCACTTTGCTATAAAGTTAGGTCTATTTGGCTTTTTGTGCTTAATTTTTGTGAGTTTTCCCCTTATCCTACTTGATTTAATTTTATTTTTTAAATGTGGAAAACAGTAACATGACTCCAGAAATAAAATTATACAAAATAATATGCTTAGAATTATGAGGCCCTTCCCTTTCCCTTCTCTGCTTCTCATTTATTCCATTGAGTATCCTGGTATTTCCTTTTTGTGTCCCTTTTTGAAAAATAGATGGATATAGATGTAGTCTTATTTTTCTTTTTATTTGAAAATTTTAGCACACCCGAGCGCCTGGGTGGCTCAGTCAGTTAAGCATCTGCCTTCAAGTTAAGTCATGATCTAAGGGTCCTAGGATTGAGCTCCACACTGGGCACTCTGCTCAGCGGGGAGCCTGTTGTTCCCTCTCCCTCTGTGCTTTCTCTTTCACTCTCTCATTCTCAAGCAAATAAATAATATCTAAAAAAAAAAAAATGGTAGCACAGCAAATATACTATTTTGTACTTCTTCAATGTAACAACATGCATAGAAATCTCCCCATATCCACTTAAAGAGATCATCCCCCTTTTTTTTTTTATAACTGCTTGGTACTCCACGTGAAGATATATCATCGTTTATTCAGTCAGTCTTCTGTGTGAGCGTTTAGGGTATTTACAGTATTTTGCAGATTTTTTTGCAGTGAATAGCCTATGTATATGTTTGGGGTTTTTTGTTTATATTCATATATTTAGAAACATATCTTCAAAGTAAATTCCTAGAAGTGGGATTGCTGGGTCAAACAAATATAGACTGAAGAGCCATATGCTTCACACATTGGGGGTTACTGATTCAGAAGGTTGAATGAATATGTATCTTTGCTAGATGTTGAGAAAGTCCCTTCCGTAGAGGCTATACTGTTATGTGTCCCCACCAGCAATGTTTGAGAATGCTTGTTTTCTCACAGCCTCTCCAACAGAGTACATGGTTAATTTTTGGACCTCTAATAAAATGGGAGAAAAGGTATTTTACTTAAGTTTTAATTTGCATTTATGTAATTATGAACAAGGTCGAGTTTTTCATTTAAATGGAGATTTTTTTAATACTCTACTAAAAATCTTTGCTTTAGGGCGCCTGGGTGGCTCAGTGGGTTAATGCCTCTCCCTTCTGCTCAGGTCATGGTCTCAGAGTCCTGGGATCAAGGCCTGCATTGGGCTCTCTGCTCAGCAGGGAGCCTGCTTCTTCCTCTCTCTCTCTGCCTGCCTCTCTGCCTGCTTGTAATCTCTCTCTCTCTCTCTCTGTCAAATAAATAAATAAATAAAATCTTAAAAAAAAAATCTTTGCTTTAGTCTAAACTAGGTAATTTTTTAGACCAATATCATACTTAGTAAATTTTTTAATGGTCATATCATATCCTATAACTATTTCATAGTTTACTATTTGACTTGGTCCTGTTTCATTGTAATTTGACTTTCAAGACAGGATTTTTCTTTGCCATGATGGTGACAAAAGCTTAAAGTGGCCTTAATACATGTAATTATATGTCATGAAGAACTCACATTACAGTAAAACTTTAGGTTAAGAAAATTTAAAAATCCAGGTTTTCATCATGTGTTTATTTTTTAATTTTTTTAAGATTTATTTATTTATTAGAGAGAGAGAGTGCACACGTGGTGGGTGCACATGGTGGGGAGCAGAGGGAGAGAAGCAGACTCCTACATGGCTTGATCTCACAACCATGAGATCATGACCTGAGCTGAAACCAAGAGTCAGACGCTTAACCAACTGAGCCACCCAGACACCCCTCATCATGTGTTAATATTTATTTATTCTCATAATATATGAAGTTCTGAAGTATTTTGCTAATGAAAAATATCATTTGTAGTACATACTATGGATAGTAGATAACCTGTGACTAAAACCTTAGATTTTAATGATTTATTCACTTTCTATCAATATATCTTTATATTTTACCCATCAAATTATATTTTCATTTACCTACTTATATTCCTTAAATGCATTCTGACTGAAATGGAAAATGTATAAATAAACTTCCACAAGAAAATTAGATATCTCAATGTTTATGGAAATTAAACAGCCTTGTAATATTTTTTAAATATTATCAGTGTGTACTTACAAACATTATTAATGTAGTATCAACCAACTATTAGGTAGAAAGCGGTAGGTATTACAAGTGGGGAGTTAAGACAATTGATACTGAACATTAATACTTTGATTTTTAATCATACTGAAACTATTCATTTCTTACTTAAAATTTAGTTTACCGTATGTTGAAAGCATCATTTTTATAGTATGTTCCTTTTCTAAAATAGGAAAAAAACAAAAATGAAATTCTTCTTAACAAAGTGTTCTCTTGACCTCAGGTGACATTCCCAGAATGTGTACGATGGATAACAATCGAGTTTGACCCCCAGTGTGGCACGGCACAGTCAGAAGATGTCCTTCGTTTGTTGATTCCTGTTAGAACTGTTCAGAATTCAGGATATGGACCAAAACTAACCTCTGTTCATGAAAATCTGAATTCCTGGATAGAATTAAAGAAATTTTCAGGGTCCTCTGGGTGGCCTACCATGGTTTTGGTGTTGCCAGGTAAGTTATTTTTCCTTTCTGTTCTATATGGTAAAATGTATGCATTTATAATAATTATGTTTAGTAAGGATATGTCATTGAAAATGTTTACAACTTTTAGAAGGATTTCTTCAAGACCTACTATGCATCTGATTGCATTTGAGTAGTGAAAAAGACTCTGGACATGGGGTGTAGCATGACTGAGTTTTAGAAGAGAGAATGTTGTGACGATCTTGTGAAAAAAGATTAGCTTGACCAAAGCAGAGTTAAATATTGAAGAGTTGCTATCTGCTCAGTTGGGAATAAACTAGAAAAAGTGGATTTGATCTTTTATTTTCCCAATAAGTGAAAGATTTTGAGAACTTACCACAACTCTTTTCCATTCAAGAGAATTGGTCAACCACCTAACCTACTGAGTTATGTTAAAGCTATTGTTTTCAGTTCTTAGGGCTTGAAGGGATGTGTGCATGCATGTGTGTTTGTGTGTGTCAGGGATAGGAACAGGCAGCACTTCTGTTATTGCTGTTACTGGTATTTTCCTTTCAAAGAAAGTTTGTAAGTTATTAAAACTGTATGTAGTCTATTGTGTTTTTAACCAATTAACCATAAATATTCTTGTGATTCCTCAAATTCACAGCCTATTTGAATTCAGAAACTTCTGTCTTCTGGTCTGACCTGGCTTGTTGGTTTGTGAGGGACCAGGTTAGAGGATTGCTCATTCTGAAACAAAAGGCTAACTAACCTAGGTCACCCTAGTAATTGAAAAATGCTCATGTAACAGAAAGGTAGAACATTTGATATGGGAGGTTGGTCCTAAAGAAAAATAATAACAATTCACTTGGGATGGTTCTGTTGTTGGCCAGCATTGTTTTTAACAGTCTTATTCAAGTACATACAGGAACACCTTCAACCCCCCAAAAAGACTGGGCTTTTTAGTATCTGATTTGTATTGCTACCTATCTTGAGATAGATAAACAATAGGGAAATTTTAATAAAATTGTTTCAGATTTTGAACTCAATGTTAGCTTTTTTTCTTAGGAAATGAGGCCCTTTTTTCATTGGAAACTGCATCAGATTATGTGAAAGATGACAAAGCTTCCTTCTATGGTTTTAAGTGTTTTGCAATTGGATACGAATTTAGCCCTGGACCCGATGAGGTAAGAATGAATTATCTTCTCATTCTGTTAAGATTGTGTTTCCAAGGCTGCTGTTAACTAACTTGTATTTGCTGCCTATATTCAGGAAGTCTGAAATTTATTTTAGTTAGGGTGTGTAATTTAGAATACCTTATAGTTTAATTTTGTGTAGGGGTTTTTGGGTTTTGGGTTCTTTTGGTACTTTAAATACATGAAGAGAAGGGAGTCTGTGCAACATGATGTAGCCTTTAAAGAAAATATAATTGTGCCTGTTTCAAATCTACTCAGATGGCTATACCTTTCTGAGTAAATAATAGAACCTGATTTCACAATGGAACGAACTGAATATCTCTTCTAAATGTTTCAAATCATACAATAAAACAAAAGTGAAAAAAATGATCATGCTACTTTAAAGTAGTGAATGACAAATTCTTTGGATGATGAGCCTGTAGGCCTGAACCTTATAACATGCAGTAGAATTATTATTAACCCTCTTCTACTCTTAATTTAACCACTAGCTGACCTGTTTTTTTCGGTCTCAGAAGTTAGGCTTGGATGCAAATCACATTATGTTGATAATCCACCTTATCTTCCAAACGTTTATCCTCCAAACATTTTTTTAAAGCAGGTGATTCTTTTTTTTTTTTTTTTTTAATAATTATCCAGGGAGTTATTCAGTTGGAAAAAGAATTAGCCAATCTTGGTGGAGTTTGTGCTGCAGCTTTGATGAAAAAGGATCTAGCACTTCCTATTGGTAAGTCTGGTCAAGTACTAGGTGTTTATGTTTTGTTTTTTTGTTTTTTAATTTCAAGAGTAGACTATGTTTATCTAGGACATTCTGAAATGAATTAGCGAAATGAATTTGGTAGTCCCGTACACTATTGAATAGTAACTGTTTACTGGTAGTTTGGGTTTTCTTTACTGGAGTGTCCTCCGATCTTTTTTATTCACACGCAAACCCTCCTTAGATATGTACATACTATGTGCCAGGCACTGGGTTAAGCACTGGATATATGATATTAAACCAAAAATTTGAGATATTTCTTAAATATCTTGGTGGACATATCAAGTAAGCAGTTGAATATTCATTGGCACTCAGGGGACAAGTCAGTGGACTTGTCATTTGAACACAATTGATATTTAAAAACATGGACCACATAAAAGATGGGCTAGGAAGAGAATACAAGTGAGAAAAAGAAGATCCCTCAGAATCAAAGGTGGGACTTGTTTGGACAGACAGGATGAAGAGGGTGTAAAACACACTCTAGTATAGCAGCTGAGAAAGAGTAAAACCAGGAGAGGGGACATTCATGAGACTTTTGAATGCAGTTGAGAAGTCAATTAAAATCTACCATTGGATGGAAAAACCAGTTGGTTACTTACATACTCAACAAGAAATATAAGAGAGAAACAGAAGGCCTGTAGATTGGAGTGAGAAAATGGGCAGTTGTGGGGTGGGGGGGGACAGGTTGAATAGATAGATAGCTCTTTAAAAGAGTTTTCATGTGAAGCACAGCAGAGAAATGAAACACTGGCAGGAATTGTACCTCTTTATATATTTTATGATATGTAAGTTAATTTATAATCAGGATGGTAAAGGTGAAACTAAAGTTAAAAATGTTTACCGATTCTGTGACACTTGGACATGGTTTAATATTTATTTTCAGTGTTTGGGAATAAAAGGCATTACTGTTGTATTTCCCCAATTCCAGTCCCTGGAAGTCCTTCTATAGCCCCTCCCTCTGAGACTACTCTTCTCAGTTCATCCTCCTTCTTCCCTTCTCTTTATCTTCTCTTTTCTTCCTTCTCTATTCCCTTCCATGCTTGTCAGTTCCCCTCATACATTGTTACATGTATGAGCAAATGAGACACTTTGTGTTCTATTTTCTATGAAGAAAATGGGTACAACCTTTGGAGAAAATTTGTTTATACCTGTTCAAATTTTCTATGCCTTCTACTTTTTGATATAGCAGTTGTTGTACATACTCGCACAAATGCTCAAAAACGTGTTGTAAGATAGATTAATATAGCAGTGCTTATGATTATAAAACCTGGAAGCAGCCAAACTATCAGTTGGAAACCGGTTGAATAACTCAAGGTACATCCATCAGTGGAAATATGTGCAGCAGTTAAAAACCAACAACAAAATGAGATCTCTTATGTCCTGACCAAGAAAGATTCCAAACTGTATTAACTGAGAAAAGCAAGTTGCAGAAGAGGGTCCCATTTTTGTGAACATTATGATATATATATATGTATGAATATAGGCGTATGTGTGCACAAGTATGTATGTTGACACACGGACATCACCTTATTTGCACACAGTTTCTTAAACAATACATAAACTGTTGACACAGTTTATCTTTGGAAGAGAGGTGAGGGGGGAATTTTTCATTCTACACTTATCTTTAATGTGAATATTTCCTTCTGAAGATGTATTACCTTAGTAATGTTTTATATTAAGCAATAAAGGAGAGAAGGAATAGAGGATACAATCACTACTTTATCAGAATTATGAAAAAGGTGCAATAAATTCAAAGGACTAGAAAGTTAAATGAAATATTGATATATGTTGGTAAAACTTTTCATTCACACAACAGGTAATGAATTAGAGGAAGACCTTGAAATTCTTGAAGAGGCTGCATTGCAGGTATTGTCCCAAACATCATAAGGATAAATTTGTACATTAACTTAAAAGCAGTATTTTCATTCAGATCAACCTTATTTTTCTTGAATATAGGACTTTCATTAAGTACTTCATTCTATTCATTGGCAGATAAAGATATGTAACTCATAATTTCTTAGTGGGAGAAACCCAAGCAAGCTCTTGTTGTGCTGCATGGTGGTTGTTAAATCGGGAGTAAGACATAAATCCTGCGGGACAAAGAAGAGTTACCAAGTGTGGCGGGGGGGATAGGGAAGGGGTTTGCAGAGCTGTTGACATTCAAATTGGATCTCAAAAGAAGCTTTATTTACCAGTTAAAAAAAGAGGAAAAAGGGTATTCATAGTAGTAATTTAAATAATATCTGTAGAGCGCTTTATAGTTCATCGTATCTTTAATGTTATCTATTTTAGCATTTACATTTTGAGGTCAGTATTATCTCTTGTACCTCACAATTAGAATAACTGCAGTTTAAAGAAGTCCTGTGATTTGTCTAAGAATTCAACTAATTGGGAGGTAGAGGCAGGTACTTACAGCTAGTGGTTTAAATCTTATTTATTTCCCGAGATGAATTGATCACAGCAGTAATTATAAAAACAAACATTTATTTGCTCTTGACCTTATTAAGTACTGTTCCAAACACTTTGCATATTTTTAACTCATTTAGTCCTCCCAACAGCCCCATGAATGAAAGACTCTTATCTCCATTTATAAGTAAGGAAACTGAGGCATGGAGAACTTAAGTAACTTCCCCAGAATCAAACAGGTAGTAAGCAGCCAGGCTAGAATTTGACCCCTGGCAATTGCGTTACAAAGTCCATGATCTTGATCATTATGCTCTTATTATAGGGAGCCCTAGTATCCTCAATAATGTTAAGAAACTTCTGGGTTTTAAAGATCCACCAGCTTTTGTTTTTGTTTTTTTAAAAAGTTTAATTTTTTTGATTTAAGATACAAAAGTAAAAATTCAACAAACATTTAATAAATATAGTATGTATCAGACAATATTCTAATTAAAGAGAACCATTAGGGAGCTCATATGTTATTCATTATTACATGGATTATTGTGGTTTATAAAATGTCACTTAGGCCAGATATAAAGAGATGTTTATTGGGCTCTGTAAAAGAAAACCTGATGTCCCAGAGTGCCCACATTTTTGGCACATAAGGTAGTTGTCATGGTGGTCTAACATATATTGAAGCCCTGCTACTTGGGGCACCTGGGTGGCTCAGTCAGTTAAGTGTCTGACTTTTGGTTTCAGCTCAGGTCCTGATGCCATGAGTTGGGAGACTGAGCCCTGCACTGGGGCCCAAGCTCAGTGGAAGTCTGCTTGGATATTCTCTCCTTCTGCCCCTTCCCCCACGCAGTCTCTTTCTCTCTCTCTCCCTTCCCCTCCCTCTATATAAATAAATAAATCTTAAAAAAAAATACCTGCTATTTGTTAGGCATTGTAGAGTACACTTTGTATGTTATATAATTTAAATTTTATAATAACTACAGAAAGAGGTATTTATTTGATCACAAGTTTATACATTTTGCAGATTCAGGAATGGTGTGTAACTTGTTAGCTCAAGTGCACACAGCAGTGCTTGTCCAAACTCAGGATTTGAACTGAAGTCTGTTTGATTTTAAAGATCATGGTTTTTGAAATTGCATATCTTGTAGAATGCAGAAGGTGCTGTTGTGTAAATGTGATAATATCGGAAGTATAATCCTTTTCTCTGAGAAGTATTTTGTTTTGAAATCTATAATATACTCATTAAAAAGTTTCTGGAGTTTTAACATTTAAAGCAAGTCTTTCCAGAACATAAGGCCTGCTTGTCAGATCAATGAGAACTAAAATTTCAGTTTTACCTGCCTTTTTTCCTCATTTTAATGAGGGCTTAGACAGGCTAATAGAGTTTATGTGCAGCCACAGTCAGGCTTCTGTCCACTTTTAGCCCAAAGCACGACCTTGGTACCCACCCACCTAAGAGAGCAGAGATAGTCCAACCATGAAAGATAGTAATAGTGGGAACACAGAAAGCAGGAGACCTCCACGGCTGCCTGCAGAGGGAGGCCTGGCCCAGACAGATGGGGATGCAGAACAGGGAGAGCTAGAGTGGGTGGAGATGCACTGTCTCAGCTAGCATGCAGATCTCTGATGTGTCACTTGTTTTTGTGGAAGGAAGGAGGCTGGAAGTATTATCCCATCTTTTTCCCTCCTGGGGAGGTTTTCTGTTTTGTAGCCTAAAGGAGCCCTGGGGCATGGAGAGAAAATACTTTCCCCAAAAAGGAGTCCCTAAAATTGTGCAATTTTAAAATTGTGCAAGTTCAAGAAACTCATGTAATTGAAATTTTACATTTTAAATACATAACTGTTCTTTTTTACCCATCAGGTGTGCAAAACCCATTCGGGTATTCTTGGAAAGGGCTTAGCTCTTTCTCATTCACCAACTATATTAGAGGCACTTGAAGGAAATTTACCACTTCAAATCCAAAGCAATGAGCAGTCCTTTCTGGATGATTTTATTGCTTGTGTTCCAGGATCAAGTGGTGGCAGGCTTGCAAGGTAATATGCTTTAAACACTACAGTTCCTGACTTTCAGGGCTTGCCTGTGTCTTCATTTCTGAAGAGAAACACAAGGAAAGTCACTAGGATGTTAAATTCAGCCTAAAATAATCTGGTTTATATGTTTTAGACTTGCTGAAGTATAAAATGGTAAATATTTTAAAATATTTTTAAAATATATGGTAGTCGTTAGTTGATTAAAGTTTCCTTGGTGAACTTTTATGTAAAAAATAGATGAAGCACATGGTATAATTGAAAAGTATATGTATTCAATAGTAACATTTAATATCTACACTAAACTTAAATTTATCACTATATTTTATTTTAATCAGATTTCTCTTGAAAGCTACCAATAATCTAAATATAAATTAAGAATTTAAATGAAATCATTTGTGGTTGCAGAGTTGGGGTATTTTTTTGCTATTTGTTTTTTAATGAAAAAAAATATGCTAGCTTGTTTGATTTTACTAGTAAATATATAAGTCCACCTTCTTCCCAGTTTTAATTTTAAAAAAAGAGATTACTCTGTGGTTTTTAAAAACCAAAATGGTGATTGGAGAATAGAAAATATTTTAAGTCAGCCTCACTGCTAACTTTGTGGACATCCTCATGTAACACATGACAGAATTACTCATCACTCATCTCCCAGGACAACTTGAATGTAGATCATCCAGTGAATTCAAGAATGGATATCCCAAAGTAAAGAAATTTGACAAAATTTTCGTGGAAGGTAATGAGGGAAGATAGTTGAAAAATTGTGTGAAGAAAAGATGGATGGACACTGTATCTTTAACTTAGCTGTTAAATCTCCTGTACTTTGATGTATTTTTTAACAAATTTGTCATTAACAATTTGCAAGGGAGACCCTTGCGGTTATCACTGAATTGGAAACGAAGATACTGCTTTAACATTTTGTTTGATACAGGTTTTACTCATTTGGCTTAATTTCATGTTAATCATTAAAGATACCGATGAATATTTAGTTTTTTGCTTGCTTTTTCATCACTGCCAGGTGGCTTCAGCCAGACTCTTATGCTGATCCTCAGAAAACATCTCTGATCCTGAACAAGGATGATATTCGTTGTGGTTGGCCTACCACCATAACTGTTCAAACAAAAGACCAATATGGGGATGTGGTACATGTTCCCAATATGAAGGTAATTATATCAGAATTAAATTAATAGTCATCAAAGCACTGACTAATTTAATAAAATTTTAGAAAAGACAAGTGGTTAAAGTCCGTTTGCAGTACTGTCTTCATATTTATAAATAGAGAAAGCCAAAAAATTATTTAAATGATTTATTTATATTTAGTACACACTTTTCCAAGTTACATGTTTTATTGTGTCTTACATTTTGCTAGGAGCTATGGTGATCAAGGGAAGTGTAAGAAAGTATCCATATATGCACATAGAGGGAAGTCCCTTAATATGTAGTGGTTGAATAAATCAATGAAAGAACACATTTTAGAATTTTGTATGTACTTTTTGAAAGACTCAAACACACTGAGTGATGGACATTAAGAAGAGTACATGATGTAATGAGCACTGGGCATTATGTAAGACTGATGAATCACTGAACTCTACCTCTGAAACTAATAATACACTATATGTTAATTAGTTGAATTTAAATTTTAAAGAAGACTCTCGTACATTCTGCATTTGGTAGTATTGAAACAACATTTAAAATATATTGATACATATTAAATTAGAAGTTTGTGGTGGAGGCTTCTCAAAAAGTTAAAAATAAAACTATCCTGTGATCTAGTAATCACACACTACTGATTATTTACCCCAAAATATAAAAACACTGATTCAAAGGGACATACACCTCTGTGTTTATTGCAGCATTATTTACAGCAAAATATGGAAGCAGCACAAATGTCCATCAGTAGATGAATGGATAAAGAAAAGGTGATACACACACACATACAAAATGGAATTTTATTCAGCCACAAAAAGAAAAACATGCATGGAGCTAGAGAGTATCATGCTAAGAGAAATAAATCAGACACAGACAAATATTAAATGATTTCATTTATATGTAAAACGTAAAAAACAAAACAAAGGGAAAAAAAGAGAGAGAAGCCAAGGAACAAACTCTTAACTGTAGAGAACAAACTAATGGTTACCGGGCGGGGGGGGGTTGGGGGATGATGGCTGAAGTGGTGATGGGAGTAGACCTTTAGTGTGATAGGCACTGAGTAAGGAATGGAATTGTTGAATCACTATATTGTATACCTGAAACACTGTCTCTTAGCTATATTGGAACTAGAATCAAAACCTTAATAAAAAAAGTTAGAAATACATGAATTTGGATGGTAAAAGAATGAGAAATGGAAATAGTCATGTTCTACATTAATGAATAGTTATTTGGATATGTCTCTCCTGAGACATTAATTAATAATGACATTTTAGAGCATCTTGTAATGCATAAAATGAATCCATTATGATATAATTAATGTAACTATTTCATTTAATATTTTTATTATATTTCTAAAAAAAAGTGTATTGAATAAAAATTTGTTATGGGCAATTCCCCAGCTGCCCCCAACCCCTCAAAGATGTGTTATTACAAAGTGATTTGGTTGTTTGAAGCTTAGAATTGATTAAGCCACAAACTCCTGTTCACTCACAGAGTAGTTTATAAAAAGAAAGCAGTAAAGCTATCATTCTTCAGTATCTCAGTATTCTTAAAGTATAAAATTGTTCAGTGATTTACTTCAAGGTTCATAGTACATAGGCACATGTACTTTTGATGCTAATTTACTAAGATTAAAATGTAGTTGTTTAAAGAAATATTAAATCAAAATATATAAAAATAATGGCTATAATTTAGAAAATCAAGTGTCTTTAAATTTGGAAGTATTTACTTTTTATCTTTTCCTCTTTTTTCTTTTTATTACAATTAAACTTTAAAGCTTTTAATGATGGCAATGAGTATAAGCTGAAGAATTTTACTTTATACCTTTAAACTTCTGTGTTTTAAATATAAAGTGGATTTGGGGCGCCTGGGTGGCTCAGTGGGTTAAAGCCGCTGCCTTCGGCTCAGGTCATGATCCCAGAGTCCTGGGATCGAGGCCCGCGTCGGGCTCTCTGCTCAGCAGGGAGCCTGCTTCCTCCTCTCTCCTCTCTCTCTGCCTGCCTCTCTGCTACTTGTAATCTCTCTCTCTGTGTCAAATGAATAAATAAAAAATCTTTAAAAATAAATAAATAAATAAATAAATAAATAAATATAAAGTGGATTTGTAATATTCCCAGGACATTTTGTCAGTCCAGATTCCTTCTATTATGTGTTGTTTTTTAATTCTTATCAATGGAGTACATTTTATTCTACAGAATAGTACAGCTAAAATTGAGATTAGTGCTTTAAAATATGTGGTGATTGTGGGAAAGTATACTTGAATTACCTAATAAAGTAATTTAATGTTATTCCCTGCAAGAATTAAAGGATTTGGTGTAGGTTCATTCTGCTGTCCTGTACTTTATGAATAGTAGTATTTATTTTTATTTTATGTTTTGATATCTACGATTATTTGTTCCAAAAGTCCTCTTTTACACAGTGCATTCCAGATTTACATTGTGGAACTATTTTGCGGTCATTTTGCACACCTTTGAAAGGAATGCCCCAAACAGACCAGTGGTCACATATAATTTATGGAGTTGTGGGTCCGTACTTGTTAATTGTTTCTTTGAATGTGTCATAGACAATTATATAGTAATAGTATTTGGTTTTTATAATGTGATTAGGTGGAAGTGAAAGCCGTTCCTGTTTCTCAGAAAAAAACATCTTTACAACAAGAGCAAGTGAAAAAACCTCAAAGGATCCCTGGCAGCCCTGCAGTAGCAGCTGTGCCTTCGAATGCCGACATGACCTTTGGTGGGCTGGCATCTCCGAAGCTGGATGTTTCCTACGAACCCATGATAGTGAAGGAGGCTCGGTATATCGCCATAACAATGATGAAGGTAATTTATTTCACTCATCCTAAAAGTTTTATTTTCCACCACTTATTTGTTTAACAGACATTTCAGTGCTCCTAACACAGACACAAAATTATGGGTGAAGAGAGCTATTGATAGACACAAACTTCGAATATTTTTTTTAGGATGATTTATTTTCCTCCAAAGAGGATTTTCATTTTTTTTCTCGGCGGATGTCTCGGACAGATTCCAGTAATAGATCAAATTAATCCAGTCAGAGATTGAGATGGTTGAAAACTCAGTTTCACTTCCTGCAAAACTATTTGTCTATTTTCAATTTACCATTTCTCCTGCCTAGCACATAGCCCTTAAGGAATTCAGTTTACCTAGGCTTCCTTTGATTTTGGGGTTCTCTCACATGCCAGCCTCATGTCTTTGGGTTTTCTACTTCTTTGGGATTTGTTTTTTTTGTTGTTTTTTTTTTTGTTTGTTTTTTGCTCTCCAATGCCTCTGGACAGATTTTTAAAAATATTTTGTGCAGCATTTTTAGTTCTCTTCAGAGGCAGCGCTAGACTAAATTATCAAATTGCACATTAGTTAAAGCAGGGGTTAGGAATTGTGCCAGTAACATAGAGCAGTGGTGAGCCATTGAAGGCTTTCAGTTAGAGGAACAGCACAGTTAGATTTGTGTTTTATAAAGATCATAGTGGAATATGGAGAATAATTGGACAGATGATCAAGAGGCATGATTGGGTTTAAGTCCGCTTAGGAGACTGTTGACTTAATGTGGTGAGATGTGCTAATCCCTTGAACTAATGAGAAAAGATTCAAAAGATATTTAGTGTCAGTAGGACTTGGTGGCTGAAGGGAATAAAGAGAAAGAGGTAAGAATTAAAAGGTGAAATTCACAGTTTGACCTTAAGTAGTAAGATTGATATTGGAGGAGGAGAGCAGGTTTTGGTTGAGGAAGATCATATTTTTGGGTGTGATGAGTTTTAGATATCTCTGAAATATCAATGTGAAGATATATAAAAGGAAGTTGGTTGTACAAACCTGAAGTGATCACAGATCTTACCTCAAGAAAAGAATTGGGAAATAATTAGCACTTGGATCACTCATGGTACCATGGAAGCAGGTAATATCTATCTTCCATTTTTAGTGAAGGGAGAAGTTCCAGGGCAGGATCCTGAGAAACACCAATATTGGTGATTCTCGAACTTTTGTCTACATCAAAATCATCTGGAGCACTTATTTAAAAAGGAGATTTTCCAATAATCTGAAGATTTAGATTCAGTAGGTCTGGAGAGAAGTTCAGGAATTCACAAATACACAGTGATTCAAATTCAAAACCTACACTTTGAGAAACATTGATTTACAACATAGGTAAAGACGGAAAAAAGAAACATTAATAAGAATATTAGGCAAAGGGGCTCCTGGATGGCTGAGTCGTTAAGCGTTTGCCTTTGGCTCAGGTCATGATCCCAGGGTTCTGGGATCGAGCCCCACATCGGCCTCCCTGCTTGGCGGGAAGCCTACTTCTCCCTCTCCCACTGCCCCTTCTTGTGTTCTCTCTCTCGCTGTATCTCTCTGTCAAATAAATAAATAAAATCTTTAAAAAAAAAAAAAGAATATTAGCCAAAGAGTAAAGGCATTAAGCTAGGACCAGCATTTACTTTTTGCTACTCTTCCCCCACCTAACATACAGTAATTCACAATCCTCACCACAGCCCTATAACTTACTGTTTTTATTCACATTTTACATACATGGAAACTAAAGCACAGAGAGAGGTTAAGTAACTTGTTCAAAGCCACACAAGTGGCAGGGAGACTCCACATTTGATTTTCCTGATGACTTCTTTATGGTATATCTTGCAAATAAAAGAAAGAGCAGTATGGGAGAGGTTAAATGAGTTATGCTGCAGAAGCAAAGTTTTGAAAAGGGTCTGACAACAATGATTTCATCAGTGACCTTGGCAGGAGCAATTTTAAAGGCATTGTAGGTTGGAAGAATTTACAAATGGAGCAGAAATAATAATAACTAAGACAAAATGAGTAGATTAAGTCTTTCAAGATAACTTGGTTCTACGAAGAAACAGCAGAAATGGAATTGAGTTAAGGTTATAAAGTTTGGGATGATTAGAGAAGGACTTAGATGTTTTAATACTGATGAGGAGACAGTCCAGAGGAAGGAAACCAGGAAGATAGTCTGAGAGATGGAAATAGAGTCTAGAGCTCCAGACTTTACGAGGGTGGGGTGGGCCTTAAATAGGAGTATTACCTCTTTCTCCCCACAGGAGAGGGAAAAGAAAGTAATTAATGCAGATGCTTGTTAATTTGTAAGTTGTGCAGTCAAAAGAATTATTTATTATGATAGTAATTACATGTTTTAAGTTGGATTAGAAGTGATGAATGTCAGGGTCGGGATTTTAAAACAAAGGGGGAAAAATGAAATATTCCTTATGGAGAATGAAAGAGAACTGATGAGAAAAGAGTTACTATCCATCCTTGAGGAATCAGATGAAATTGGAGATCCTGTACTAACATTGCAGTGTGTGTCTTATGACATGGGTAAGGTAATAATCATTTGGATTGATCAGAACTGGATGCAGTTTTTCAAGACTATCCTGAGTAGCCTAGGGTTAGAGCATTTACGGAATACCATTCCCACACTGTCTCAGATATCAGTGCATGTTCCAGGAAAGAGATTTTCTTTTATCAGCCATTCACACCTACTGTGTGCTACTCAGCAATCAGCCAAATGTTCTGCAAGATGGGAAAATGAGATATTATCTATTCTTTCATTAGTGAATGCAGTATGTATTTTGAGGGGAAAATGGTGGAGAGGAAAACACATTGTGCTGGGAATCTGGAACCCTGGGTTTTCCTGCTAGACCTACCCTTAAGCGGCATATTTCTCATTTGTGACTTTTTAGTAGGTGAAGGCAGATCTTTTCTAAATCACATTCATGAAAATAAAAAAAAGTGGGAGAAAGGAAGGAGGCTTCTGAATGGTGTGGATGTGCCTCTCTTTACTGTAAGTAGAGTAGAAGTTAGAAGTGAATGAGCAGTTGGAGACCTTTACCTGAACTTTGAAAGATAATGATCAATTTGGCAATGTTGCAGGAATACAAAAATATTGGGAATATTGTAACTAGTTTCAGGTACCTATAGTCCATTTTTGTCTTTACATTTCACCATAATTTTTTCTAGACTTTTTTGTTCCTTTTATTAAGAAACAGATTGTTCTCTGGGTCCAGTTATAGCAATCTTTATATTATGGATGCATATCCTATTTTGCTTATGTGAATTACAAATTCCCTTCTCCCGGGTGAAGGCTTATCTTTGCCCTTTATTTATAGTATCTTTGGGAGAAATCTAAAATTTTAATGTACTCAAAAGATTTTTTTTCCTCTAAATTTGTTGATGGTTTGTTTGTTACATTTGGGTCTTTAGTACACCTAGAATTTATTTTTGTAAAGGGTATGATGCAGGTAATTGAGTTTTTCTTTTACTCCTGTATGGAGAACCAGTTGTCTCGGCACCATTTATTGATGTCTTATCACTGCCTTAGGAATGTTTCTAATGAGTTACTCGTCTTGGAGTTTATTTTACTGGATTCTTACTGGTCTCTTCTTAAAGGTTTATGAAAATTACTCATTTGAAGAACTGCGTTTTGCATCACCAACTCCTAAAAGGTAAGGATCATTTCTGTAACATAGCCAAGACATGTATTGTCAACTGCTTACAACTAACATCATCCTGCATTCCAACTTTATTTTCCATAAGTAGATATTTTATATCATTTTTTACATTCCAGTAGAGATTTACCACTGATTTTATAGTGTGTAGATTTATAGATAGAATATATTATATTCAGTTGCAATACTGCCAATATGTTACATAATGCTAAGGTACTAGAGAAAGAATAACTAGTATCTAAAGAGATAATATATATTGGCTTGTTTAGAGTTATTTAGTTTGTTTTTCCAGGGTTTTTTTCCTTCTCTCCTTCACCTAATGAGTTACAGCATGATTTCAGTACATGTTGTACTTTTATTTTTAGCTCTGAGTTCTTCAATTTTCAGCCTTTGAGTATTCTAAACTCCAGATTTGAGCTGATATTTTTGACTATTTTATTTGTTTGTTAGGAGAAGTGCTTTTGGAATCCTTAAAAAAAATTATTAGAAGGATTGTACCTTGGAGAGACTATTACCTCCATAAAATTTAGAAAAAGCTCCAAAGTGGACCTAAAAAAATTCTTTCACATTTCATTTTATCACATATCACATGACTTATTAGAAATTAACAGGTCACTGTGACTTTATTCTCACATGTATTCAAAATAGAGTTTTAATGTATAATCTAGAAAGTTTGCTATAAAAATAGCCAAGTTTTGAGAGTGTATCTTTGTCTAGAAATAGGGAATTAACATTCTATCTCAGGCTTAATTTTAGTTACAAAATGTCCATATGGTGGAAGCATATGATTTATATAAGATAAATATGAATCTATAGATTTATAACATGTTAAATAAGAAAAAATGGCCATTTGCCATTAAATAGTTTTTCATATACATTAGGTATTTTAAACGTAATTAAAATAGTCTCATGTAAGTAGATGCATTGTTTATTCACCAATACTATTAAGCATCTGCTATGTGAAAGGAACTGATACAGGCTTTTATGAACAAAATAGACAAGGTACTGGTTCTTCTGACATTTACATTCCTGTGGAGAAACATACTATAAATAAGTAAACAAAATAGGAATAATAAGTAAGGTTTTTTGATGGAGAGTGATGGAGATAGGACAGGCCACCAAAGTATTGGGTGACAGGAGAGGCCTGCGTGAGGACGTGTTTTCTGATTGGAGAGCTAGATGGTAGTTGGCCATGTTAAGATTTGGAGGAGTTTTGTTCTAGGCAGAGAAAAAAAGTTCATCTGGGGTAGATGGAGCTTGATGTCTTTGAGGAACCAAAAGAGAAGGGTGCAGGAGAGCAGTGAGCAAGAAGGAAAATGGTTGAGGATGAGATCACACAACAGTATAGTAGTATGGGGTTTGGCCACCTTTGACCTGCAGACCATATCAGGCCCGTTTTTGTAAAGAAAATTATGTTAGAATATAGCCTTACTCATTAGCTATGTATTGTCTGTGGCTGCTTTTCTCCCAACAGTGGTAAGTAGTTAAGTAGTGTGACAAAGCCTATTTAGCACAGTAGACTAAAATATCATTACTAAAAATGTTACTGACCTCTGATGTAGAGTATTATGATTTCTATGAGGGTCAATAAGTCTGACAAATAAGCAGGAGTTTTTTTGTTTTGTTGGGTGCTGGGGTGATTGAGAAATAAGAGTTCTTCTTTGGATATGTTAAAATTGAGATGCCAAGATGTCTCCCGGTTATCTAAGTGGGGATATTTCAGTTTGAAATTCAGGGAAAAAATATAATTTGGAGTCATCTGCATAGAGATGGTATTTAAAACTAATGGATGAATGATCAACTAGAGAGATGCTATTGAAAGGAAAAAGAACTAGACCCAAACCCTATGGAATGTCCATAAGTTAGGGGCAGTCAGAAGAAGGAGAGCCAACAAAACACTAAGAAACAGTGGCCAGTGAGATAAGAGAAATACTGGGAGAATGTTGCAGAAGCAAAAAAAAGATTTTTTAAGAAAGTAGGAGTTGTCAACTATCAGATGCTACTGAGAGATTGCTGAGGATGAAGGAATGACCACTGAATTTGGGGTCATTGGTCATTGGTGACCAATTGCAATGAAGTGCTGGGAACAAAGGCCTAACTAGGATAAGTTATGGAAGAAAACTGGGAATGAAGAAATGGAGAGGGTGATTGTAGATCATTCCTTAGATAAATTTTGATATAATGGGAGAAACTGATGATGAGTGAGAGCAAGCAAGGTAATTACAGCATGGAAGTGTTGAGAGAATGAGATTCACAGCACCAGTGAGGGGACTGGCTTTAAATAAGTGCCAAGGCACTTCTTGCATTTTATCAAGACAGAAGGTAGAGATATGGAAAGTAGGTTTATTAATCTGATTGCAACTTTGGGGTTGTGTCTAATTGCTTCTGTTTCTCACTGAAAAAGGTGGTGAGATCATGATCCTTTGAGAGTGAGGAAGAAGGGTGATGGAGGTTTGAGGAGAGGGAAAAAAAAAGAAATTCGGTTGTTTTGGAGGGTAGGAACACATACTATGGCAGGACAATAGGATTGCCATCTGTTGTAATAATACAGTTAGAAATTATATTTATGTTGTCAGCTGTTTAGCCAAAATAAATTTTCCAATATCCATCTTATTTCTTTTCAGACCCAGTGAGAATATGCTGATCCGTGTCAATAACGATGGCACTTACTGTGCAAATTGGACTCCAGGGGCTATTGGACTCTACACTATTCATGTGACCATTGATGGCATTGAAATAGGTATTCTTTTTTTAAGTTATGAGTTATTTAGTGCAAACATCCAGAATCAGAATTCTTTCTTTTCTAGTTTTCTCCTTAACTTATATCATAGACACCTGGACAGGTTCCATTACTTATTTGGGTCTTCATTTCCTCCTTTACAGTGAGTACTTAATTAGTGCATTCATAACATCTCAAAATTTTGTAATAATATATGGTATCATTATAGCACTCATGACTCCTTTCCTCCATTCTCTAATGTGATGACTGGTCAAGTATGATCTCCTCTCTGTTGCTAAATTTATAACCATGTGCATACCTCATCCCCCCCCCCTTATGGTCTGTCCTTCTTTCCTGGCATAGAGCAGAGACCATCTCATTCATCTTGTATTTCCTAATCTAGATCAGTGCCTGGCAAATAATGGCTGCTCAATAAATAATTATTGAATGAATGAAATTTCTTTTCCTTTACTATTCTTAAAATAGACAACAGAAGAACAAGAAAGCTCTAATAAGTGTTTATCAATATGAATTCCTTTTAACACTAATTCCTGACGCTTTTCAAGAGAAAGGGCTTTCATGATGAGGTAGATTTGGAAAACCTAAAACTCTCATCTTAGACATTCATACAATTCACATTAACATAGAAGGGATTCTAAAAGCCCTGAAATTAAGAATCTGTGTAACTCTGTTTAACCCTTCTTATCCTGAGACTCTTTGCTATAGGGAAGAGGGAGTGAAGGTAGAGATAAAAGCAATACTGATTAACATTCCTCCAAAATAACCTTTGAGGAACTCTGGTTTAAGTAGCTTGTTTTTACAGTGAAGCTAGAGAGGCACCTTATGTTGATGTAACTGTATAGAATATGCATTAATGTAACTGTACAGAATCAGGTATGTCAGATGCCCCTGTTCCAGAGACCTTTATCCTCAGTCTTTGCTGCACTCTCCTTTATTTCAACATATCCATAAAGCCTTTCGTTCAGAAAACTTTAGTTGGTTCTGAGCAAAACATTGTTCTAGGTAAGACAGTTCCTGTCAAGTGTTAACAATTACTGATGATTGCAAGATAAATGAGCAAACAAAGTCACATGAAGTAGAATATAAGTAGTGATACATGAGAAGTACAAATTATAAGAATTCAGAAGTAGAGGTAGTCAAGAATGGCTTAATTTTCACTAATAGTGGGCTGAAGAAAACTGATACAAGGTAGATAAGAAAAATCCACTAATTCATTAGAATAATGATGCTATTAATAGCTAATATTTATTGAGCACTTAATTATATCAACATTCTTTATGTACACCTTACATTGTGAATTGTCTCCTCACAATAGCTCAGCCAAGTAGGTGCTATTCTCATTATCATGTTATAGATAAAAACACTGAGGTCCTGAGAGATAGACAATTAGCAGCACATGTGGCAACAACCAAGACAGTCTGAGACCCCCAGCTTTTAACCACCATGCTGCGCTGCCTGCTGGCTAGAATGGTGACCAGCTGATGTTTATATTCTGATACGGTGATCTGGCACAACGATCTGATGTTGTGAGCTAACATTTAATCTCACAAGCGTTTCTTGTTTTTATTTTTTTCAGTATTATTTCATAGATAGAGAATAAGGACCCCTTCTCTTTTTCTTGAACCTCTGAGACACTCATTTGGAATCCTAAGGCCATTTTTCAAATATTTCTCTTTTTTTTTAGTTTTTATTTAAATTCCAGTTAACACAGTGTAGTATTAGTTTCAGGTATACGATATAGTGATTTGGCAGTTCCATACACCACTCCGTGCTCGTCACAACAAGTGCCCTCCTTACTCCCCATCACCTATTTCACCCATTCCCCACCCACCTCCCTCCCGGTGACTATTAGTGCACTCTCTGTAGTTAAGAGTCTGTTTCTTGGTTTGCCTCTCTCTCTCTTTTTTTTAGCTTTTGTTTTGTTTCTTAAATTCCACATATGAGTGAAATCATATGGTATTTTTCTTTCTCTGACATATTTTGCTTTGCATAATGCACTCTAGCTCCATCCATGTTAATGCAAATGGCAGGATTTTGTTCTCATAAGGCTAATACTCCATTGTATATATACACCACCTCTTTATTCATTCATCTGTCGATGGACACTTGGGCTATTCCCATAATTTGGCTATTGTAGATAATTTTGCCATAAACACTGGGGTACATGTATCCCTTTGAATTAGTATTTTTGTATTTTGGGGGTAAATACCTAATAGTGCAATTGCTAGATTGTAGGGAGTTCTATTTTTAACGTCTTGAGTTTTGTTAACTTTCTTGAGTTTGTAATCAACTTTTAACTACTGTTTTCCAGAGTAGCTGCACCAGTTTGTATTCCCACCAACAGTGCAAGAGGGTTCCCCTTTCTCCACATACTCACCAACACCTATTGTTTCTTGTGTTGTTAATTTTAACCATTCTGACAGACATAAAGTTTCATTGTAGGTTTGACTTTTGTTCTTGTTAAGTTTTTATTTTAATTCCAATTAGTCAACATACAGTGTAATATTAGTTTCAGGTGTACAATATGGTTATTCAGCACTTCCATATAACACCTGGTGCTAATCACAAGCGTACTCCTTAATCCCCATCACCTGTTTAACCTATCCCCACACCCACTTCCCTCTAGTAACCATCAGTGTGTTCTCTGAAGTTAAGAGTGTTTTTTTTAGCTTTTAAATATTAATCACCTTAAAAAGACAGAATTTAGACATTTGTTTTATTTGTTTAAAGTAGTCTTTGAATGTACACAAGGTTAGGTTTAAGGATCCTTCCCTCTTATATTCTCAAATGTTACAGTTCCCTTCCTTATCTTACAGATGCTGGCCTAGAAGTTAAAGTAAAGGACCCACCAAAAGGGATGATACCACCAGGAACTCAGTTGGTCAAACCAAAGACTGAACCTCAACCAAATAAGGTTAGGGTAGAATGCAATAAGAATCTGAATTGATCAGAGATTTATTAATTTTATTCATTATTGCTCCAAGGTGTTAATCAATATCTAATATTTTAGTTGATTGATTTCAGTATTTGAATTCTAAATATCCCAAAATAAATTTGAAGTGTATTTTGTGGTAGTTCTAATCATTTCTAAATTGTAGAACCTGTACTTTTAGGGTTCTTTGTATATTGCTATAGTAATTTAGAGGCCTTGCGTACTTCTGTTATTTGAAAATTTACAATTAACAAAAATTTTACTGAAATTAAGTGCATAAAGTTTGCAAGGAAAGTATCCTATACTGTTAAAAGAAAAAATAATTTCCTAACATCTAGAAAGTAAGTATAGGGATTTTGGTAAACTATTTATTAAAAAGGAAATATTGGTAATAGATTTTGCATCATACCTTTCTAAAAAGAAAAAAATGGGTCTTTTCTCCTTTTTATCATATGTCTTCAAAGTTTAGAAAAGAAATTATATATGCATATTTAGTACTTGTAAAATTCTGTTGTTAAAAATAAGCCACTGTTACTTGCACAGGGAAACCCGCTGCAAATGATTTTGGAAACTTTTTCAGAATTATAATACTTTCAAGTCTGTTTAATTTTCTTACCATTTATAAGATCTCTATTCTATGATTTCCCATCTGTCTTTGCCTTTCCCAGGTTCGAAAATTTGTGGCCAAGGACAGTGCAGGACTCCGCATCCGTAGCCACCCTTCCCTTCAAAGTGAGCAGATAGGCATAGTAAAAGTCAATGGAACGATCACTTTCATTGATGAGGTAATTTGTAAAGAAACACTTGGTAATAAATTTTGGACAAAGTTTTTGCATTATTTGCATGATAATAAGGTTACTAAATTTTCTGCTAGTATGTTTGAATTGGTTTGGATAGTGTTTCGAAAATTGAGTTCATTGAGTTTCAAACATTTTATTTTTCTTTATCAACAAACAAATAACTAAAATTATGTTTAAAAATAAATAAATAAAATTATGTTTTTAACCTGTAAGAAACTTAATTAACAAGTAGAACCTGGGGGCACCTGGGTGGCTCTGTCCCTAGAGTGGTTGAATGTCCGCCTTCGATTCAGGTCATGACCTTGGAGTCCTGGGGTCCTGGGATCCAGCCCCACATAAGGCTCCCTGCTCAGCAGGAAGTCTGCTTGCCCCTCTCTCTCTGCCACTCCCCGCCATTCGTGTTCTCACTGTCTCTCAAACCAATGAATAAAATCTTAAAAAAAAAAAAAAACAAAAAAAAAACCAGAACCTGTACAAGTACTCACTGAAAATGGATAGTTTTTCTTAAATATTTTAAGAACTGTTTGTTTTTAAATGTGTTTAAAACACACACATTGGGCGCCTGGGTGGCTCAGTGGGTTAAAGCCGCTGCCTTTGGCTCAGGTCATGATCCCAGGGTCCTGGGATCGATGCCCACATCGGGCTCTCTGCTCGGCGGGGAGCCTGCTTCCTCCTCTCTCCTCTCTCTTTGCCTGCCTCTCTGCCTACTTGTAATCTCTCTCTGTGTCAAATGAATAAATAAAATCTTTAAAAATAAATAAATAAATAAATAATAAAATAAAATAAAACACACACATATTGCTTTGACTTCGGACAGCATATTTTTCTATTAATACAACCAAGTAACTTCTGATTATTATAATCTAAATTGAGGGTAGGGAAGAATTTATGTTCTTTTGAGAAACAAACATTTTATGTTTAAACTATTAATGTGTGATTTCTTTGTGCTCTTACTCCTAAGTGACATTGTTTTTACTATCTTACTATATGAATTACCACCTTGCTTGTCATTCTTTGCTGCTTTTTCCTTAAAGTTTCTTTTTTACTTACCTCCTGCAAAAACTAGATGCTTGATCTTCATGTCCACCATTGTTTGCCTACTCTGTAGCCTTTTAGCCCTTGCTTGCCTCATAGGACTTACAGGTGGGCATGGCTTGTTTTCGTTGCTTATTTTCATAGATCCACAATGATGATGGTGTATGGCTGAGACTGAATGATGAGACAATAAAGAAGTATGTTCCTAACATGAATGGTTACACTGAAGCCTGGTGCCTGTCCTTTAATCAACATCTTGGCAAGAGTCTTCTGGTCCCAGTTGACGTAAGTAAAAGGTGGTTTTAAAAAGTGTAATGGGAACTCTCTATCCTCATTACAGGGCTTTCTTTAATTAAGGCTTTTCAGTTCTGAGGTAAACCACAACTAAATAACTTTTACTTTATAAGTGCTTGAATTCTTAAGAGTGTCTGTGTAATGAAGGTGGAGTTTGGCAAGGCTAAGGACTTTAGTACTTATTATCCATCCCAAGCAGGAGGTAGTAAAATAAAACTAGGTCTATGGAATTCCTTTCAAAGAGGTAGAGAATGAGAGTATTTTTTTTTCCTTTCTTATTCACACAACTGTTTGGAATGAATTCCAAACTAAAAATTGTGAATTCAGCATTATTATACATTCAAAAACATGTATAACATATTTCTTTTGTATGTTGGCATTTTGTAGTTAGTTCTCTGTGTTTTGTCTAAGTTTGACTCTTTTCTTTCTTGGCTTAAAATACTACTGTGTTGTAATACTGTTGTGTAAATATAAGAAGGATTTTTCAGTCCTTTTAGTGGTGGTAGAGTATTCTAGTTGAAACTAATTCCTGGTGTCAGAGAACTCGTTGAACCTCTTTAACAAATGCAGTAGAGTACTTAGAGCCAGTGTCCATAAATTGCTGTAAATATAATAGTAATCCATATCTCTGTTTATAATTTAAACAGAAATATATGATTTTTATTCCTTTTCATCACCGTCAAATCTATGTACTCCTTATGACACTATTCATAAATAGCACTGGTAAAATTTTATTAAAAAAAAAAACCTTAGTATTTTAAACAGTTGAATTTCTTAAAAATCAGTGTATAAAATTAGCTTATTGTATCAAACTATTCAATGTATTATTTGTTTTCCTCTTTTGTAGTCTGGATTATGCGCTGCTCCAAAGGGGCAGTTATAAGTGATGATTCTTTGGGGAAAGAAATAATTGAACTTCTATTCATATTTATTGATCTCATTCTTCTTTATATTCTTTTATGTGTGTTTTGTATGTGTGTATGTTTTATAATACTACAGTAGGGAGAGAGACCTATATATATATTTTTTACTAATAGGTATGTGATAAAGTTTAGAGAGTATTGGCATACTGTTTTACTGAGGCTAAGCTAAATAATGCTAAATGTATAATTAAAATATAAAGTTTTGAATAAATAAACCAGGTCTTCTTTAATTTTCCTCATATTTGTATCTGCATTTAAAAATGAAAAAGAGGAACACCTGGGTGGCTCAGTCAGTTAAACATCTGCCTTCGCTCGGTCATGATACCAGGGTCCTGGGCTCCTTGCTCAGCGGAGAGCCGGCTTCTCCCTCTGTCTCTCCCCCTGCTTGTGTGCTCTCTCTCTCTCTCTGACAAATAAAATCTTTAATAAATAAATAAACAGATAAATAAAAACGAAAAGGTTTTTGACCCTCTGGAAAGAGGGACTGGTCTGGAAAAGAAATAATAATTCTTTATCTTTATCATCTGTGTCTAAAAAGTTAGCCTTAAACAGTTTGAAACCATTTTCTATTATCTCTGATAAGGCATATTAAATTATATTATCTTTTTTTTTTTTTAAAGATTTTATTTATTTATTTGACACAGAGAGAGAGATTACAAGTCGGCAGAGAGGCAGGCAGAGAGAGAGGAGAGAGGAGGAAGCAGGCTCCCTGCTGAGCAGAGAGCCCGATGCGGGCCTCGATCCCAGGACCCTGGGATCATGACCTGAGCCGAAGGCAGCGGCCTTAACCCACTGAGCCACCCAGGCGCCCTAAATTATATTATCTTTACCATCTCCCCCACTCCAAAATTTTCTTCTTAATTCCTTTGTTTGCTCATTTGAGGAGATGCTTTTGGAAGAGAAAGATATTCACACAGATAAAATGAGAATAAGCAAAGGTAGAAAGGAAGAGCAAGAAGTGTTGTGTGTTGAAGTTTTAAATCCCATGGTTTCATTTTGGAACAGTGTGTTCCATTATTTGATGCTTTTAAACCCCATTCAAGAGACAGTTTGTAGTAGACAGTCTTCTTGAGGTCAGAGGGAGAAGGGCAGTAACGAAGGTAAGAAAGCAAGCTAAATGGGTGAGCCATATAATTACTTCATGATGACTTTTTGCTGGAATGTGAAAGAGGTCGCCAGTGATTTATTTGAAAAAATCTAGAGGCAGAATATTGAAGAGACAAAGTGACTTGTGGTATTTTTTAGCCATTCTTGAAGAATGACATGAATTCTATTTTGATGTAGGTAACTCAGAATGCCTGGGATTATTGATAAGGCTGAGGTTTTCCCCTTCCTTTATTTTAGTAATGACTTGAGATCCTTATAAATTAAAAAAAGAAAGATTCCAGTAAAAAGGGGGATATACAGATATAGATAAGAAATCTGAAGACTGAAAAAGGAGGAGAAAATGGAATTCAGGGCACATTTGGGAGGGAGGGAAGGGGATGTGTACGGCAATAGGTAAGTTTTTAGGGATGGTGGGAGAAAGGGAAGAAGTTGATGGAGACCATAATTTTCATAAGATAGAAAAGAGGAAAGTCATCAATTAAGATAAAAACAAATAAGTTAAGTTAAAGGGTTTAGAAATGCAGTAAAGGTTAGAAATAATGTTTGAGAGAAATAGGAGGGGGATCTGAAGAAAAACTATTTGTTTTTGGATTCGTGGGCCACTAAGGACCCAGTGAGACCAGTGGGTAGATCCATTCTGGATGCCTTTCCTCACTCCTAGTCCTAAGTGTCTAGAATCAAAAGTGCCAAGAAAGTCAGTTATAGCATTGGCCGGAATTGGGGGCTGCTATGACAGAAAAATAGGGACAGAATTTCAGATGCTGATGAAAGAGGGCTTGAGATCACCAACTGTGGAATTCAACCTGAGTTAGAAATATGAAAGGACAAGTGGGGGATCCAAGGGACTTGGAGGCATAATTAGATCCTAGAACAATAAATATAAGTACACTATAGTTGAAGAGATAGAAGGATAGATGGTTTGTGATAAAATAGAATATTTGAATTTTATTTCATAGAGCATTTTACTGAGTGATGTGGCCTGTTAATATGCCATGGGCATATGCCATGAGCAGGTAGCTGAAGTATAGTGGAGATAAAAGTCATTTTAACTACCTCAGTCTAAGAACCAAAAGGCTCAGCACTTAGGTGATCATCTACATCAGCACAAAGACACAGATGATGGATGGCAGCACTGTGACCCACAGGATTAAAGATATTTATCATTGAAGGAAGCGTCCCCTTAGATACAATATAAAGTCATGGGACAGATGGCAATAGTTTGATACTGGATCAGGGAGAAGCATACAGCAGTTTTGATATAAAAATATGAGAACAGGTAGATGACAGAAGGGTTTATATTTTATGTGGTGACCAAAGATGACAGAGGGGATATAACTAACTGGCCTATAGCTCCAAACAGATCTGGTATAAAGTTGTTTCAATGCAGGTGTTTGATGAGGACTCACACAGTCACCTGGTGTCGGCAAAAACAGACTAGTTTTTTAAGGTTTTGTTTGTAGGGACAGGGGCAGGCCCCTTACACAGTCAGTGTTTTTAATGAGAATGTTACTCGGTAGGGCTAAGCATGATAGAGGATAGAAGGAATAATTCCATTTCATACTCTCAGGGAGCTAATACAGCTAAATAAATGTATCTTTCTACTTCTTTATTTATATCTCTTACTACATTTATTGCTAGAAAAACACATTCACTTTCTACCTACTCTCCCTTTCTATTTCAGTCCATTTATAAATATATCAAATATAATTATGGCTAATACTTGTAAAACACTACTCAATTAAAAAGAGAGAGGGAGAGAGCCCAGAAATTTAAAAATAATACAGAAATAATCAAGGACAGGGCGCCTGGGTGGCTCAGTGGGTTAAAGCTGCTGCCTTCGGCTCAGGTCATGATCCCAGGGTCCTGGGATCGAAGCCCACATCGGGCTCTCTGCTCGCCAGGGAGCCTGCTTCCTCCTCTCTTCTCTCTCTCTGCCTGCCTCTCTGCCTACTTGTAATCTCTCTCTCTGTGTCAAATGAATAAATAAAATCTTTAAAAAAAAAAAAAAAGAGAATCAAGGACAGATGCCACTAACTTAAAAAGATGCAAAAATACCACAAAGTTGCCTTTAGCAATCTTTACATCTACCTCTTCAACCTTTTCTAGTTAAAACAATTTTGCATTCACATCAATGTGTGTACTTTATCCAGATCCTGACCCAAACTCTTGGGGAGAGTTCTAGTGAGGATTAGAAATTTGAACACTGACTAAAGTTTTCATGAACTATCTTTAAAAATCACCATAAACATGGGCACCTGGGTGACTCAGTGGGTTAAAGCCTCTGCCTTCGGCTCAGGTCATGATCCCAGGGTCCTGGGATCGAGGCCCACATCGGGCTCTCTGCTCGGCAGGGAGCTTGCTTCCTCCTCTCTCTTCTCTCTCTGCCTGCCTCTCTGCCTACTTGTAATCCCTCTCTGTGTGTCGAATAAATAAATAAAATCTTTAAAAATAAAAAATAAAAATCACCATAAACAATCCTATTTAGAATAACCTTTAAAGTGATTTTTGTTACACTGTCTTGTGTATTTAGCCGTATTATAGAACTCTTGTTGTCATTGCAGATAGGTACTATAACTAACCGTTGGCCTGCCTAACAATACTTCATTACTTTGCCAAGAATTGATGGCATCCTCAGTGCAAATATGACTTTCACTCTATTTTAGCACTTTAATAATGCTTTAGCTCAGAGAGTAAACAGCATTAGACTTGCCTATTATATATAACTGTATTTTTAAAAAATGTATTTTAATTAGTGGTAAGAACAGAGATAAATATGAAGAATACAGACCCTTTCATGTGAGGTGCCTATGTGCTATTGGAACTTTGTGCCCTTTAAAAAAAAACAACGGAACATTATGCCCCTTTTAGAACATACTGTTCAGTTTTGCATCTTAGAGTCTTTATGTTGTTTCATTTGTCTAAAATGCTTTCACTTCTTTTTTTTCTAGCGCTTTTACTATTTTCCTAGTTGACCAGGCTCAAAAATTTCTGTTGACATCTTTTCTTATCTGTATTTCTCAGTAATGCTCTAGTTAGTAATTTATTAGTTGTTCATTCAAGGACTATTGAGTCCTAATTAAGGTACCTAATACTAAGATAGGAAGTAGGCACTGAGTGGAGAGGAAAGGGGAGGGATACAAAATAAATAAGATGGAGTATTGTTCTTCCTTTTGGGGTCCTCACTATATAATTTGACAGACATGCTATACTCAGATAATTAGGTTGCATGGTGGTAAGTTACAGAATGACTTCACTTAGAAAGTGATACTTGAAGAGAAGAAAAGTCTTGAAGAAAAGTTGCTAAGAAAAGTGAAGGAATTTCTAGACAGAGAATCAACTGTCGAAAGTTATGGAGGCCTGCTGTGTTTGGAAACTGAAAACTAGTTAATATGGTGAAGTAAGGATTGGGGGTAGAAAGCATAGAAGTACTGGGGAAAGTAGGTTTCCCTTTCTTTTGTCAGTACTTTGTCTTTAAAAGTAGAGAAGTCTTGGGCGCCTGGGTGGCTCAGCGGTTTAAAGCCTCTGCCTTCGGCTCAGGTCATGATCTCAGGGTCCTGGGATCGAGGCCCACATTGGGCTCTCTGCTCGGCAGGGAGCCTGCTTCCTCCTCTCTCTCTGCCTGCCTCTCTGCCTACTTGTGATCTCTCTCTCTCTCTGTCAAATAAATAAATTAAAAAAAAAAAAATCTTTAAAAAAAATTAAAAAAAAAAAAAAAGTAGAGAAGTCTTACTTCTTTCCCACAAAGTTTGGTTTGTTTTTCTTGCCTTCAGCCCACTTGTACTTGTATACCTCTTATTTCTATTAAGCTTCTTAAGGGTAAGGACTCATTAAGAATCCCTTCTTATTCATACACATTCTTCCAAAGTATTAAATATTACATTTTGCTCAAAGTAGGCTTTCAACATTTGTTGAATACTAAATTTTAAATTTTGGCATTTGATATGATCATGCTGCTCAAAATAATTCCTATCATATATATGCTTCTTCTCATTTAATATTCTCTCCTTTAATTTCGTTGTGACCTGTGATGTTATGTATTTTATTCTTATTTTTGTCGTGTCAATGGGTAGCTACTCTCCCAGGATCACAGGTAGAAAGTAGTGGAGAGATAAGGATATATATAGTTACAAAAGGATAAAGTAAATATATAGCTGTGAAAATCATATTACTTTGTATTGAACTCCCAAATTAAGTAAATGTGAAAATTCATAACCATAATGGTTGAATTGAGGATTACTGTGATACATGTTGAAGATGGCATAGGCCATGGTCCCATCATGAAATGATTAGCACTCTGGACTCTGAAGTTGATGGACATCAGTCTGAGAAGGCATAGGGCATAAAATGTTGATCTTAAAATCCTGAAGATTTGGAAATGACAAAATGTAAGCAAGATAATAAGATGTTTCATTCACTGAGGAAAATAGAACAAGAGAGAGAGAATAAATTATGTACCTGGCATGGGAGATATTTGACTACCTAGAGTAGAGCTTAAATTTTTTTGGAAAACAAGTTTACTTCTAGGGTAAGGCTAGGAGATAAGGTGATTTGAAAGTTGTAGGCCCAATTCTTTGGATACTTTGCCAAAAATGAGGCTTCCAACTCTCCGAAGTTTGAGTGGTAGAGTTTATATCCAGGAAAATAAATAATAACCTCATTGGAAGTGTTCTAAAATGCCTTTATAATGCTTATATTATTTGAATTCTTGCAGAAGCAACTTGTGTCTCCAAACATCTCCATGCATTTGTACAAACCTGCATAGGCTGATTGCTGTTCAAGGGTTGAATCAATAGGTAGATTTTTCCAAATTTTAGGGCCCCAAAGATGTGGAGGAGAGATGAAGAGAAAATATCTTTGGATAATCTCTCTGACAGCATTACCCAGAGCAGTTAGTCAAATTAGCAAATGTTTTTCACATTTATGTCCAGTTTCATTCTTCTGGGTTACCTGATGATACCTAATAGCCACAGCTTTAACATACCCTGAATTGCTTGGTTTTGTTATGTTAATAGATTTTGTGTATATATATATATATATATATATATATATACATAACCTGTTTTTTAATCTTAGTAAATACTAAATATTTACTTAATATACCATTAACAGAATAAAATTAAGGCAATTAAAATAACACTAATTGTTATACATATGCTGTTTTTAATTTTCCTGGGACATTTTATCTTTTTCTCTTTAAAAATGGCACTTGTTAACTCTGCTTATCATGCAACACAATGAAAGAATTACCAGCAGTTTTTTGCATAAACATTTAGCATGTTTGGTCATGTATTTTCACAGTGAAAATTATTCACAGTGAAAATTACTCACTTACTTGATCTTCTGTGCCTTGAAAGATTATCAGCTTAGAGTTGCAGTTTAGTGCTCATTAATTTAGTTAGGGTTTTAGTATGCTTTAATTTTAATTTTCTTAAGAGAACATCTTTGTCTTTAGTCTTTGAGAATAAAAGGATTTAGATTATTATAGATATATGTATATTTGTGTATGTGTATATACACACATACATAGTGGTACTCCTATTACTCTATGAAACCTAATTTATGTATTTTAATAGTAAGAAATTGAGACTTTGGAGAAATTAATATTTTCATGCATGTTCATATCTTTAAACAACTTTCCTAAATTTTCTAAAGAAAACCATGCAAGTATGTTTTATTTTTAAACTCTAGCTTTCTATCTGGTTTATTTTTGATATTTGATAAATGCAATTTTATTTGGAACCATATTCTTAAAATAATAATAGTAAACCAGTGTGGCTAAGAATTTTCCACAAATTCAGAACAAAAGCAAACGTGTCAAATTTGACTCCACATATGATTAACATGTACAAAATTGATTTGATTGGCAATTTATTACAATGATTAGCAGTCCTGTAACTTTAAAATATCATTATACATGTTAACTCATGTTCTCAGACTCAGGAAACACTTACGTTTGCACACTGAAATAAAAGAAAAGTACAAGCTTTAAATATTGTTAAATCACCACATTGCTTCTTTATCACTAAGTTCTGCCTTCCTTCTCACAATGCTTTTTACATTGCTTTTAACACTGGAGAAATTTGTGCTTAAAAAAATAGAAAATGCTGGGGCGCCTGGGCGGCTCAGTGGGTTAAAGCCTCTGCCTTCGGCTCAGGTCATGATCTCAGGGTCCTGGGATCGAGGCCCGCATCGGGCTCTCTGCTCGGCAGGGAGCCTGCTTCCTCCTCTCCCTCTGCCTGCCTCTCTGCCTGTTTCTGATCTCTATCTCTGTCACATAAATAAATAAAATCTTTAAAAAAAAAATAGAAAATGCTAAAAAAATATCTTGATATTGTTTTATGTCAAAAGGTCTGCACCACTATTTTCTGTGAAGGAGAAAAACCATTGAGCACATAGCCCAAAAATTCTTATATATATGAATGAACCAGTAAGGACATCTTTTTTCCCCAAAAAATAGTATTTTAAAATGCTTTGCATCATGTTTCTACTTCACCTAAAGAGAAAGGGCCCTATTTGCTGTACATTTTTAAATGTGGAGGGGAGTTTGGTTTTTGGTTTTTGTTTTGCTTTACATTTATTTGTAGGCATTTTACTAGAAACTCATTTTTCTGGCTTTTATATGTCTTGTATTTCTGAATTAACATACATATGTATGTATATGGGTGTGTATCTACATCTGTCCATGCATATATACATGAGGAAAATACAGAACTAGAGAATATTAAGTAAATTGTCATTATCTAAAGTAACTTATAATTGGTTGGGAATTATGTTTCTTTCGTGTTGAAGTTTTAGATGATGACAGCTTTTATTAACATTTTGAGTGTCCTCTTTTTTTTTTCCCAAAATAACCATTTATCACCGTATTACATAAGCAGTAAAATTATGGAATTGCTATTCACTGGAGAGATTTTAATTTCAGATCACACAAATATATTCAGTAGCATGATATTTTTATGTAAAATGTTTCCCATTTACATTTTCATTAAGACATTTTATAAATGTTGATTTTTCTGGGACCATGCTGCTCCAAGTTGGTTGTTTAACAAAATATTTTTCGATTCTAACATGGGGATGAAAATGCTCTGTGCATTTACTAAACTTTGAAATGGAGAAAATTATGTCTGTCTTTTGAGAAAAGATTCAGGTCGTATGTTTTTCTGTATGCTTTTCTTAACATATTTCCTGACAGCTTTCAGTAACATTTCCAAATGATTTTTTCTCATTTAGAGAAGAAAGGGAAATTGAAAAATGACTTTGATTTTTTTAGCTTTTTTTTCTTTTTGTACTTTAAAAAATGAAAATGTCCACAGATTCTACATGCCATTATTATTCATAATAATAATTGCACTATCAATACAATCTATATTATTTACATTTTCTTTATAAAACAGCAGACTGTTTCTGTCATAAAACAAATCCAGCTTGTATTGAAACAGATACGTCGTCTATAAAGAGTTTGAAGGTTTCCTACTTGCATTGACTGTCTTAAGCTTTAAATCAATGTCTGGCTCTTAATTTTAGTAAATGGCATGACACACTATATCCATGGAGAGCTTTTGACAAAACTTATTTATCAGTCTTTCTTTGCTGTGTGGTTTACTCAGGTGGCTTCAGTTTCCCTTTAGTAAAATAATATCACAGTGCTGGTGTTAGAGTACAGAGCAATGTTGTAACTATAAACGCATCTTCTGCAGATAATATCCTGTTCCCTTTCTTTGTTGATATTTTTCTTTCTTAAACTTTGTCGCTCAGAGTATCTTTAATGCTAGCCAAGGAGTCAGGGATTTGGACGTATTTTCATGGACTTCCAAAGCTTTTTTTCCCCAGGTGAGTTAACTATAAGGAACAGTCATACGTTATTCAGGTATTTCAGCATGTATAATAAATTTTACCTTCTACCTTTTGAAGCCTTTGCTTACGGTTATTAAAAGAATTTTTGCCAAAAAAGTGCTACAGTTGGGTTTCCATGGTAATCCTTTTCCCTCTACTTTTGCCAAAGAATGTATTATTAGTTTAAGTTAAACTTTTATGTGACTTCAAATTTGCTGTATGTAATTTATGACTAGCTTCTCCCACAATGACATTCACATCTGGCTTTCTCAGAGCTTGCTTATTTCAGTGGGCAAGTCCCAACTCTGTGGCTCTTCTCTTCTTCCAAGCCTTTCACGGTGTCCCTTTGGATGTTTGTCTGAGAATGGGGTGGGAATGCAAGGAGAAAAAAATAACACTGCACTTCATCAGTTTCACACGCTGGTCCCAGGTCTTCCATTCCTGTACTGAAGGAAGCGTGTATTGCTAGGGTTGCTTGAGGATGGCAGCTCTAGTTCTACAACCTTTTTTTGTCTATCAGTTCTTCTTATACAACTTCGTATAAAAAAATGTAGACTTTGTTTTGTATTTATTAATTTGTATAATATTTTTGTTCAATAATATTTTAATAGAAGTTCTCATATATTGCCTTTCACTCAGTAACTTGCAATTATTAGTTTTTGCCAAGACTTACCTCTTAATGTTACATTAAATGATCAAAAGTTGGAAATATTGTTATAACTTAGTTAAAAGCTGTAGTTATATCATTGAATACCAGTGAAATTGATTTTTCACTAAATCTATTCATATTTGCTTGTTTTTAACATCATACCATGTAATTTTAAAAAAATGGGTTGTAAATAGGACTAACGTGCCTCTTCCAACTATCATACTAGCATGATGTATTTATTAAAATTGGTTATTCACAACTAGACATTTTTAAATGTTTACTGAAACTTTGTTAGTGTAGTAGCACAATTTAAGGTTTAGACCCTTACTCTCCATTTTTATTTTGAGCACTATCTTTGTATTCATATGTAAGTTTCTACAAATACATATGCATGGGTAAGTACAATGCGTATTTTAAGTTTACTTTGGATTATAAATCTAATCTAAATTTTTCAGGTATTTAAAATTCTCATTTCCATTAAATTGTCAATGTGTGACTAAAGAATGTTGGATAAATACAGCATGACAATTATATTAAATATAAATACTATCCCTAATACATATTTGTACATGTAAAAATTGGTGATTACTTATCACCATAATGAAATTTATAGACTATTATATAAAGGCTAATAGTGGCTTTAAAACTTTCCCTGACCGTATGTTGAATTAAAGTCACAGATACCCTGAATTCTTGAATCCACATTTTTTAACCTCAGGATTTTATTTTTAGTTTTTTACCATAGAAAAGACCCTTTAGGATGAGCCTACTTGTAGTGATAGAGGGATAGAACTATTCAGTATTACTTTAATTTGCATAAATATTAGTGGTTTTTTTAAATTTTTATTCCATTTATATGACATTACTAAATATTAATTTAACTTTAACCTAATGTTTTAATAAGTGCCCCAGTATGGTCATCTTTTGTTGTATTTAAACATAAAGCAATTTGTAGAGTCTCTAGTACTGTATTTAAAAGTACACTTTAAATCTGTCTTAAAGGAATAGTAATGACAATGGAAGAACCCTCGCTATGGAACTTTCCTTTACATGTTGTTGGAAATACGACAAATATGAGGAGGTTATTATTTCTCTTCATTGCATTCACATAGGAAACAATTTCATTCAGATTCAACAGAAAATTTAGGGCATACCCTTTTCTTTCATTTTAGAAGTAACCCTTTTATGTCCAAATGCATTATATTTCTTTAAAAATGATGCATCTTTGATATTAATCTCCGCACTGGAAGTATAATCATCTTTTTCTGTTAATAGCATTAATATGTTTAGTAATGGCCTAGCAAACCTAGCAAGACATTTTTATTTGTATTATATTAAGAAAGTATGAGTTGTTAAAATCTTAAAAGCAGTCTTATTTCATTCATAACTAGTCAATATTAAGATGCAGTTATATTTTATGCACATTTTTTTCATCATTTCTATCGCTGTTTATAGATAAGTCTCCAGAGTCTTCACTCCTGTTTTCTTTATAAATAATTATTACAGAGTGGAAGGAAATGAAGATTTAGACTTTTTAATCCACACCGACATACAGCAATGCAGTACTGATGATTCAAAATTATTCAGTTGTGGTTCACAGAGTGTATTTATTTTTGTTGTTCCTACTGTTTAATATTTCATTAAAAGATAAAAATAAAATCAAATACTACCATATTTCTTAAGCTGTGGTGGGCAAAAACCAGAGGTTCATTTGCTCTCCTGCTCAGTTTTTTTTCTTCACGTCTATTTTAAGTATTGAGAAACTGAAAGATTCTTTAATAGTGGTATTAATGTATATATTTCTGTTATCTTTGGATATGTATTCTCTTGTTTGATAGTATTATAGACTTGCTTTAAAAGCTACTAATAAGAGGATGACAAAAGTGATAATAGATTGTATTTTATTTTTTTTCCTATTCAAATTTTCAGGAACCTAAAACTAATACTGATGACTTTTTCAAAGATATAAACTCCTGCTGCCCACAGGAAGCCACAATGCAAGAACAAGATATGCCGTTCTTGCGAGGAGGGCCAGGCATGTACAAGGTAGTGAAGACGGGACCTTCCGGTCACAACATCAGAAGCTGCCCTAACCTTAGAGGTATCCCAATTGGAATGTTAGTTCTGGGAAACAAAGTCAAAGCAGTAGGAGAGGTATGGATTCTTGTAGCTTCATGACTTCTAAATTATTCTTTTTTAATATAATACAACCAGAGCATCTCTTTCTTCCAGAGGTTGCCATTTCCATCCCAGGTTCTTAAATGTTAATGTTCTTTATCTTTACTTGTATTACAAATACTACTAACATAATTTTTCTGTTTCTTTTTTTAAGTAATTTTTCTCTCATAATTATCCTTGTGAAAATAATATTTATATTAACAAAATGATTTGTATTGTATATATGAATGTTTGGTATGTGCATATATCTTTTCATTATTAAAAATGTACTATAAGGTCATGGATTAACAGCACTTTAAAATATTTGCTATGCATTGCTATGGAGATGTAATACATACAAAGAGTTTCATTTCTTTGTTCCCATTTATGTGTCTCACTGAAGTCCTGAGCAAATAAAATTACTTTTTAGTCACCTGTGGCATTTGCCTCAGCTGAGCTTGAAGATGTAGTGTGTCATGCTATTTCTCAGTGTCAGGGTCATTTTCAGGTTGTATTATAGACACGACCAATCTAAATAATAGTTTGCCACATTAGGACATTTTAGGTGCCAAAAAAAAAAAAGAGTGCCACCTGTTTTGGGGTAATGTTTCAAGTTATTTAGGAATTATCCTGTGCCTTAAAAATTATTATTTTTACCAAAGTCATAAATAAGCAGTATTTTACAGAACTTTTTATTGATTTCTGTCTTACCTCAGGCTGTGGTCTTAATTTCAGAAACTAATTTCATGGTAAAAACTTTCTGAATGATTACCCTATTCAAACACTTAAACTTGTTGCTGGTTTTCAGCCTGAGTGCCCTAAAAGAATCAAGCCAATCAATCATGCTTTTTGTTATGTACTAGGTAACCAATTCTGAAGGTGCATGGGTGCAGCTGGATAAGAACAGCATGGTAGAGTTCTGTGAGAGTGATGAAGGAGAGGCATGGTCCTTAGCTAGAGACAGAGGCGGAAACCAGTACCTCCGACATGAAGATGGCAAGTTGGCTTAAATTTGTGATTTATTCTGATTAACTTTTGAAATGCAGAAGTAAACAGCTTTTTTGTGTGTTTATTTTTTAGGTAAAAAGCAAAACTAAAGGTTAGAATCTTAAAATTGTTAACATTTGTTTGTAAAATAATGGATACTAAATGAATGCACATGTAAGAAGAGAATTGAAAGAAAATATGAAACATACGAATCCATCCTTGAAAACCATGCTTTTTGTTTCACTGATGTGGATTCATATGACTCATTATTCTGTGCCAGTCCAGGGCTGAATGTTTTACCCTTTCTGCCACCAAATGGAAGTTTACTTTTCAAACCATCAATCACAGTACTTCTCCCAGGCAATTTCATTTGGTCGAATTTTGTCTCAGAATCAAGCATTGAAACAATGCATAACATCTTTTGTTGTTAGAGTTTCAGCTTTCAACTTTATCTTTTTCAATAACGATCTCATTTAATAAAAAAACTTTCCTTATTGTCCCCCTCTATTCATTCTCCTGCGGGCAAAAACATGATTCTTCCAAGTTCAGACCATGTCATCACTTGGGTAAAGCTTTAACTGATCCTGACTGGGTCAAGAATTCTGTGTTCCCAAAGAACTATATTCACCACTAGACAAAACTGATACTATATTGAAGTTAATGTTCTTATCTTGAAACCTAGATTGTGAGTCCCTTGCGGACAGGCACAGGGTTTTCAATCTTTGTGTTCCTTGTTCTAAAACATACTAATTGCATACTAAGTTTTGTAAATACACGTTGAGTCACAAAAATTTTAGGACATCAAAATAAATGGGTAAGTGAAGCATAGATTTTATTCCAAATCCCAAAACTTACAAGAAAAGGTCGGGTAAATAAAAGAACGTGTGCATTTATCCAAAAGAGAGTAAGTTCACAGTATTTATTGTTCAAGAGGTAATATGGCCATAAGTATAAATAGATTTTTTTAATTTGAAACTTCATGAATGACAGAGTACGTTTAGATATATCAATATTGTACATTAAACAATCCTCCTTTTTTTTCTTCACAACAAGCCTGTGTGATAAGTTATATAATCTTCATTTTACAGGTAAGGAAGTTAAAGGTCATAGAATTTAAAATGACTTGCCTATGGTTATACAGCTGGATATATGCCAGATGTAAGACCTGAGCCAGAATCGTATTTGAGATGCTGTGCTCATTACACCATGCCACCCTGTGTCAGTGGTCAGTGAATAGAATTTGAGAACCCACTCCCTTTCTTGTCTTTACAGACACACTTTTCAGAGTCAGAGATGATGTGGTTATGAAATAATGTTGAGAAATGGCGTAACTCTCCTTCATTTGTTGTGAGAAGGAAAAAGGGTTCGCTTGATGTAAACCAGACACTTTACAAAAGAACCTTCCCGTTTATAATATACTTATGTACATATACATATTAGAAAATTTGTAAACATTTCTACTACATATAGGAATATTTAGATATAAATGAAAATCCCTAAAGTGAGATCAGCTTTATAGAAGACATAGATAAATAGTATGAGAATAGTTTAGGTAACTATCAAAGGACCTTCCTAGCTCAATAATTATTTTAACTGGCAGTATAGCCTCATGTGTAAGAGTGGACTCCAGAACTGGACTGCTAGAGTACAAACACCAGCTCAGCAGCTTTTCAGTAGTGTGACCTTGGCCAAGTTACCTAACATCCCTGTCCTTCAGTTTTCTCATTTACAAAATGAAAATACTTATAAGTTTGATATGAAAGCTACATGAACAAATAATAACATAAAGGTAGCAGATGGTAAGATTAGCTGTTATTATTAAAATGTAAAATGCTGTCTATACTAAAAACTGACTTTTAAATGGAGAGTTTTATTTCTATATACTTAGAAGGTAGAAAGTTCTTAGATAAAATGCTTCTTAAATTAAATTAGGATATTATTTCTGCTAAGAAAGATATTCAGCCCTAAAAGCAGAAGTTTACATTTCTCTCTGCCATCACTTAACGGCCCTTTCCTCTTTTGATACATATATATTTGATCATAATGTCATTCTTAAATTAACATAAGACCTGGGGATGATCAGGAAAAAAGTAATAAGAGTTAGTGCCTTAAAATCACTAAGATTAGTTGATAATTGTATCCAAATAGTCTTCTCATTGGTATTAGTAAGTATCTAATATGGAAATAAGAGGATTTGGCACTATAGCAGCTTATATGAGGTAGTATAAGTAAAACAAAATTTTTCTCTTGTTAAAATTCTTTACAGGTCTTTGATATCTGTAAGTAAAGCTAGTAGGCAGAGTTGCTGCTTGGTTAAAAACAGACTTCATACTTGGTGCTGAGACCATTCTGAGATTTTAAGAGTGATGCCATCTTTCCCACTCAGATTAGTGTTCATGGTATTTTCCAGAAGAGCTATTCCACTCCTGAAATCTCTCATACTGAAGAGTATTGCCTAAGGGAAGTGCTGGGATTGGTTTTTTGAAAAGAGTCTAGAAATGTAAGTGAAGGGGTAGACATTAAGTACCAGTGGTACAGCAGGATTCTGATTCACAGGAGGAAGAACACACTCCACCACCTTCTTCTAGTTCCATTTTCTCCTTAAAGACATTGTGACTTTTAAAAAATGTACTCAAAACTTTTCAGTATTCATTACGTTATTTTGATGGAATACTTTTTTCTCCTTTTTTACCTTTCATTTGGCAGATTTTATTTTGCCTTTTTTTAGCTGGCATTAATTAGCTATTGAATTATGACAGTGTTTTTAGTTCTATATCATACAAAATCTTATGCCCACTTGATTGATAATAGAGAATAACTTAGCTTATTAATTATGTTGTAAACCAACTAAAATATTTGCCTTTTTTTCATGAAATAGGAATTCTGATATATTTATTGACTTGAGCATGTGCAGATAGCTCTGACTATATGACTTGGTTTTCATTTTGGGGAAAATGACCTTATGTAATAAGTAAAAATAAGTTAAAAGTTAAATTTTCCACAATTTTTATATTCAGAACTTAAAATATTACATATATTAGTATTCAAATGGAAAAAAGTACCATATACTTAGACATTTTTAAGACTTTTTACTATTTGAGTAGTAATATACAAAATATTGATTTCTGGTTTATAGGGTACCCATTTTTACTTTATAAAACACTCTTGTATAAATTTGTTACATATTTGAGTTCCTGGTCCAAAAATATTAGTATACATTCAGTAATATATCCAGCCACAATAAAAGTAAATTGGCTCCGTAAGAGCATATGCAGTTTGTAAGTTTCACTATGTATTTGATAAATGAAAACAAAGATTTGTCATCTACTTTGTAAAGTGTCAATGACCCTAATTATTAGACTTAGTATTAAATCTAAGTGTGGGGTTATTTTAAAATCTAACCATTATAAAATCTTTCTTGGCAATTCTCTCTTTATTCTGTGAATCATGTAAGAAACTAATTTTATAGCTGTGCCTTTTATTATAGAACAAGTTCTTCTGGATCAAAATTCTCAGACTCCTCCTCCAAGCCCTTTCTCAGTGCAAGCTTTTAATAAAGGGGCAAGTTGCAGCGCCCAAGGATTTGATTATGGACTTGGAAATAATAAAGGTAGGTGTTTGAAAGTGAGTCTTTTACCTACCCAGCTTTAAGATTTTTTTATTACCTTCTCTTTTACCCATTTTTCTTACTGTTCACCCACAAAACTTTATTAAAGTTTCCTAGAAAACAAAATGTTTGCATAAGTGTTTTTACATTATCATTTTTACCAGTTTTAGCTTATGTTTTGTAGCTCTTGCTTATTTGCTCTTACTTTAAAGATATTCACTTGGAATTCACATCATAAAGATTCTGTGACACTATAGTAAGAGAACTATTCTTTTTATTATCCAGTTAATATTAAGAGTAGTGTTAATGAGCAAAAAAAGAACCTTGCACAATGGTCCATTTAAAATCAAAACATTTTAAGTAATATTATACATCAGCCTTTTACATACGTGCAGTTTTGAATGTCTAACCAAGTTATCTTAGTTAATTTAGAATTACATGAAGTGAATGATATCTTTGGGTTTGGTATGTATAATGAAATTAGAAAGTTATGAAAAGAAAAACAAAAGCCCTAAGCCAAAGAATATAAAATGTATAGCTGTTTTGGGCTGCAATATTAGGAGACCAAAGTGACAATTGGAAAATCCAAACAATAATTATTTCAGAACAATGTATACCTGAATTTCATCTAAAATTGTATTTGTATCTAATTCAGACACGTTCCTGTTCTTTTCTATGTACTTGATCCTGACTCCTTTTCTAAATCAGCATATTATCAGCAAGTGGCATACAGTTGGATAATGGGAAAGAGGGAGAAGATAGCCTGTGTAGAAGTAATTTTACTTTAAAATGTTGTTTACACTAATTCACAGGATTTGATGTCAAGGAATAAAGACAGTGTCATTAGACCTGACTCGCAGAACAAGTGAACTAATGAAATAGTTGACAAGATGCAAAATTATATCAGTATAGAGGAAATACTCAATTTAAAACAAAACCACATTTTGTTTGATACCTTTATTGCTTTCCACACAGTATTCATACGAAGGAAGCCTAGCTAGCTACAAGATTTCTTTTTTGGCTTTTGCTAGTCTGTTATATTGGTCTATCCTGCAGGCTTGGGGATGCCTGCTTGCTTATTTTTGGTAGGTCAGATTTCAACTAACTTGAGCTAGATCTTCATACTTAAGTAGGGTAAGTGCTTGGTGGTGTTTTCTTCATGTCCCTTTCTCTCTCCCACTATCAATTCTTAAATTAAAATCTCAGCATTTACTTACCACTACTATGCTTTGTTAATCTGTTTTAAAGCCATGTTTAGTTCAAATTGTATGCTGTCAGTCGGTCTCTAAAATGTCTAAATTTCACTGGTGGCTAAAACTTTAAATAAGTCTTTAAAATCTAGTAAAACATCATAGGAATATAAATCAACTTTTAAGAGACAGACATTGCTGAGAACATTTGTAATAGTAGAAATAATAAAGTATTACTTTTTAAAAATGTGATTCTGCTTATATTGTTCAGAATTAGTATGTACTTAATAGGCTTTTTAAATATTTAGATGGTGCAAAGGAATATTAAGAAACTTAAATCTAATTAAATGTATCTAACCTTTATGAACTTACCTTTAACAGTTCCATTTTCTTTAACTTTTTATACTGTCCAAGTTCAATAAATTGTTTTTTGCAAAAATTCTTTATTCTTAATTCTAAAAAATTCTTCATAATCTCTAAAATCCTTTCTGTAATCTACAGCATAAGTTTTTGAAAAGTAGACATGTAGCCCTATACACAGTTCTTTCCATATAAGTCTTTTCCTTCTTGCTGCTTCATTTAAAGTTTTCACTTAAAAAACTTTATTATATTTAAGGACTGGAAAGTTACTGTTTTCCAGTTTCTGCATCAACTAGTCTAGATATGTTTTTTTCTTCTTCTCTTTTTCAGCGTCATATAAACTATTTAATATGCATAATCTTATAAAGAAGGACCTAAGAATCATCCATCTAATTATATTGTTTCATAGTTTTAAAAATACTTATCTGTTAAAGTTCCTTGTATTTGATTTTAAGAAAAAATGTCAGAATTCATATTTGAGTTACTATTCAAATTAGATAGCTCATACTCCTTTTTATGTTATAGGTCTTACAGATTTTTATATTATTCGTCCAAACAAAGGAGTTCATACTTTAAGAAGTATAATTTCTTTGGCAGGAACAACTTAAAAAAAAAGAAATATTAATATATTAAATAAATGTAAATATATTACTAAGTTAATAAAATATGCTTTGCCTCCCTTCAAGTTTACATTTACTTAAAAACCTTTTCATATTTGCTTATTTTTTGCATGGAGTGTAGTGCATATGAGGCAGTGTTATTTAGTTATTTGTTAGATATTATGTAGAAGACTTTGTTTACTTAGATCTTCATTTACACTGGTATGATATTGAGTCAACTTATTTATCATAGATTCTTCAGGGACTCTGAATTCTTCCATGCTGCTGCTCAGTGTTGTATATGAATTTGTTTTTGTAGGTGGGCTGTTATATAAGATTATTAAAACAGCATGCAACATTTGGTCCCTAACTTGAGGATAATAAACACCAGCTTCCAGTCATTTCTGAATCGGCATAGTTTTATTTAGTGTTTAACTTTATCTGAATGTCATAAAGCACCATATTCTTTGCCATTTTGGATGTTAATTAATAACAAGTTGTAGTTTTGACTGTTTTGCCCACTGCAGGTGACCAACTGAGTGCCATATTGAATTCCATTCAGTCACGGCCCAATCTCCCAGCTCCTTCCATCTTTGATCAAGCTGCAAAACCTCCCTCTTCCCTAGTCCACAGCCCATTTGTGTTCGGACAGCCCCTTTCCTTCCAGCAGCCTCAGCTTCAGAGTAAGTCTGTCAGCCTTACCTGCCTCATCAAGCCATTTCTGAAGCTTTTTCTGAGTTGTTTATCAGTTACTGATTATTTATCAACTCACTTGACTGGTTTTATTTTATGAGGATGTTATCCCTTCCCACATTTTTGAAGCATTTAAGCTATTTTGAGCTAAGACATTCTGCAGCTAAGACATTTGTTTTTTAATCACTCATTTTTTTATTAAGTATAGTTATTGAAGTATGACTATTTTGCTCTATTCTAATTCCAGCATAAGCAAATACATACGATAAAGCATGTTAAGAAAAACCTATTTTATTTAAGTTTTTCTTTTATAATATGCATGACTATGCTAAGCATCAGTTATAGAGATAACTTTCATTGTTTTACACTGGATCTTTATTACTTAGAGATGCCCCAAGAGAATAAACCTATTTCACTGTACAAGTGGGTAGAGGAGAGGTGGTACTGGGCAGGTTTATTTGTTTCTTTTAAGTGAATTTTGTATCTGTGAAATGTATAGCAACTTTAGGTTTCCAGATTTTCTCAGATTATTGTTTCTTCTCTTGCTTTTTTATTTTGTCGTTGTTTTTCCTGTTCCTACTATGTTAAAGTGATGATTTGATTTTAGCTCTGCCTTCTAGGATTGCTCTTGCCCTTCATCCAGGATAGTAACTCACATTGATCTGAAAAACAAACCCCAAAAAATTACACTTAATGGAGTGTTCTTTTTTCTTAATGACCTCCTGAGCCTTCCACATAAACTTCTCAAAGCTTCTTGCAGTATGACAACAATATGTTCTTCTTGGCCTTCAGTTCATATATCAATTATACAATATATAGGCACACTCACTTATGAATAAGATAGTTTATGAAAGTCCCACCTCATGGAAATGATGTTACTCGTTATGATATTTTTATCTATGTTAGAGTATACAGGAGTATAAACTTTTCTAGGATTGTACTATACATTAGGCAAGTTTAATGAAATTAAGTAGTTTAGAAATATAAGTAATATCCAGCCAGTCATTTTCTTTATATATGTATAATATTCACTGGATTGTCTCTGAAAAGGAGAATTTCAAGGAAATGTAATAGTGTCATGAGTGTAAAATAGTTTTTTCCTTGCTTGGTAAGCATTACAGAAGAAAGAAAAAGAAGTGACAGCTTACTCATTTTATGGAACAACAATTTTTTTTATGTTTATATGTGCCCAGGTTACAGGAAGGTTGAAAAGTAAAGACAAGGGAAAAAACAAAAATGAACAAAATCACAATCAGTTAGGCAGAAAATCCATATTAGGTATAAAATTTTAAACAAGAAACTACCCTGATAATGTCATAGCAGCAGCAAAGAGAAAAAGTAAGGATATTTTTGTTCTACCCAAAGGGTCATTGCAAGTCTTCTCAAAAAAGTGTCATTTTTGTTTTTGCTTTACCAAATTATTTAATAAAATATCTCAAAATATAACGACCATAATAAAATCAGATTTATCTGCCCCAAAGGGTAATAGATTTCCAACTGACATTGTATCAAAATAATTTTATGCATCTTGTGTCTAGGTGTTATCAGTACTATTTCTGCCTTTACCATCTTAGAGCAAGTTTGAAATCGTGGCCTAGACAAATCTCAGTTACCAGTTTTCTGAATCATTGCTTGCCTGTACTCCAACAGTGGGAATTACTTAAATATTTCTTCTAAACCTCTTAGTCTCATCAGAATATCATTGCAGTTTGACTTTCAAATTCCAGAAACCAGAATTCTTAATTTTTAGTGTGACTAAAAACAGTATGGAATCTAAAAATAGTTTTAATGTTTTGGAAATAAATTAGAATGGCCTTAATCACGGGGCGCCTGGTGGCTCAGTGGGTTAAGCCTCTGCCTTCAGCTCACCTCACGATCTCACGGTCCTGGGATCGAGCCCCACATCGGGCTCTCTGCTCAGCAGGGAACCTGCTTCCCCCTCTCCCTCTGCCTGTCTCTCTGCCTACTTGTGATCTCTCTGTCAAATAAATAAATAAAATCTTTAAAAAGAATGGCCTTAATCACATCATATTAAGAAAATTAAATATGGCAGAGTGCTTATTGTTAAGACTACCTGAGTAGGGTATTCTTTCCTGAACGTCATTGCTATCCATCACACCAGCAGTTCATCTTGCTTTAGAAGATGGCTACATACTGAATTTCCCATTACTAATTAGTAATATGAGAATCATTTTTGTCTTATACTTTTGTGATATGAAAATAAAACATATTTACTAATTTTTGCTTATACTGATAGTCACCACTATGTACTAAACACTGTATTTAAGCACTTTAATACATCCTCATTTAAGATAATGTTACCATCAAGGAAACAGAAGCTTAGAATGATTTTCCATAGAAACACATACAGTAAAATGGTAGAGCCTGAATGTGAGGCCTGTCCTAATGACTATACAAATGCCTGTTTTAAATATTCACCTTTGTGTACTGATAAGTAATACTGCCAAAACTGGCCTTTAATATCTGTGGGGTTTTTTTAAAGATTTATTTATTTATTTGAGAAAGAGCAAGCAGGGCCAGGTTGGGGGAGGTGCAAAGGGAGAGAGAAACTCAGACAGACTCCATGCTGAGTGCACTGCCTGACGCAGGGCTCAGTCTCATAACCCCAAGATCATGACCTGAGCCCAAACCAGGAGTCAGACACTTTAACCGACTGTGTCACCCAGGTGCTCCAATATTTGTTTTTAAAACTTCTAACTACATTTGTTTTATCATCTAGAGTATTTTGTTTGGGTTGGTTATTTTTTCCTTTATAGTTTAATTTTAAGACTGCAGAATAGTTGGAAAGGAAAAAAGATTTCCTAAATGTCATAACTCAAGTTCCCAGTTAAGTGGACAAGCTCTGCATAGACACACATTAAACTGACCCATAACTGACACATTAACTTTACCTAGAATTTCTGTGAGTGTTATTATCAGTAATTCTTTAGGTTGTTTTGTTCCTGAGGCATAGGTTTTCACTAATATTTGGAATTGGTATTTATCCTGGTACATTAAATTAATTTGGTAATTTTTTTAATTAACAATCATATATGCACACAAATTATTTCAGCTGTTATTGTAGTGGAATAGAATAATTACAGAAAAAAATACAAATTTCCCTTATGCATAGATAGGTATGAGAGAGAGAAGTGTGCATTTAGGCTTTTTCTTTACTGTTCTAAAATTTACTTTTTTATTTCAAATTATTTATGGAATTTTTAGAATTGGTAAGCAATTTTACAGTGAGGTTCTAGTGAACTGAGGTGGAGAATGGTATCTCTGCCTGCTTTCTGTAAGAATATCACACCACTTATTTTCACTGTCTTTACTCATTCCTTTTGAAAGCATCATTTCCTGTCCCATAACCCCTGTCCAGGTCTTATGCATCATATCATAGGCATTGAGGAATATCTATTGACTGTAAATGCCTAAGATGATCACTTTCTTCAGTGTAAACCATGAATTTAAGATCATGTAGTTCTTGTTATTTTATGCTAGATATTCCAGTATTTACTCAGAGTACATCTTCAAAGAAGAGGATAATATTTCAGTACTAATTAAAATGCTATATGACAATATGATGCCTAATACAGAGTTATGATAATTCTGAGTTTACACTTAAGATTATCCTCCAACTGAGAAACTATTCCAAATGACTTGTTTAACATGGACATTTTGTATCTACTGTGCAGGATGCTAAGTAGTTTTTTATTTTTCTTGTAGAAAAAGTGATAATAAAGACAATTTACTATTCTCCCAGACATTTTAAACATGTAACATACATTATTTTGTTATTATTTGTTATGTTATCTGTTATTTTAACAGGACTTTCAAGCCCAGATAGAAAACCTCAAGGTTACCTTGCAACAAGAGTTTTTCTATTACACCTGTATGTCACATTCTTAAATGAAACCAAAATTTTGTAAATGTGACTAAAAAGGTCCACTTGAGTATCTGCATGCATATTTATTTACATTGGAGAATACTAATATATACTAAAGCACTGTGCTTATTTAGCTTATAGAGATGAAGTGATGGAAAGACTTAAAACTCAAATTTCCCCTCCAGTTGCTTACTAGCTTTAGTTAGATTACTGACACATCTGAGCCCTGTTTACCCCATCCATAAAGTGGGGTGCCCCAGTACATGTTATCTGTTGATACCATTATTGCCTTTTGACGCAAGCACTTCACACCTCTTATGCTCCAGGGAAGATTAGAAGAAATCACAGCCTGAGAGAGAGCAGTTTTATTCTCAGTGTGGAAGGAGTGGCAAGGAAGAATTTGGAAAGGAGCAATTGAGGTTTCCTAGCTAACTCCTCAATGTACATTTTACAGCATAACTTTATTATTTGTCTTGAGATTGATTCTTCACATAGTAACATGATTTTCAGGTATTACTATGAATGTTAGTGTATAAATACCAACTTTGTTTCCAAGACTGAGAGGTCTTTCTATCCTGGATTGTAATCATACCACAAAATTTGTCCCTTTGCTTACCTGCCTGCCGTGAAGGTGGGGCACGGATGGAACCTTGAATTTATGTGCCTCCTCTTTTCTTCTTTCTTCAAATATAAGTATCTTCTCTAAAAACCTTTTTGTCTTGGTTTCAGTTTTAGCTGTCTTTGTGCTACATTAGTTGTATCCTTCTGAAGACAAGACATGGTTATCATGAACCTGAACAAAGTGACTGATTTCTCTGATCGATAGTTTACCATTTTTTGCTTTGCAACTAGTAAGAAGTTTGTGGAGAGCCAGATTTTTATTTTTGAGAGCATCCCCGGCCCTCATGTGCCTCACATTATTGCTTAAGAGTAATACTTAACCTTTTCATGGAGTTTTTTTAAGTTATTCTTTCGAAGGCCCAGGATACGAACACACCAAATTTTGTTCAGAATTTTCCTGTCTGAACCATCAAAAACTGAAATGATACACTTTTCCCTAATGTTATATCCCTTAACCATAGTTACTTGGAATTTACTATTTATTCAGTAATATGCTATGAGTATGTTTTATGCAGGTGCAGTTATGTCTAGAAGTTACTTAGAGACACATTGTGTTTTGGGGGTTATCCACCTTACAGATTTTCATCCATCTTCCTTCCAACTTTCTTATCATTTAGGTTAGTGTATATATTGATGAAAAGCTTATTTCTGTTTTATCCTTCAGTTGGAAATTTTGTTCTAGCTTTCATTATTTTATAATTCATTTAGTATAGTAATATTTATGTGAATAAAGTTTATTTCCCATTCCATTTCTTAAGCTCCTTTAGCATTCACATAATTTAGCCTTTTTCCTGATAAATTTACCAGTATTCTAGATTTACCAATCAAGCAGTGATATTGCATCTAAAGCTGTCGGTCCAGACGGCTCCTAGCTAAGAGTATGTAATTATTACTATCACCTTATTTTACGTTTTTATTTTTTCTTCAAAGATTATTTATTTATTTATTTGACAGAGAGAGATCACAAGTAGACAGAGAGGCAGACAGAGAGGAGGAAGCAGGCTCCCTGCTGAGCAGGGAGCCCAGTGAGCGCTTTGATTCCAGGACCCTGAAATCATGACCCGAGCCAAAGGAAGAGGATTTAACCCACTGAGCCACCCAGGCGCCCACTATCACCTTATTTTAAATCCTCCAAACTATTAATAGACTGAGGTGGGAATAATTATTATACTTAATTATACTAATTTTTTATCTGCATATTGTTCAGTTACATCTTTTGACCATTTTGAATGTTTAATTTACATATTGTCTCAAGAACGAATAAACTTTTTTATATTTTTAAAAATAGACAGTTTTTTTTTAAAGATTTTATTTATTTACTTGAAAGAGAGAGATAGAGAGTAGAAGTAGGCAGAGCGGCAGGCAAAGGGAGAGGGAGAAGCAGGCTCTCCGCTGAGCAGGGAGCCTGATGTGGAACTCGATCCCAGGACGCTGGGATCATGACCTGAGTCGAAGGCAGCCACTTAACTGACTGAGCCACCCAGGCGCCCAAAAATAGGCAATTTTAAAATAATTTCCAGAATACCAAGTTAGATTTAACCATTTACTGCCTATGGAAGGTGTCTGTGCTGTCAAAAATATCTGAAGTTCTATTCAGAGCAGAATACAAATGTACAGTACTGGGATTTAAATCAGGTGAAGAAAGCCAAGAGCACTGTTCCTGTCATTCTACCATAACCTCAATGAAATTTTATGGTCATTGCTTATGAAGGATCTATAGAATTAGATTTCTTTCTTATATATTAAAATACACACACACACACACACACACATCAATGTAGGTATGTATAAGCATGGACAAAATACAGTGGAATTTGAGCATTGTCATAGATTATTTATAAAATGTTTTCAAATTCTTTCAAATATCTATGTTAGGATTATGTTTAGTAATTTTTTTTTAAAGATTTTATTTATTGGGCGCCTGGGTGGCTCAGTGGGTTAAAGCCTCTGCTTTCGGCTCAGGTCATGATCTCAGGGTCCTGGGATCGAGGCCCGCATCGGGCTCCCTGCTCAGCAGGGAGCCTGCTTCCCCTTCTCTCTCTGCCTGCCTCTCTGCCTCCTTGTGATCTCTCTCCCTCTGTGAAATAAATAAATAAATAAATAGATTTTATTTATTTATTTGACACAGAGAGAGAGATTACAAGTAGGCAGAGAGGAGGCAGAGAGACAGGGAGAGGAGGAAGCAGGCTCCCTGCTGAGCAGAGAGCCCCATGCGGGCCTCGATCCCAGGACGCTGAGATCATGACTTGAGCCGAAAGCAGAGGCTTTAACCCACTGAGCCACCCAGGCGCCCTATGTTTAGTAATTTTAATGAGACTATAAAATCCAATCCAAATCTCCTTGAGGTTGAGAGCTAGGAGAGAAGGAAAAATAGATGCTGAAGATTATTTCTGCCAGTTATTTGTAGCCTGTAGGTTCCATCAATATTACTTCCCCTGTCAGTGTCAGGGATAGTGACATAGGCGATGTGATTAGACATCTGACCTCTTAGATATAATGTATTTCTAACATAGTGTCTTTTCTAATATTCCGTTTAACATTTCTGATCATTGTTTGTTGACTTAACAATGAAACAATGTATATGCCACTTTTTAAATCCCAGAACTGCAGTTTTGTGTGCTGCCACCAGATGGCGACATATTCTTTGATTCTTCCTGTTTATGTTCCTAGTGACAAGGTCAGAGTTCTAATAATATTCACAGCAGAACCACAATTTATCCTTGTTAAACAAGAATGCTTTCCTTATTAAAAATGAAAGTTATATGGTTTTTTTCTTATCAGTACCTAGGGAGTAATTTTTTTAAGTACAGTTTACAGTGAACTCAAGAGTTGCTGTGATCCGAAAATGAACTAGGTTCCCCAGGGAACTTAATAGTTGGAATCCAAAACAAAGAAAACAAAGAATAAATGACACGTAAAGAGCCATATTGTTAATAAAGGGATATTTTATAGCAAACACACAACATTGACTTCAAATGAGTACTGGAGAAAAATCCTGTTTTTTATATTGTTTTTAATACTCTCTTTAGTGAACTATATGTTGCACCAAAAATAATCAGAATTCCACAGAGGAAAACTTAATAATTGGTTGTTTTGGCTAAAGTGAAATTTTAAATTTTATTTAGTTTCCAACAATTGCCTGAAAGTTGATTGACTTTTTTTCTTTTGTGTATAGGTATTAATGTATGTCTTAAGGATTGTTTCTCTTTTTAAATTGGAAAATACAGATCTTTTAAAAAGTTAACTATATCAAACTATTTTCAAATATGAGCAAATTTTGTAAAAATTAAATATATAGAACAAGTGTGCAGTCACAGCTTAATTTCTTTAGGCATTTAAGCCTTTCAAAAAATGTTTTTTATTCACTGTGAATCATACCTAGGAATTCATCTCTCTAGGCTTTGTAACATATTGAAAAGACTTCAAAGCTCTGTGACTTCAAAACCTTTTCCAGGCCACCTGGGTGGCTCAGCTGTTAAGTGTCTGCCTTTGGCTCAGGTCATGATCCCAACATCCTGGGATCCCCACATCAGGCTCCCTGCTCAGAGGGAAGCCTGCTTCTCCCTCTCCCACCCCCACCCCCGCTTGTATTCCCTCTCTCTCCGTCTCTTTAAATAAATAAAATCTTTAAAAAAAATTTTTTTTCCAGGAGTTTGTCCTTAAACCTCTAACATCTTACCTACAAATTGCCTTGTTTTTCCCATTTATGTTTATGGGTGCTTCCAATTAAGATGGTATTCTGATTCCTTCTCCTATGTCCTCTTGCTAAACCCCGTCTTCATAGATTTTAGCAAGCAAGCCACAAGACTGTATCCTTACATTCGCAGTTTGAATTCCCCTTGAATTAACTCTTCCAGTCGAAAACTGATACCCTCCTAATGGATATTTTCAGGGACAGATGCAGACTTTGTATTATATGAGATTTAAATAGAATTCCTTTTGCAGTGCTTGGTACCTTTGAGGTTTTATAGATTTCAAAAAGAAGGTGCTCAGAAACATTAAAAATTTAAGAATCTTTTTTAACTTTGATGATGATTTGAGGGCATGTATGCCCCATCTCTCCATGCATTCCTACCTTTCTCTCTTGAACCACTGCAAGGGGTCCTTGCAGTCATCCTTATTCACAGAAATTACTCTAGTCACTTTTGTTCATCAGTGCTGAGATCTCATTGTACTTGATCTGTCCAGCAGTATGTGACAGAGTTGATCCCTCTTTTTTTCTGCTGGATATTTCCTACCTCATTGACTGTTCATTTCTCTTTTTTGCATCCTCCTCTGTTCTGTCTTCCTAGAAATATCCCAGGGCTTTGTCTCTTCTGGACCCCACTCCCTAACTGGTCCTCTCCAGGCATGGAATGTCACTCAGCATCTGCATGCTTGTGGCTCCCAAATTCATCACCACTTGATCTAGTATATATTTGCTTGTTGCCTCTCCTTCTACCTGAAGATAAACTCCATAAGAGCATGGACTTTATTTCCATTCATTGTTTTATCTTCAGCTCCTAGAACAGTGTCTCACGTGTAATGCATAGTCCATACCTTGCACGGAAGGACTTCTTGGCTTATGAGTAGTTCATCTTTAATCTTGGCCATGCTAATAAATAGGTCAACTATTACTTTTTCTGTTTTGAGAAAAGTGTACGTTGTATCCAATTTTTATTTCAATAACAAAGTTATCTCCTTACCACCTGAATTTATTTTACCTCAACCGATTACATTTATTTTCATTGCTGTGAGTTAAAATTATAAATAAAATGCATTTTTTTTAGATTTAGATAGAGGGTTTTTTAAGATACTACTTTTAAAAGATAACAATTTAGAGGTTCTATTATTTGGAAAAAAGATAATTTTAAGTATTTCGTTTTCTGCATGGTAAATCATTAATGCGTCTAACATTTTTCAGTGACTTGTAAGTTTGCTTTGCTTTGTTTTTGTTGCAAAACTTTTTATAAACAAAATTTGGTATCTCAGTAATAGACTCTACAGAACAAATACTAAATATTTGGAGTAGCACTAACATTTCCCATCAAAGGTGGACTCAGAAAACTAGTCAACCCTAAATGTTTCCATACATACTGGAAAAATCATAGTCATGTGTCCATACAGAAAACTAGGCAACAGTAGCTATGCTAAACTATAAGTAATATTTCTGTATCTCCCACTATTTACAAAAGAAAAAATTTACTTATAAACTTTTATTTATAAGTAAATGAGCACCAAAGAAAAGAAAACTGAGTTAAAGAAATACTAGTCTAAAAGGAATGTTCAAATTTGGTTTATGAGAATAATGAGCCTTAACTTTTAATGCATTTGGAACTATCTTAATTAATTTAAATCAATTTGATCTTTGTTTTCCATTTTAATTTTAGAGAAATATAAACCTATTGGAAAATTTAGCAAAATATAAACTTTTTACTAAGGTGATTGTGCATACCATTTGAAATGCTTTGTTTCTGCTTGTGTTCTCTGCTGAATTTTTTTTTCCATTGAATCTGTGCTGCTTCTTTGCCAATGTTTTCCACTATAGAATCTCCATCTCACAACCTTGCTTCTCGCGAGCGCATTTACAAAACTTATGGTGTAGCTGGGCCTGCCTCTGCTCTCTCATCTCTGTCTCACAAACTCAAGGGTGGGTATGCGTGCATTCACGGATGGGCCATTCGTAGTGAACATAGGAGGTTTCAGTAAAGTTTTATTAGTTCACCTCAGTCATTTCCATCCCATTCCATTTTTTAAGATTAAAGTTTATTATTTTATTTAAAATTTGATATTTTGGGGTAATTTGTATTATATCTGTTCAATATTATTAATTATCCTATCGATATGCATGTTTATTATATTTATAGGTTGAGTATTAATTTTACTTAATTTCAAGCCTCTGTAAGGTCTTAAAAAGCAAAATATGTATATTGAAAGAAGTCCCTGATTTGGGGAGTCGTTAAGTCAGTATTACCAGAACAAGATGGTATATATGTATAAGGTTTAAAGCACATTGTGATCTGTAAGAACATAGTATCTCATGTGACAGGTTTAGTCTTAAACTTATTTTTCTGCTATGGGATATTAAATCATTTTCCTGTTTTATTTTCTTCTTTGATAATTAAGTTGAAGTTTTTTAGTTTAATTTAGTTATCAGGATAGATATACATATGTAGATACATAGGTCTAAACCTATGTGTGCCGTCTGGCAGTGAGTCTTCCTTAAAGCATTTTCTTAGTTACTTAGTTTTAATATTTTAAATTTAGAAATATTCAAACTACTCTGACAACTGATAAAATTTCAGACAGTTTAAAAATATGCTTTTGGCAGGACTATAGATGGCCTACTCATTTTTTTGTCTTAATATTTAATTTTGTCTTAATATTTAATTAAACTTAAAATCCTATATTTTAAGAAAATTTTATCAAGTTATTTTTGTACCAGTGGTTAACGTATTGCATATGTTTTTTAAGTAATTTTCCTTTTTCTTAGAAATCAGTTAAACGTTTTTACATTTCTCCTTTTTACAGTTGATAGTAATACTATATATTCCTATTGGATAATAAATAATATTGTAAAACCTGATCTCTATAGTATGTAGTATTGTATAACCTGATACATAGTATGGCATAGCACAATATCGTATTATATTACAGTATGTTAATTATAGTGTACTATCACATAACCTGATGATTTATGATTTTGGCATGAAAAAATTATACAGATCATTAATGAATGAATATGTAACATTTAACATGTTTACTAATTTGTTTGAATGTACTCGATTTCCATCCTGCCCTGTATTATTTTTTCTTCAGAATTCCATTGAGGTTAGACAGTTTTTGCCTACTATCATTTAAACTTACCTACGATAAATGTAATCATTAAGCTAAATTAGGTTATGAATGTGAAAGTATTATGTATGCTCTAAATACTTTATTGATCTTTTTTTATATTTACTGATATTTCAAGCAGCTACAAATGATAGTTTTTCCTAATACTACATGCTCCAAAACATTTTAAACCCAAAAGAAGAAGATAGACATCAACTAATTAGCACATGGGTCTACCATACTTAGTAAACACGACACTCTTTTTAAAAAATATATGTAATATATTTTGGAAAAGTAAAATTTTCAAAAGGATTTGTTTATACTTTAGCAGTTAACAGTTCAGGAAGAAATAATTCTGCATTATTTATATACTTGGACTTCCAAAAGTTATTCAGCTATAACCACTTACAGATCTTGAGAAAATATTCACCACCACTAGAAGCAAAGAAACGAAGTATACAGGCACCTGTATTCTCTGACCCTCTCTATATAGGAAACATTTTTTGCTATTGTATGACAAGTGGTGTTCCTGATATTTGTAAGATTCCATTATTCAGCCAAGCATGGGAATTTCCCTTTATGAGGAATTGCACACCATTGATTTAGAAAGCAAAGCTCTTTCGATTCACAAATTTCTCTTAGAGAAAGGACTGGCAAACATACGAGATTTACTGTTTACTTAATTGTTTAGTTTTACTGTTACATGTTGTTCAGCTTCTGAACTAAATATGTTGATGATATCACTTCCAGCTGTCAACTTAGTAACAAAAATTAGTACTCCAAACATCACACATTGAAAATTAGTGGAAAGGACTAGGCTGATATTTAATTCTACCAAAAAGAGTTTATTTATAAAATTTGCTCTGTGGATCCATTACTAGATCAATAATTTGAGCAGCGGTTTGCTAAACTACCTTTGTACAGTTTGAGAGCACTTACTTGTCAAGATTTTCCATCTTTTTTTATCTGTTCTGTACCAAGGCAGCATCAGTATCTAGAATGTTTTTTATATTGTGATTTTTTTCACTTTTCCCTCAAATTAGCCGTCACTTACTATCTTTATGCAAAGAACACCTACTACATATGATAAATGAAATTCATGATAGAATGATAACTGTAGAAACTGAAGAGCATTATATTTAGTATATTTTGCTCATTCAAAGAATGAGAATAATTATTCTCAACACTGGCATGTTACAGATAAAATAACTGTTCCATTCATTAATATGCTCTGGAGAGACTTTGCCATACTTCATTATTTTACTACAGAATTACAAGACTTGCAATTATCTGACCCTTACTCCATAGTGGCTATAGTTACCTCTGCCCTATGGCCTTGGGAGTCATCATTATAAAAAGTGGATTTTCAGGAAATGTGAAACTAGGGAATAACAGAAGAAAAAAGTATCTATTGAGCACATACTATATTCCAGGACCTATTCTTGACATTGTATCAGTGAAGAGTAACAGACAAAAATACCAGTCCTTCCGGACCTTCCATTAGGATGGCAGGTTCTATGGCAATACTGTCTTGATATATATAGACAACTAGAATGTTGACTACAAACACCTGTGTGCACTTGCACATGCCCACGCGCGCGTACACAAGCCAGCCAAAAAACATTTCCTACATTATCCAAATTTGTTTGCATCCCTTTTTCAAAAAAAAAAAAAAGAGAGAGAGAGAGAAATACCTGCAATATAACCAGTTAAAAGATCCATCTCAGTTTACCACAAAAAATATAAATACTTCTAGCAAGGTTTATGGGTTTTTAGTCTTCAATACCACTTGAATCACTTTAATCAGATTGCTTTTCTTCTGACAACTAATATTATGTGCATTAAAGGTAGAAGTTTTTATTTTAGGGAAGAAAGGTAGTGTTATAGATTGACCCCTTACTGGTGACAAAGACAGCCTGGCTCTAATGCCTCCAAGGAAAGCATGAGGAAGGAGAGGCACTGCATGAGGGCCAGGGCGCCGAAAACAGTGGTGTCCCTGTAGAAACATCTAGTGCTCTGCCGGGGAGAGAGAGACTTTTTTAATCCCTTTTTTTCTGTTATTTTCCTGACTCCTTATTTCAGGGCCCCATGACTCAGACTTATACTACTAATTCTGAGGATACCACCTTTTTTTTTTCCAGGAAGACACAAGCTCTAAGTTCTAACCAGCTAAACTTAATGAACTAAATAAACTTTTAGAATACAATCTGTTTATAAACAATAGGCAGCCTGAATTACATGTAATTAAATAATAACTTTCAGGCATTCATATATTAATTATAAATTCTAATCCAATTATTAGTGTTTCCTAAGCAGCTCTTTATCGGCCTAATTGTATATATTTGTGTACTTGAAAATAAGAAGTGTATCTATACATAAATTCAGTTTCCTAATTCAGTAAGATCTGTACTATTACCCTAATAATGATGTGAGGTATAACTCTACTGGAAATTTAGCTCATCTGCTTTATACTTTAAAGTACATAGGTTTTAATTTCTTATTAAAAAAAATACTTATGGTTTTTCTTTCTAGTCTGTCCCTGAATTCAAATTCTAATGAATAATTGTACTAGGGCTGAGGTTCGGATATCATGGATAATTCATACTGTTGCATAGGTATTATTTGTTCAGTCTGTTACACATCCATGAAAATAGTTTTTGGTGGAAATGGTTGTGTAATGATGCAATAGAAATTTTATGAGAAATATTTCCCTTTTTTCCCTTATTCTTGAAGTATTTTTGTCTATGACAATATAAATTTTTTAGCTATGTTTTTATTCAGTTATTTAGTGGCTGAATTGTCCGTAAGTTATAGTTTTATTAACAAGTTTCACTATGAAATGGACCATACAGGTGACCGAGGAACTATCTCAACATCTTCTAGACCACTCTCTACATCAGGAAAATCAGAACTGTCCTCTAAACACAGCAGATCACTTAAACCTGATGGACGTATGAGCCGGACTACTGCTGAGCAGAAGAAGCCAAGGGGTACAGAAGGCTTATCAGCTAGTGAATCCCTCATGTTGAAATCTGATGCTGCAAAGTTGAGGTCAGACTCTCATAGTAGATCCTTGTCTCCCAATCATAACACCTTGCAGACACTAAAATCTGATGGGAGAATGTCTTCAAGCTTTAGAGCTGAATCCCCAGGACCAGGTTCTCGGTCATCATCTCCTAAGCCAAAGACTCTCCCAGCCAATAGGTCTAGCCCATCTGGTGCTAGTTCTCCACGCTCCTCCTCACCACATGATAAAAATCTACCTCAAAAAAGCACTGCTCCTGTTAAAACTAAACTTGATCCTCCTCGGGAACGTTCCAAGTCAGACTCTTACACACTTGACCCAGATACCCTACGCAAGAAGAAAATGCCCCTCACAGAACCATTAAGGGGACGATCAACATCACCAAAACCAAAACCGGTACCAAAGGATTCTAAAGATTCCCCTGGATCCGAAAATAGGGCTCCTTCTCCCCATGTGGTACAAGAAAACCTTCACAGTGAAGTAGTTGAGGTCTGCACTTCAAGTACTTTGAAAACAAATAGTCTAACAGATAGCACCTGTGATGAAAGCAGTGAATTTAAGAGTGTCGATGAAAGTTCCAATAAAGTTCATTTCAGCATAGGAAAAGCACCACTGAAAGATGAACAGGAAATGAGAGCATCCCCCAAAATAAGTAGAAAATGTGCTAATAGGCACACCAGGCCCAAAAAGGAAAAATCTAGCTTTCTCTTTAAAGGAGATGGGTCCAAACCTTTAGAGCCAGCCAAGCAAGCCATGTCTCCTTCTGTGGCTGAGTGTGCCAGAGCAGTCTTTGCCTCTTTCCTGTGGCACGAAGGCATAGTCCATGATGCAATGGCCTGTTCTTCTTTCTTAAAGTTTAATCCTGAACTTTCCAAAGAACATGCTCCTATAAGAAATAGCTTAAATAGCCAACAGCCTACAGAAGAAAAGGAAACCAAATTAAAAAATAGACATTCATTGGAGATATCATCTGCATTGAATATGTTTAATATTGCACCTCATGGGCCAGATATATCTAAAATGGGTAGTATCAACAAAAATAAGGTGTTGTCTATGCTTAAAGAACCACCTCTGCATGAAAAATGTGAGGATGGGAAAACCGAAGCCACTTTTGAAATGTCCATGCACCACCCAATGAAGTCCAAATCTCCTCTTCCCTTAACTTTACAACATTTAGTGGCTTTTTGGGAAGACATTTCTTTGGCTACTATCAAAGCAGCTTCCCAGAATATGATTTTTCCAAGTCCTGGTTCTTGTGCAGTCCTTAAAAAGAAAGAGTGTGAAAAAGAGAGTAAGAAGGCCAAAAAAGACAAAAAGAAAAAGGAAAAAACAGAAGTTCGACCCAGGGGTAATTTGTTTGGCGAGATGGCCCAGCTGGCAGTGGGAGGACCAGAGAAAGATACCATCTGTGAGCTGTGTGGAGAATCCCATCCGTACCCAGTGACATATCACATGCGACAGGCTCACCCAGGTAAACAATATTATTGAATCTATAAGTACTTTGTGTAAAAAAAAAAAAAATGAACTAAGTCACTTCTAACTTGAGCTGCTCTATGAATTATGTTAAAGTAAAAGGAAACTGTTTAATTAAAGTGCATCAGTATCAATTTTGTGGAAAATAGGTAAAGAAATTCTGATAGTATAGTGGTAAGGCAGTTTAGTACAATGGCATTTTAATGTACCACATTCTGAAACACCTTATTTTTTTTTAAATGTTTTATGTGTTACCCAAAAGGTTCTGGTAAGCTCTCTAACACAACAGAAATAATGATCTGTCCATACACATAAGAAAGATCCCAGTATTAGGTCTCCTTCAATTTTAGTGTTTTCCTGTTAAAAATTGCAAATTAAATTGGATTATTTTGATTTCCCTGGTCATTTTCCTGTGGAACTGATCTTAACTGTTTGGTTTTTTTTTAAGATTTTATTTACTTATTTGACAGAGAGAAAGAGATCACAAGTAGGCAGAGAGGCAGGCAGAGAGAGAAGGGGAAGCAGGCTCCCCGCTGAGCAGAGAGCCAAGATGAGAGGCTCAATCCCAGGACTCTGAGGTCACAACCCAAGCCAGAGGCAGAGAGGCTTAACCCATTGAGCCACCCAGGCGCCCCTGATCTCAGCTATTTAATCAGAAGACTGTATTTTATATTTTTAATTTTTTTTAGATTTTATTTATTTGAGAGAGAGAGAGAGCATGAGAGGGGGAAGGGTCAGAGGGAGAAAGCAGACTCCCTGCTGAGCAGGGAGCCCAATTCGAGACTCGATCCTGGGACTCCAGGATCATGACATGAGCCACCCAGGTGCCCAGAAGACTATATTTTAGATAAATGTAAGGATTTCTGTAATAATTGATAAATATCCCAAAAGTCACCTATTACGAGTTTGGTTAAATTTTTTTTCTTTGTATATATTATACATGAAATGTTTTGTAAAATACAGGATTCCTTAAAATATATCATTCTTACAGAATATTGTGTCCAATTTTATTGGCATATGTCAGTAAACCTAAATGTACCCCCATCTTAAATTTCTTTTTTCCTAACTGTATAGAGTTATCTCCAATATTTTAGGCGTCATTTAATTGATTATTTTTTGGCCAACCATGCTGTTTTTCTGATGCAGTTAATAGCCTGGAAAAAATGTCAGATACTTGCTTCAGTATTTTGCTTACTTTGCAAAGGTCATTCGTCATTCATGTACAAGTATCAAGGATCGGATTGTTAAGGACACGTAAAGTGTAGTTTTACTCTTGTTTCAAGGTTGTGGCCGGTATGCTGGTGGACAAGGTTACAATAGCATTGGACATTTTTGTGGCGGATGGGCTGGTAACTGTGGTGATGGCGGCATAGGAGGAAGCACTTGGTATCTGGTATGTGATCGCTGTAGAGAAAAATACCTCCGTGAAAAACAGGCTGCTGCAAGGGAGAAGGTATTTTTATTCTGTTCTGGCTATACTGTTAGTGATAAGAATAAATCTCATAAAAATCCCTTTTTATCATCATGTAATATCAGATAACTCCACAGAATTAATATTTAAAGATCAGCTTATTTATAATAGAAATAATATACAAGTTTAATATTTGTACAGTGTTAGCTATTTTATCTTTAATTACAAAAATAAATTATAACTTATAATTTATTAATTTATTAAAATAAATTATATACAACTACCCTGTGGCACATATGCTTTATTGACAAATGTTTACTATGTAACTCTTTATTATTAATGATATGCTACTCCACACACATACATAGCTTTCCCTCTTCACCTTTGTCTCTGTGAACTCTCCCTCTTTTCCCTTCTCCTTTTCCTTTTCCATTCTTTATCTCCTCTCTTTGTTAACCCTTAATTATGTTGTAGGTTTATGGGAACTAGAGGCACACCTAACTAAAAATTTTGCCAATCATACAATGCACATACACACACACACTATTTACTCTTTAAAAAAATAATTACATTTAGATTACATTTACATTTAGATTTTCCGAAGGAAAGAAAAGAAATAGTTTGTGTTCAAAATAAAATAATTTCAGACAGGAAAAGCATAAAGTGAATGTTATTTTGGTAATCACTATTATTATTTTTATAATACAATATAATTATTATTTTTAAATTGTTCTATAAGTATTTAATAATTTTAATTAGAACTCACAGTACTTAGGCTAAGAAATTTAAAATTTTAAATTTAAACTTAAAATTTAAAATTTGAATCTAAGTAGGAAAGATTACTGCAGAGTTTTCTTTGCCAGGTCAAACAGTCCAGGAGGAAGCCAATGCAAGTCAAGACTCCTCGTGCCTTGCCCACTATGGAAGCTCACCAGGTGATTAAAGCAAATGCGCTCTTCCTGTTGTCCCTGAGCAGCGCAGCGGAGCCAAGCATTCTGTGTTACCATCCTGCAAAGCCATTTCAGTCTCATCTTCCCAGCGTGAAAGAGGGCATTTCTGAGGATCTTCCCGTTAAAATGCCTTGTCTCTACCTGCAGACATTAGCTAGGTAATATAACTTGGTGGTTTTTTTTTTTTAATCACTTGGGATTAATAGCCATTGTTGATTAATATCATGTTCTGCATACCCACACTGCATTACCTTTTGTGTACTATAAAGAGACCCAGGAATTTATTTTGCAAGTTTCCTTGACCAATATATGACTAGTAGGGTACACACTTTATGGTAGTTAAGTATTTTTAAAAAACATGTAAATGCTATATCAATTTGTATTATTAATACAAAATATGTCTTAGAAACTTTAGAAACTAAGACTGTAGTTGTCTTTTACTTTTTGGAAAGCTGACTTCAGTCTATTAATAGTTGGAAGTGCTAAAGTGGAAAGAAACAATTTGCTATCAAAATCTTTCATTTTTTAAAGTATTCATTCTGTTAGCATTTTACTGTTAGCTGGGTACCAGCTTTGTTCTAGACCTTGAAGACACCAAATAAATGTAATAAAATCCTGACTTCCAGGTGCTCACACTCTGGTAGGAAGACAGACCTGTAAAGGAAACACTTAAAATGTTTTGTGAAGAGTTCTATGATAGAAGGATGCATTGGATGCTGTTAAGAGCATGAAGGATGGGGAGAATACTTGAATCTTTCCAAGGAATCAGGAAAGGTTTCCCAAAGGATGTGACACTTCAGCAGTCTTGAAAGATAAATAGAAATCAATCAAGTAGGTGTTGGAGCAAAGCAGTTCCTCAGAGAGTAAAGCACATGTGTGAAGACACACATGAAATAGCATTACACATTTAAGGAATCAGAGGCTGACGAAAGCATTGGCCACTGGGAGAAACACATGAAATGTCCCAGAAATAGTTACATAAGACCAGGTAATGTGGGGCTCTGTAGTCCATGCTACATTTGGATTTTTTCCCATAGGGAAAACGGTTAAGGAATATTAAGCAGGGAACTACATGAACTGATTTGCAGTTAGAAGATCACTCTGGTTCAAACATGGAAACTTCATAAAGGGTATAACTGAAGGTGGGGGAAGCCTGTTAATAGTATACTATTTTCCTCCGTTGGACTTGAGTTGTACAACCTATACTTCCGTACAGTATACACTGGCATTATAAACACACTTTCATACACCAAATTCAGACTGTTTTTCAACAGTTCTCAAATGAAGATTTCTGGAAATTGCCTGCAGGAATGGCTTGCCAACCGACATTTCCATTTTGGTGATGTTGTCCTCTCCATAGCAGAATTATATAGTTTTTTTTTTAATTTTATACTTACTATTTTAATAAAACAAACAGGAAACAAAATGAGAATGTGATACTCAATGCATTTGAGACCAAGGTGGAGATCATTAGGTATTCCAAATGCAAGAAATCTTTAGCTTCAGTCAGACCACGTAGTAGACTTAGGTAACAACTCTCTGTCCCAGTTTGAAAAGGAAAGAATCAAATCGTAAAACATGTTTTAAAAAATGCCACTGTACCATAATCTTGGATTTTATATTTTTAGCCCTCTGGGGAATGAACCCACACCCACCCCACCCCACCCCGTGGAACATTTCTTGGGTCTAATCTTTCTCAAATTTGATTCTTACATACGTTCTCCCAAAAATGGTGACTGTATTTCAATAGTCCATGCAAGAAGTGTGAGCCTGAACCAAGGTAATGATGATAGGGAGTCAGAAGAGAGGAAACCTAGTATTCATTGGGCTGGTGGTCACAGCTAGTCACAGTTGAGCACTAGGCCTACCACAACATGAAGATACTTTGGCCCAGGCACCTGGATCATTCACCAAAACACTAGAGGATGGAGAAGTTCTCAAAAGAGAAGAAAATGAGTTCAATTTTGGATTTGAAATGTTTGTGGTACCTGGAATAATTATGTGTGAAATTGTCAGACTTTTCTTTCCTCTTACTTATATCTATGGTTATTTTCATACTTCACCCTTACAATTACATGTGTTGCTTTTACTTTATGAAAGAGATTAAAAATGAAAAGTATCTATGGTGCCGTCATACTTGAGGTCACTGGGTTTGATTTAATGCAGGCATCATCATGAAAATTTTGTGGGCTATCAAGATGACAACTTATTCCAGGATGAAATGAGATACCTACGTTCAACATCTGTACCTGCCCCATACATATCCGTAACACCTGATGCAAGTCCTAATGTATTTGAAGAGCCAGAGAGCAATATGAAGTCTATGCCACCAAGGTATTTTACTTCTCTCCTCTCTGTTGAATAGCCAGTGTTTGGTGGGAGAAGGACTTTGAACTGGAAAAGAATGCTTTAGAAGTTCTTTTGTTATGTCCTTTCATCTCAAGAAGGGTATGGAGTCAGCTCTGCTAACTATTAGAGCTGTAAGAAAAAACATACATGAATAAGACAAAGTCCTTGATAGCAGAGGCAGACAAGTTGGAGAGAAAAGATCAACTAATAGAAGTAATAAGGAAGGATTCCTTTGTATGATACTATATCGTTGAGTGCTGCAGTAAACCAGTTTGAGGCAGTCCTTAAAGACAGTTCCATGGGAGAAGTAGCACCAAAAATAAATCTTGAATTCACTGGATTATTGCATACAATCTTCTCCCACTCACTTAGGTATGGTAGTAACATCAGTGTAAAGACCTTCTTGAGGGCGCCTGGGTGGCTCAGTGGGTTAAAGCCTCTGCCTTTGGCTCAGGTTATGATCTCAGGGTCCTGGGATCAAGGCCCATATCGGGCTCTCTGCTCAGCAGGGAGCCTGCTTCCCCCTCTCTCTTTGCCTGCCTCTCTGCCTACTTGTGATCTCTCTCTCTCTCTGTGTGTCAAATAAATAAATAAAATCTTAAAAAAAAAAAAAAAGACCTTCTTGAAAACTGAATAGAAACATGTAAATATAGTGCAAAGGGAATTAGGGTACCACCGTAACTTTTTGGAGGAGGAACTGCATGAAAAAAATGCAGATAGTCTCACAGTGTCAATTGAGAAGCTTATAAATTTAACCAAGATTTTCACGAAGTCTGTGGAGTTGGAATATGTTGGCAATGATTAGGGGAAAAAGTGGATAATAGAAATATTTTCTAGTAAATGTCAGTGTGACTTGTTGGCTAACTGGATAATGAAAAGGATAAGTTTAAGATAAGATAGTGTCAAGATATCAGGCATGAGTAATTGCAAACACATTATCACTGGAAAAGATGTTTGTTGAAGAAAGAACATGCTTCTTCAGATATGCCGCTGTGTTAATACTATGCTATTATTATTATAAACTACTATAACAGAGTCAAATACAGACAGTAGAACTCATATATCCAAATGAGTATTTTCCACTGAAAATACTTGAAACATTTCTCCCCAACTGTGTGGATTATTCATCAGAGTTTTTTTGAGCTGCTTTTAAAATTTTCTCTAAAGAAAAAACAATTTTAAAAAGTTTCTCCGAAGAGTACAGTATAGCCTTTTATATCTTTAAAGGTAATAAAGTGTCTCTATAGATTTTCTTAAAGAGTTAGAAACCATTTTGAGACTAGTCTGATAAATGTGATTCATTGGGTTGTTACTACCCTTTAGGATCAAAATCAAGTGGCATAAACTTTTAGGTAAAGACAGTGAAAAGAAGTTTCCATATATCTTGGAATATCTTAGAATATTCTGTGTATCATAAAATAGCATAGTGAAGGTGAAATCCTCTAATATAGAAGCCCCTAGTATCAGCACTACTGTCACAGAAGAAAGTGGAAATCTAGGGAATCTTATTTCGCACAGTTCCATGCTGAAGCAAAGCAGCAATCCAAGGTGCCAGGGAATGTGGCCACAGAAATAGGATACTCACCCAACTCAGTAGAATGGTTCCTGATATAGAATACTCAAGAAAATCTCAAGTTATCCCTGGAAGGGGGAAAAAAAAAAAACAGGTGTCAAATAGTGTGGAAAAGGAAGTCAAGGGAAATCCACTGATACTTTATCAGAACAAACACAAAACCTAGACAGAGCTGCCCACTTTAAAATATCATCAAAAGGAAAATAAACAGTATGTCATGAAAGTCAGATGAAGAACCCAATCTGAAAGAAAACTCTCTCAAGGAAAAAAAAAAACATTTCTGTAAGTATTCTGGTGTACTAGAAAACTTGATAATGACATATATTTAATCAAACAATGTGAGAATGAATTAAAAAGCAGAATGAATTAAAAGGATATATCACAGAGCTAAGAGGACAGACTGAAGACCAAATCAACACCATTATAGGACTAATAAACTAGAAATGTTTAGAATAGTAAATTGAATGACATAAAGGAAAAATTTGAAATAATCACAGTAAGTAAAGAGTAAAAGGACAAATAATTATAGCAGTTAGAATGAAGAAAACAGGCATGGAAACAGGACAGTCTAATGTAAGAATAATTGGTATTGGGGCACCTGGGTGACTCAGTGGGTTAAGCATCTGACTTCAGCTCAGATCATGATCTCAGGGTCCTGGGATCGAGCCCTACATTGGGCTGCCTGCTCTGCGGGAAGCCTGCTTTTCCCTCTCCTACTCCCCTTGCTTGTGTTCCCTCTCTTGCTGTCTTTCTCTCTCTCTCTCTGTCAAATAAATAAATAAAATCTTAATAAATAAAGAATGACTAGTATTTTTAAAGTAGAAAAACCAACCAATATAATTCAAAATGTATCTAAAGCTGTAGTATAGGGCGCCTGGGTGGCTCAGTGGGTTAAAGCCTCTGCTTTCGGCTCAGGTCATGATCTCAGCGTCCTGGGATCGAGGCCCGAATCGGGCTCTCTGCTCAGCAGGGAGCCTGCTTCCTCCTCTCCCTGTCTCTCTGCCTGCCTCTCTGCCTACTTGTAATCTCTCTCTCTGTGTCAAATAAATAAAATCTTTAAAAAAATAAAAAATAAATAAAAATAAATAAATAAATAAAGCTGTAGTATAAGAAAAAATTCCGCAATGGTGAAGTATTGAATTTCAAGATTAAAAGGAAATTTTTATAGGAGGTGACCATGAGGAATAACTGAACTTAAAAAAAAAAAAATTGGTTAAGTTACTGAAATTCCAAGTAAAAAACCATAGTAATTTTTCAAGTATCTGAGCAGCAAAAAAGAAGTCATCTTGCAAAAGAAAAAGTTAAGACTGAATTCAGATTCTGTTGAACAACTTTGAGTGAAAGAAAAAAAGTGAAACAATGTCGCTAAAGCTTCAAAAGAAAGAAAATACTACCTTGGAAGTTTTACCCAATCAAACATACTGATATATAAAAGATCTTGGGAAACTTAGAACTAAACTATGGATTAACCAAATAAATTAAATGCATGAAAAGCACATTTAGAAGATTATATACTTTACACATAAGGGTGATTTTCATAAAATCTTAAATAAACTATGACTCAAGTGTTTTATATTCAGCCAGCTTGAGACATCACAAGCATATAGTAATTCAAGGAATATAGCATCTTTGAGCTATTCTTTAAAAAAGTCTTGACAAACTCAAGCTATTACAAAAAGTAATGAATAATGATTCTATTAAATCAGTGGGCAGTAGAAGGGCGGTTTTGCCTCCAGGTGACACCTGGCAGTGTTTGAAAACATCTTTGTTTGTCATAACTAGGCTAGTTCAGTAGGCATCCTCATGTGGAGAGGTCAGGAATGTTACTAATCAACCTGCAGTACATACGACAGCCCCCCACAACAAGGAGTTATCTGATGCAAAGTAGTCGTCCGTGGTTGTGATGGTCATCTTTGATATTTTTTTTTTACATGCATGACCATTTTTATAAGAATAAGTCATTATCTTTTTAGGTTGTATAACAGTTATTTTTTTTTTTTTCCAAGTTGATGGATAAACTTCCTCTAAAAGCACAACAAATGTCTTGAGTTTTGTAGTAACACCATTTATAAAGTGAATTAAATTAGTGTATACCTGTTCTCTGGTCATTTCTGGGACCTGTTGGCCCAAGCTGACTTCCCTGGCACATTTACCACCCTGGGTTATATGAGTATTTACAGCCTGTTCAAATAAGAATGTCTATACCCTTAGAGGATGGTGAGTACAGAAGACAACCAGGGAGGTAACTACTTCCTAGAAAACATATAAGCTTGACTGATGGACATAGGAGTTCAAACCTGGCTTGAATGATGGAAAAGAAATCCAGAACTCTCAGTGAGCAAAACTGTCCCTATTCGGAATGAGGTAACAGAAAAAAGAACACATGAAAAGAATAGTTTGTAAATCTGTCTTAGAGAGAAAGTAAGGAAAGGTATTTCTCTTTTTTATAAAAAGGCTCAGTAAAAGAAAATATATAACCATATTAGTAACTTTTCAAGTGTTTTTTAATGTTGCTATAGTAAATAGAAAAATTATTAGTTTACTTAAACTGGAGTGAAAATCTTTGAGTTCTTTTGGAATGTCACTATAATATAACTCTACCAGAAATCATTTTGTTACCTTTCCTTGCATTTAGTGTGGCCATGCTCTAGAAACGGTTGTGGGCAGCACTTCCCAAGAATGAGAAACGTAATAGAAAACTCAGGCACAGAAAGAACATTGAATTGTTTCACTTTCCAATTTATTATGTGTGTACATATCTATTTTCTTTTCTGTATTCTTATGAATGTATGTGTCTAGGTTTCTTGAATATCATGACATAACTTCCACCACAATGCTTTTGATTCTGAAAGGAGTTTAGAACATTTAATGCCTTTTCTTCTTTTTCATTTAAAAATGCAAAGTAGATTTAAGAAGACCAAAAGTTTTAGGACACAGGTTCTGAAACCAATCACAATGTTACTGCATTTGGAAAGATCAAATTGTGACTTAAAGAGAGATTGTCAAGTTGGCTTTGAATTTGTGTTTTTCTGCATAAGATATAAGTTCATATATTTGACTACACTGTTTTAAATATAGTTTCACTTTATTCACTTTTTCTGCTGACTTTTTATCGGTCACCATGTTCTTTCTGCAGTTTGGAAACTAGTCCCATAACTGATACTGATCTTGCAAAGAGAACTGTCTTCCAAAGATCATACTCAGTTGTTGCTTCTGAATATGATAAACAACACTCCATTTTACCTGCACGAGTGAAAGCCATTCCTAGAAGAAGAGTTAACAGTGGAGACACTGGTGAGTTTAAAGATAAAAAGGAAGATTGCGTGGTCCAGGTGGTTTTATTTGCAGATATTTTTTAAAATCTAGTTTTTGAAAGGAAATGGATTAATTTTAAATTGTGGTTGACATTCCTTTTATGAGACACACCCAAAAGTATGCATGTCTAAATTTTGCATCTCGGTTGGAAGAGACACCTAGAAACCATCCAGTGATAATTTAAGAATAAATTGACCTTTAAAATCTTACCTGTTAGGTCCTGAGCCAAATGTTGCCACCCATATCCCTTCTACTAAGTTTTAATGAACTGGTAGTTCCAGTGACTTACACTTTCACAATTATTTTCTCATTCCTAATAGAAGCTTCTAACTCTTGGAGCTACTTCCACTCTGAATAGATGATGTGGGGATATAAGTAGCTCTTAATCAGTAAAAAAGTTAAATAATCTGGACGAGTTGGTATCAGTAGCCTCAAATTAGCTGCTTGATTCTGTGTCAAGAATAAAGAAAGAAATCCAAGAGAAAAGGATAATATAGTGATTTATCAGGTAGCCCAGTTAACTAAAATGAAGAATTGATCTAGTATTTATAGATAGGTAATTATATTTCTTACAAAGATTCTATTTAGGGGGGAAAATTACAACATTTAGCTTTTAGAGTGTTTTAGAAACCAGGAACTTAAGATGCAGTCCTGAATTCAAAACTCAATTCGACGACTTAATAGCTACATGATTTAGGAAGTAAGATATTTAATCTTTCAGGACGTGGGTGGGTCAGTCATTTAAGCATCTGCCTTCGGCTCAGGTCATGATCCCAGAGTCCTGGGATGGAATCCTGCATCCGGCTCCTTGTTCAGTGGGGAGCCTGCTTCTCTCTTTTCCTCTGCCCCTCCTCTCATGCTTGCTCTCTCTCTCTCTGAAAAATAAATAAAATCTTAAAAAATATGTATTTAATCTTTCTCAGCCTCAGTAAAAATTGAAGTTGTTACGGTTTGTGTCACATGCAAAAACAAACCAGAAAAAAAAAACAAACCCAAGACTCTATAGTGAATAAGCTAGATACTGTTATTTCTAATATCATCTTAAATATATTAATTGTATATATTGTCTATGAGAGTTAATTTTTTTTTTTTTTTAATAAATAGAAGTTGGTTCTTCCCTCTTGAGGCATCCATCTCCTGAGCTTTCCCGGCTAATCTCAGCCCACAGCTCTCTTTCCAAAGGAGAACGAAACTTTCAATGGCCAGTTTTAGCTTTTGTTATACAACATCATGATCTAGAAGGTCTTGAAATAGCGATGAAACAGGCCCTAAGGAAATCTGCTTGCCGAGTTTTTGCGATGGAGGTATGACTACATTAATGGGGTTATTGATTCATTGATCATATAAATCATTTGATGATTTCCTTTAATGTTAGTTCCTTTTCTACCCAACAGAAATTTCAAAAAAATTGAGAGACATTAGCCGATCAAAAATATCAAATGTTCACATCAAAATTAAACTCTACGTTTACGATATAAATGAATACAGAGATCCATACTTAAGCACTCTAAAGAAATTTATTTCTGCAGTGCTTTATTATTTTAATCCTGTTAGCATCTTTTTTAAAAAAAGCTTTTTTTAATAATGACATCATTTCAGAAGAATCATGAAAAAGAGATGACAAGTAGGGCTTTTGAGTTATAAATTTAACTGTAATAACTTTCCTGAGTCTATTCTCTGGAAATCATGGGATTGCTATCTGTCATATTTTTATATATATATATATTTTAATCTTTATCATGGGTATAATAAATAACCTGCCATTTCATTGGAGATGGGAACAATATAAATACATTTAAATATATGATAGTTTGTATAGAACTTGAGAAACATTTTGTGTTATCCTAAATGCAAGTTGGGAAAAAAATGTGCTTCAGCAAATTAATATGAAGATGAATTTTTGAAATAAAAAGTGGTTTGAAAAAATAATTCTGCATTGTATTTCATAAGTATTATTTTCCCTATCATGTTTTTTTAATTGGGAGCCGATATTATTGACTATTTCAAGTTCAGTGTGTTTTTGCTGAAATGAAGGTCAGATGTTTTTAGTATCTTTACTTGGAATACTTTATAATGTTTACTCACATATTTTCTTTTTATCTTTGACTCATTTAACCATCATTTATTCAGGCTTTCAACTGGCTTCTGTGTAATGTCATCCAAACAACTTCTCTACATGATATTCTTTGGCATTTTGTGGCATCATTGACTCCTGCTCCAATGGAACCAGAGGAAGAAGAGGATGAGGAAAATAAAACAAACAAAGAAAATGCTGAACAAGTAAGTGATATTTTTGGGGGGTTTTTTTGTCCATATTTTTATAGAAGAGTAGAACCATCTTCAGATAATACAATAATATACGTGAGCTTGTACACAGATTATATAACCTAAAGGCAAGAATAAAATTTCAGTGCTATGAGCAACAGGTTTTTCTCTCCAGCAAAGATGCAGTCATTCAGTTCTGATTACTCACTAAACATTATTGTCATGAAGCAATGAATTGAAAGATATGTACTGTTAACAGTACTACATAAGACAGATAAACAGGGCACCATTATTCTATGGAAGAACTATCTACTTAACAACATTGCTGTAAGTTGGCAGAGTAAAAATGAACTGTGTAGCAACATGAAATTTAAAAATGTTTACTTTGGCTAGAAAGGACTTGGGTTTTATCGGAAGCAACCTGCATAATGGAAAGGCATTGACTAGGACCCTGGAAACCTGGGTGCTAGCCCCATTTCCACCTCTGTAACAGTGTGACTGTTGGCCTCATTTCCATATCTGTAAATGGAAAACTAGACACCATTTAATTCACTTGCAGGCATTCTAAAATTATATGCTTAATATTTTATGATTAATTTCCAGGGATATCAAGCAACATTATCATAGCCAAATTCTTAAAACTCACAAGGAAACCAAGTACCCTGAGTGAGAACTAGCAGAAACAACAGGCAGCAGAAATAGACCTTCAACAATTTTAGTGGTTGTAACTTATCTATATTTGTAGTATAGCTATGTTTAATGTGCTTAAAGAAATAAAAGACAAACTTTATAATAATGTAAGAAGAAATGTAAGAATGACAGATGTGAAAAAGAACTAAATAATTAACATGTAAGAATTACGTATTAGTGTAATAATTGATGTTAGAAAAAAAGCAGCGAACCAAAAAAAATCAGTTCTGAGATTTACAGCAGATTAGTCAAGAAATTGGTGAACTGTTAAAAGAGACCTGAAGAAACCATCCAGAATAAAACAGGGAAAAAATGAGTTGCTTTAAAAAGTGAAAAATTTGAGAAGGTGTAACGTTTATCTAATTGGAGTTCCAGAAAGAGAGGATGGACAGAATGGAAAGTGGTACTATTTGAGGAGCCTGCAAATTGTCTGGAATTGATTACAAATGATAATGCATTGAATCAGGAAGCCCAGTGAACTCCAGGCAGAATAAAGAAAAATCATGATGAGTAAATCTTAGTGAATTATCTGAACAACCAAAACAAAGAGCAGGTCTTTAAAGCAGCCACAGAGGGGAAAATTACACTTAAAGTAGGGACAGAGAGAATGACAGCTGAATTTTCAGTAACAGTATTGCAAGTTGTAAGACAGTGAACTTTTTTTAAAAGACAGTCAATTGATATTTTCAGTGTGCTGAGAGAAAATAATTGTCAATCCAGTGAATCTATCTTCGTAGAAGGTAGGCAAAATAAAGACGATTTCAGAAAATAAAGAGGGATCACCACAAATAGACCGTTACAAAGGAAAATTGTAGTGTGCTTCAGTTACAATAGGAGATCTCACATGGAAGATTTGAGAATGAAAAGAAAAGAAAGTGTTACATCTTACCACAGACTATATAAAAAGTGATAATATGGGGCGCCTGGGTGGCTCAGTCGGTTAAGCTGCTGCGTTCGGCTCAGGACATGGTCCCAGGGTCCTGAGATCAGGTCCCACATTGGGCTCCCTGCTCGGCAGAGAGCCTGCTTCTCTCCCTCTGCCTGCCACTCTGCCTACTTGTGCTCTCTCTCTGTCAAATAAATAAATAAAATCTTTCTTTTTTAAAAAAAGTGAAAATATGTAATGGGAGTGATTTTTAAAGCTTAGTACCAAAATACATTCAGCAATACCATATACATGAGGAGGCTGGTGACTGGTGTAAGTGTTCAGTGGGTTGATAATGATTTTGATTAGCTTTAGATTAAGTTGAGTGTATGTCACTACACAAAGTATGGTGTGTGTCATTACACAAAAAATAGAATCAGAGTGTTTAGGGGGCACCTGGCTGGCTCAGTCAGTGGACCGTATGACTCTTGATCTTGGGGTTGTGAGTTCAGGTCCCACATTAGGTGTAGAGAGGACTTAAAATCTTCAAAAAAAAAAAAAGTAGAGTGTGTAATTTCCAAACTCATAGAAAAATGAGAAAAGTCAACTCAACCCTTCCCCAAGAGGGAAAACAAAATAGAAAAAAGTGGTGCAAATGGAAAGTAACATATTAGAAATAAGTACAAAGAGGACTAAATCTTCCATTTAAAAAATAAAAATTGGGACGCCTGGGTGGCTCAGTTGGTTAAACATCCAACTTGTGATTTTGTCTCAGGTCACCATCTCCGGGTCATGACATAGAACCCTGTGTGGGGCTCTGCACTCAGTGGGGAGTCTGCTCCTCTATCTCTGACCCTCCCGCCACACACACACTCTCTCTCTCTCTGTCTCTCTCTCTCAAATAAATAAGTCATTTTAAAAAATAAATAAGTGAGGGGTGGTGTCTGGGTGGCTCAGTCAGTTGGGTATCTGCCTATGGCTCAGGTAAATGATCTCGGTGTTGTGGAATCAAGTCCTGCATGAGCTCCCTGCTCATCAGGAGTCTGCTTCTGCCTCCTCTCCCTTTGCACCTCCCCACTGCTCTTGTTCTCTCACTCTCTCTCTCTCTCTCAAATAAATAAATAAAATCTTTTAAAAAAATAATTAAATAAAAGACAAAAATTGTCAGAATAGATGAAAAAACAAAAGGTAGATGCTGTTCATAAGCATCACATCTAAAACATAAGGATACAGGAAGATTGAAAAGTGGAAGTTTAGAAAAAGATACACTGGACAAACACCAAACAAAATAAAGTTGGTGTAACTCTTTAACATCAGGGGGGAAAAAAAGCTTTAAGATGAAATTAATAATAGGGATAAAACTTTCTACAAAATGATGAACAATTCTAAACATGTATGTATCAATAATATAGTCTTAAAAATATTAGGTAAAAATTGATAGAACTGCAAGTAGAAATAGGAAAAAAAATACACAATTACAGTGTAAGATTGTTTCACACCTTTAACAACTAAATATTCCTGCATAACAAACCACCCTAAAACTCACTGGATGAAAACACTTGCCTGTTGGCTGACTACTCTGTGGGTCAACAGTTTGGGTGAGGCTCAGTTTCTGCATACACATATAGAGTCACCCTGTTAGTAGATCTGTGAGCACACCAGAATCGATACAGATACTGTATTCATTTGTTTGGTGATTTTATTTATGAGTGACCTCATCACTTTTTCCCTAAAAGATAATACAAACATAGTTAATGTGTGTTTTGAGTATGATTTGGTTTTGGTTTTCATGTTTATATTTCTGTTACATGACTGTCTTTACAGTGTATATAACACTTTGAAGTATACATAATTTTTTTGTGTGTGGGGAAAGTTCTTTTCAGCATACATACTGATCAGCTTGCTTTCAATTTCTGTATTAGGAGAAAGACACAAGGGTATGTGAACATCCCCTCTCAGATATAGTGATTGCCGGTGAAGCTGCTCATCCTTTACCACACACATTTCACCGCTTACTTCAAACAATCTCCGATCTTATGATGTCTCTCCCCAGTGGCAGTTCATTACAGCAAATGGCCTTAAGGTAATTTTACATCTAAGTGTTCTAGGTACAGTGGAGGAGAGATTTTATGCAGTATTCAAACTCAAAATACTTGAAAGATCTTTTTAAATAGTAAGATACAAAAAATCTCTGCACTATGTGAATGGTATTTCACTCATTACTGTCATAATCTAGACTCATCCTCCTTAGCTCACACCTGTTTGCCCCTCTATAAAAATGAGGTTAGTGCACTCCTTAGTGCTTTGAATTATCAGTCTATAACAGTTTTCCTCACATTCCACCCCTCTTCTACCCCAAGTCACTTGTCTCAGTGCTGCCCAAGAAGACTTCATGGCTACAGAAGCAAATTCCTTTATATGTAAATATATTTTTCTGTATGTAAAATGAGTGAACTTTCTTTAGATCTTACCTTGATCCAAAGAAATTACCTTTATTTCTCACAAAAAGGCAGTGATACTATTCCCCAATTTTTTTTCCATTTCTGTTTTTTACCTGGAACATTAAGATTTTTTGAAATACTAACTATGGAGTGCTTTTCCAAGAATCCCTTAGGAATTATTTAATATATTGCTTATACTTTTTTAGGTGCTGGAGTCTGAAATTCAAGCAGTCTGATCACCAGTTCCTCCATCAGAGTAATGTCTTTCATCACATTAACAATATTTTGTCAAAATCAGATGATGGAGATAGTGAAGAAAGTTTTAGCATCAGTATTCAGTCTGGCTTTGAAGCAATGAGTCAGGTCAGTCATTGACCAGCTGTCCTGTGTTATCCCGCTAACGTTCAATAGTGTATAGAAGGAGAAACTACAAGTTACTCCTAAGCAATTCGGTTCATTTGTTTCTTATCTCATGTCTTGTTTGTTTTATTATCATGAAAGATTTCCATTTCAATGTTGTAATAATGTACATTTGTTTCCGGTAGGAATTGTGCATAGTAATGTGCTTAAAGGACTTAACCAGCATTGTTGACATAAAAACTTCAAGCCGACCTGCCATGATTGGCAGTTTGACAGATGGTTCTACAGAAACCTTTTGGGAATCAGGAGATGAGGATAAAAACAAAACTAAGAACATAACCATCAACTGTGTAAAAGGAATCAATGCCCGCTACGTATCTGTCCACGTGGACAATTCCCGAGATCTCGGGGTAAGAAAGGAAACTTAATTTGTGGCTCATTAGTTCTTTTCAGACCCTCAGCGACCATGCGCTGTCATTTCTGAGTTTAGCAAAAAGATTTTCTTGTGGAACTTCACCAACCAAACAACATTTTTATGTTTCCCAAATAAATCTTAAATCTAAAAGCAGGTTAAGAGGACTGGGGCACTATGGAATACCAATTCTAAAAAGAGGTGTGATTACAAATAATACCCTGACTCCAGCTAAGCAGAATAAATGAATGCACTGTAACTACCTACCCACATGCCCTTGCATCAGCTCTTCTCTTGGCCTGGAAATCCTCCCCTTAAACTCTTGCTATCAGATTCTCCCAGAATCGTGAAAGACCAGGAGAAAAATCCTCTCCCGGAACCTCTTCTATAAAAATTACTCTTTCCAGGGTGCCAGGGTGACTCAGTCAGTTAAGTGTCTGCATGCAGCTCAGGTCATGATCCCAGGGTCCTGCTCACCTGGGAGCCTGCTTCTCCCTCTCCTCCCCACTCATGCTCTCACTATCTCTGTTGCTATCTCTGTCTGTCTCTCTCAAATAAATAAAATCTTTCTTAAAAAATTACTCTTCCGGGCGCCTGGGTGGCTCAGTGGGTTAAAGCCTCTGTTTTCGGCTCAGGTCATGATCCCAGGGTCCTGGGATCGAGGCCCACATCGGGCTCTCTGCTCCGCAGGGAGCCTGCCTCCTCCTCTCTCTCTGCCTGCCTCTCTGCCTACTTGTGATCTCTCTCTGTTGAATAAATAAATAAAATCTTTAAAAAAAAAATTACTCTTCCCCTTCTCTAGGTTCTTTTTTATATTACTCTGATGGCATTTAATACACTTTGACCTATCATGTAATTAGCTTTCAGTGTCCAACCCTCACTCTTAGCTCTCATGGCAGTGGTGGTGGAGTATGTAGACTAACCTAAATAATCATAATTTATATTCTGCCTAACACTAGCCTGTTCACATGTTTCAACTGAATTTAGTACTCCTTTACAAAAGGCAGTAAACAAAGGCAAGAGTCCTATTTACTTGAGTGTTAAGAACCAAGAAGAAGGCACCAGCTGCCCCACATGTTTCCACCCCCATTCCTGGGGAAGGATACTTAGAATTTTCCCCTCAGAGTGTGTGTGGATTGCTAGCAGGTGCAGTATTGATAAATCCCCTTTGACCATTGCCAAGCTTCTCTCATCCCATCATGTATTTCCTTTCCCAGAAGGAGCCAGAATGATGGGGTTGGGTCTTGGGTAATCCAGATGGAATGCCAACCTCAAGTCCAGTCTGCTATCAGAACACTCCTTGCCATCCGCAGCTGTCCCCAACTCTTGTTTCCTGGCAGTGAATAAGAAAAGGGGGTTTAGCTAATATATCATCAGCTTGTCTCCTTTTCGGAGCCAAGAGTTTCAGTTGGCACAACTAGAAAGTCAAGTGTAAGAAATCAAAACATTTTTCTAGCTAGAATTTATTGTTCAATACAAAGTTATCTATGATTCATGGTATATTTTAAGCCAGGATGTACTCTCTCCATCAGAACAATGATGGCAATCAATTTGACATTTTTCCCTTTTAGGAGATAATCATAGCAATATTCATTTTTTAAAAGCCTCAGTAGGTAAGCCAACGTCTGCTTTCCTTTTAAGAAACCTGGTCTAAGTTACAAGCATCCTTGAGGCTGATATACCTCTATGTCCCCACCTGCCGACCACCAGTGCCTTATGCATAGCAGTTTTTTGAATTACATCATCCTAGACCTGTTATATAGCTAAGTATGCAGTTCTCTAAGGAATTAATGTGCTAATCTGTTTTTTGATGTGCCTTGCATAAAAGTTACTCAACTTTAAGGTCTCTGGCTCTAGGACCAGAATGATTCTTTTCAGTGCTTAAAGATTCGGAACTTCTGTTAGATACATATTTCATGTGTTAATGTTCCTCCCCTAGTGTGGCAAGGATCTCAAGAGGATAGAACCCATCATTCTCACATATCCTTCTCCAAGTTTGTAAGGCAGTCTGTGTACATTGTGACACTCACAAGTATTTGTTGGTTAAGCCATCTGCCTTCCTTGCTTTTACCTCCAGAAGCAATGAAAGTATAGCAGAGAGAGTAGGACAAGAGTAACAGAGTTATGAAAGGTCTCATGATAGGGAAAGTCTAAAATCATTAGGCTTTGAGAGTGCCTGGGTGGCTCAGCTGGTTAAGCATCTGATCGAGACCCACGTCAGGCTCCGCATCATGCTCCTTGCTCAGTGGAGAGTCTGCTTGTCCCTCTGTCCCTTCCCCCTCTCGTTCTCTCTCACTCTCCCTCTTTCAAATAAATCTTTAAAAAAAAAAATCAATCAGTCCATCTTTAGACTCTGGATAAAAAGAGGGAATGCCAAACTCCTCTTTCAGAGCCCTTGGAGACTGAAGGTAGAATTTGTGAGAATAAGATAAGACTAGAATTGTAAGAATGTAGTTGGTCGGGTAGAGAGAGTGAGGTCAATTAGGAAGAGCAATGACAGACACAGTTAATGTGATATTGGTAGGCCATAAGAAATTATTGTAAATTCAGGGCCAGAAATATGGGATAATAATTGTTGTGAATTGTCTATTTTAGAATAAAGTTACCTCGATGACCTTCTTAACTGGCAAAGCAGTAGAAGATTTGTGCAGAATAAAGCAGGTAATTAAAATTTTGTCATTAAATGTTTTGCTACCTAGAGAGAAATTCTTCTCAGCCTCCACTGTTAAATTCTAATTTTGGCATGCTACCAAAGTATTATAAAAAGTCATGTTTATAAAACACTAAACTGACAAATAGTCTAGGTATAGGAACATTTACAACCATCCCAGTGCTAAACATCTTATCCACTAGTGCCCGAAATATTCTCCTGCCATGAACGTTTGTACTGTACCTATAGTCCTCCACTCTGCCTCTACCTCCCTTACAAAAATTCAGGGTGCCTTAAATGCATCATAGATCCAATTCACAATTAGCACCTACACTTCAGGTTAAAATGTAGGTTATTGTCCTCTAGCCTCAAAATCTGTCACTTAGAACACTGAAACTATATCTGGGCTGCAAGTTGATTTTACAAACCATCTCTAGAAACAAGTTAGATTTTATTTGGGCATGTATCTGAGATTCTGTATAAACTGACTTGTGTTAGTGAAACTTTATCAGAGCTGTTCGTCTATAGCAACTTTATCTCATAAATGTTGACCACTGGTTTTGCTTTGTTTCTCAAATCATATTGAAAGAGTGAGTTGAGATTTTGGATTAAACAAATAATTTTTTTGAAAGGCTAAAAAATTTAGGGAAATAATTCTATTCAGTGAGTTACTATTATTTATGCTTAATGCTCTTTCTAGAAAATTGCCATTATCAATTAAGATAATATTAATTTAGATCTCTGTATAAATAATGTAGAATTCCTGGCTCATTTCTCTTCGACATCAAATACCATAAGAACAATTTTCATTTTATCAAGTGAATAGTGTCAAAAACTATTTCACAGTGCGTTGAAATTTAATCCTTAAAAAAAGCTATATTCTCAATGAAATACAGTGAAATAAGGAATCACAAATGTGAAGTTACATATAATTTTTCTTCAAAAGTAAAACATACTAAGTAATTGTACATCAAAAATGCTCATCTTTTAAAAAAATATATGCTTATCTTTAAATGATGCTTTAATGTGAAAGTACACAAAGCAGGGCACCGTGCTGATCTTGTGAATGTTTCTGCTCTCAGTCAGTAGAGGGAAAGGACAGTCACATAAATTGATTAATGATGTTGCTTATATAATTTATCCCTGGAAAGTGCTTAGACCTGCATTTTAATTCTCAGCTCCATCTGCTCCATCTCGTACTGAGAATCCTTCAACCTGCGTTAACCTCACTTCATCTGTATAATAGCTACTGTAGTATTACTTACCCTCACAATGTTTAAATAAGATAATCAGTGTGAAGTAACACAGTAAACCTTGGTCTCTGCACAGGCCTTTGTGATTTGAGCTTGCTGTTATTAGCTCTAAGTTTAGGACAGTGATAAGAGGGTAAGACAGCTGTATCAGGTTTCTATCCCTTTTCTGTTATTATGCTAGGTTGATCTGGATTCCAGGCACATTGGTTGGGTAACAAGTGAACTTCCAGGAGGGGATAATCACATCATCAAGATTGAATTAAAGGGCCCAGAAAATACCCTGAGAGTTCGACAAGTAAAAGTCCTGGGCTGGAAGGATGGTGAAAGCACCAAAATTGCAGGCCAGATTTCAGCCAGTGTGGCCCAGCAAAGGAACTGTGAAGCCGAGACGCTGCGAGTGTTCAGACTCATTACATCTCAAGTGAGTGTCCTTACTGCATAATCTAGCACAGGATACCCTGAAATCAAATCTTATTCAATAATAATACTAAAATAGTAATAAAATACTTTGTAAAACTTGTTAGAGATGACTGGCAACAGACATGGCCCATTTTCTCTTCTTCTCATACCCCAGAACTCCTGTGTTTCGTTTTGCACTCATTAAGTCTTAAAAGTAGTGGCAGGTAGCAAAATAGCATAGTAACATTATAAAACCTGCAGAATTAACTCATGCGTCCTTTAGCTTTCACAGTGATAATTACTGTCATTGATCCCTTCTCATGTTCCTGTCTTCGTCAGGTATTTGGAAAACTCATCTCTGGAGATGCTGAACCTACACCAGAACAAGAGGAAAAAGCATTACTGTCCTCACCTGAAGGAGAGGAAAAAGTATACAATGTATTTATTTGTATTCTAAAGATATTTATTTCCCTTTTTTGTTTTCTTACTTTTTGTTCAGTGAAATTATCTATTGCCATATATTTTAACCTATAGATGATATTAGTTTACATGCAGTTAATATTTTTTACTTTAATTAGAAGATGAAACTGTCAAAAGAAATTATTTGTTTATGCTCTAGCTCGTATTATAAGTAACAACAAAATTTCCTCTGTATCTTGGGCTTTTGTGTTCAAGTGTTAGGATTTGTAAAATCAGCTTAGTCATTGACTGTACTGTGCACCATCGATGATCTTCTTCCTTCATTTAATCTGTCCTTTACAGTCCAGTTCAAAAACACTGTCTCCTGCAGGAATCTTCTTCATGATTTCCCCCAAACAATATGCAGTTTTCCTTCTGCTAAACTTCATCGTAGTTGAGTCTCTTCTCCATTTCTTTCATATGTTTATTTTACACAGATTTGTCTCTTCTACTGAATCATAGCTTCTTAAAGACCGAGTACGTATCTGACTTGTCTTTATATCCATGGTATAAACACACATGCATTCAATATATTTTTATTGGAATAACCTGTTCTTTATCTTATTCTTGAAATTTCTTTTAAAATGTGTTTGCCTTTATTTATTTGGTCTACTCTAAAGCACTATACCTGACAGGAAAACCTCATCTATTTCCAAAAAGAGGTCAACCCTGACTGGTCTCAATATTCTTATGTTGTTAGATGTTACAAAGAGCTGTGACAGCTCTGTGAAAGATAATTTTAAGGACTTAACCTGGTCTAGGTCTGTGCCCTCTGGCATAGTGATGTCTAAGTCATCCACATCTATCTATTTGGGCTTTGTAGAAAATAGTATTTTATAAACTCGGGTTGTTTCTTTTTGCATCCTGTAGAGATGTCATTTGAATGACTATAAGACTGTGTGACTATTCATTAAATCAACTGAATTTTAGCAAATGGCAATTTTGTGCTAAGTAACTATGGTAATTGGTACCAAGCCCTCAGAAAGTTTTGTATTCAGTTCTTAGATATGAACCTTTCACACACACCCCAAAAAAGAAATCAATAGGGATACTATATAGCATATAATCAATTTTTTAATGTACGTGAAAACATTGCACATGTCACAGGGTTTCAGAGTACATTGAAAGCATTGTGTCCTGTAGCAGTCAGAGGAGGCTTTTGGTAGGTGTTGGGTATGACTTGGACTTGAAAGGGAATGAGTCAGAGTTAATCTGACAGAGGGGATGGGAGCACGGCTTATTGAAGAGGCTGGCCTAATAGTAGGAGGGTGTAGGTTGAGATGTTAACGGTTGATTGAGAAACTTTATGCTGTGGTAAGATGCCCGTGAAATAGCATAATTATTAAGAGGATCATTTTTTACATCAGGTTTTTGAAGTAGAATTTAGATAAGGAAAAAATTCATCCTTTTAAACTATTATTTGATGAATTTTGACCAATATATACAGTAGTAAAATCGTCACTCCTAAAATGTCCGTCCTGGTGCTTTGCAGTCAGTCCTCTCACCTCATGCCTAGACCCTGGCAACCGCTGAACTATTTTCTGCCCCTGGAGTGTTGCCTTTCCCCGGATGTCATATAAATGGAACCAGATAGAATGTAACCTTTTCATCTGGCTTCTTTCTCTTGAAGATGATGTTGAGATTCATCCATGTAGGAACATGTATCAGTAGTTGTTTCTTTTGGTTGCTGAGAAGTGTTCCATTATATGGCTTTACCATAATTTATCCTTTGACCTTTTGATGGATTATTTATGTTGTTTCTCTATTTGGCTATTATTAATAAATAAAGCTGCTGTGAACATTTGTATACAGATTTTTGTATAGGTATGTTTTCATTTTTCTTGGGTAAATACCTATGAGTAGGGTTGTTGGGTTGTATGGTAAGTGTATGTTTAACTTTGTAAGAAACTGCTGGACTCTTTCCAAAGTGATTGAACCAATTTGCATTTTTACCAGCAGTGTATGAGATTTCCAGTTGCTCCACATTCTCTCAACAGCACTTAGTATTGTCATTCTTTTTAATATTAGCCATTGTAGTAGATATGTAGTAGTATCTCATTGTGGTTTTAATATGGATTTCTCTGGTGATTAATAACATTGAGTGAATTTTCATGTGCTTATTTGCCATCTTGGTACTTTATATAGTGAAGTATCTGTTCAAGTATTTTACCCCTGTTTGGGGGTGTGGTTTGCAAGATTTTTTTTTTATATATATTGAAGATAAAGACTCCCTAGCCAATATGTGTTTTCAGATATTTTCTCCTACTCTGTGGTTTATCTTTCAGGGAACAGAAGTTTTGGGGGGGTTTTTGTTTGTTTTTTGGGAACAGAAGTTTTTAATTTTGATGAAGTGCAACTTAATCTGTTTTTTTCTAAATGACTTATGATTTTTGTATCCTATCTAAAATTTAATGTCACAAAGATTTTCTTCTAGAAACATTAGTTTTGATTCTTTTGTTTATAGCCATATACATCATAAGTTAATTTTTTTGAAGTGTGAGGTAAGAGTTGAGTTTCATTTATTCATTTTTTTAATCTTTTTATTCTGTTAGGATGGTGGATTTTTTTAAAGATTTTATTTATTTATTAGAGAAAGCACAAGTGGGGTGAGGGACAAGGGGAGAAGCAGACTCCCCGCTGAGCAGGTAACCCAATGCAGGGCTCTGTCCCAGGACCCTAAGATCATGACCTGAGCCAAAAGCAGACATTTAACCGACTGAGTGACCCAGGTCACTCAGAATTTCATTTATTTTTGCATGTAGATAGCCAGTTGTTCCACCACCATTTGTTGAAAAGACTATCCTTTATCAAAAATAAATTCACCATAAATATGTAGGTCTATCTCTGTATTCTGTATTCTCTTCCACTGATTTATATGTATATTCTAATACCAACATCAGAGTATCTTGATTACTGCAGCTTATGGAAATCATGAGATCATATCCCAAGCTGGTTCTTTTTTAAGTTATTTTGGCTATTCTAGGTCCTTTATATTTTCATATAAAGCTTAGAACCAGCTTGTTTTTTCCCCTTCTTTAAAAAAAAACAAAAAAACCTGGAATATTGATTGGAATTGTACCAAACTGCTATGTGATTTGGAAAGAATTGACATCTTAGTAATATTGAATCTTCCTATCCATGAACATTGATATATTTCTCCATTTATCTAGATCTTCTTTAATTTTTGTCAGCAATGTTTTGTAGTTCATTGTACAGGTCTTGTATACATCTTGATCCCTAAATAATTATATTAATAATAATCTGTAAGTAATAATTGTTTTTGATCCTATGCAAATGGTATTTTTTATGTCACTTTTCAATTCATTTCTAGTATATGAAAATACAATTGTGATCTTCTTAAATTCACTTCTTAGTTCCGGAAGGTTTTTTTGTAGACTCTTTGGGATTTTCTTCATAGATAATCATGTTGTCTGCAAAGAAAGTTGGTTTTACTTCCTTCCCAACCCATATGCCTTAAATTTCTTTTCTTGTGTTAGTATAATGACTAAGACCTTCAGTACCAAGTGGTAAGATCAGGCATCTTTGCCTTTTCTGGATCTTAATAGGAAGCATTCAGTCTTTAACCATTAAGTGTGATGTTAGCTGTAGATTTTTTGCTAATGTTCTAATTAGATTGATGATGTTTCTTTCTATTCCTAGTTTCCTGAGAGTTTTTATCAAATGGATATTCTTAAATATTTCTTTTTTACTTTCTTCTATTCATTAAGATAATCCATATATTGCTATATGTTAGTAGATAATGTCAGTGTATTTTTCTTTAATAAAAGGAAGATAATGAACTAGGGGAGTGATAACTAAAAGATACAGTGTTTCTTTTGGGGATAATGGTTGCACATATCTTTGAATATACTATAAACCATTGAATTGTATGTTTTAAATGAGTGAATAGTATGTTAACTATATCTCAAAGTCACCATAAAGTATATCATTAGTTTTTGATGTAGTGTTCCATGATTCATTATTTGTATATAACCCCCAGTGCTCTATGCAATACATGCCTTCCTTAATACCCATCAGGGGTCCAACCCACGCCTGCATCCCCCCTCCCCTCTGAAACCCTCAGTTTGTTTCCTGGAGTCCATAGTCTCTCCTGGTTCATCTCCCCCTCTGATTTTCACCCCTTTTTTTCCCCTTCCTTCTCCTAATGTCCTCCATGATAGTCCCTATGTTCCACATATAAGTGAAACCATATCATTGTCTTTCTCTGCTTAACTTATTTCACTTAGCATAATCCCCTCTAGTTCCATCCATGTCAGTGCAAATGGTGGGTATTCATCCTTTCTGATGGCTGAGTAATATTCCATTGTATATCTCGAAGCTATTTAAGAAAATTGTGAAAGAAGTTTTAAAATAAGGAGATAAAGTAACTATATAAAAAGAACTCATTTGTTAATGTATAACCTAGCTAGCATTTCAAGTAGCAAAAGAATTATTCCACCAGTGTGCTTTCTTTAATAGATACAAGACTAATGCAGTTATCCGTTCTTCTTGACTGAATTTTGATAGTTCTGTCCTTCAAGTATTATCCCATTTCACCTAAGTTGCTAAATTGTTTGGTGTAAATCGTTAATAATATATCATTATCCTTTTAATATCAATAAAATCTGTAGTGATGTATCTTCTTTTATTCTTTCCATCTGCTTTGTGTTTGATTTGTTCTTTTTCTAGTTTCAAAGACCTGAGATCTTTCTTTTTTTATATAAGTAGTGGTATAGTTTTCTTCTTAGCACTGCTTTAGTTGAGTGTCACAAATTTTGGTGTGTTGGTTATATGTTTTTTCTCATTTAGTTCAAAATACTTTTTTTTCTATTTTGATTTCTTCTTTGACCCCTGGATAATTTGGAAGTTTCTTGTTTACTTTCTAAATGGGGATTTTTCAAATCGGTTTCTGTTATTAATTTCTAGTATAATGCATTGAAGTCAAAGAACATACTTTGTATAATTTCAGGTCTTTTAAAATTGTTAAGATTTGAATTCTGACTCACATATTTTAGTGAATGTCCCTATGCGTTTGAAAAGAACTTGAACTCTGCTTTTGTTCTGTGAGGAGGTTCTAAAATTATCAGTTCAAGTTGGTTGATAGTTTTGTTCAAGTCTTCAAGAGCTTTACTGATTTTTATTTGTTCATTTACTTGTTCTTTCAAGTGCAGAGAAAGTTTTGAAGTGTCCACCTATATATGGACTTGTCTGTTTGGGTTTTAGTTTACCTAGTTGCAAACTTCATCTGCCTGATAGGCACCAAAATTGTATGGTTTTGTAGATGATCAGCTCTTCCTCGTTGTTAAGGTGGGCGTTACATTCTCTTGTAGCTTTCTCTATCCTAGGAAAAGTGAAACTAAGTCATTTTTTATTCTTAGAAGAGTAGCTTTGCCTTACTTTTCTTACCTGTAAAATAAAACATCATATTTACCTTATGGGCCTGTTGTGAAGATTAAATGAGAGTATGTGTATGTGATAACTATATAGCTGTGTATCTGTGTACCATTCACATAGTAAGCACTATAAAATGTCAGCCTTTATTTCTCTTCTTATGATATGTTTCTTTGACTCCTGTTAGCGGTAGATTAGCCTAATCTAAGAACACCATTATCATAGAGTTTTGTTAGGATATTTCCCTTTTAATCAAATACCATTTTCTGAGTTGTTCTAACAACTAAATGTAGGATGCTCACAATTTAGAAATAGATGTAATCAAAGTGACCCAAATTGACAGAATAAAGACGTTCATGAAAAGTTAGTATGCTTCTCTGGATTTCTTAAATTTAGAAATTTTTCTTTTTTTTTTTTTTAAGGTCGACCTTAGCCAATAGTGGTTTCTTCAAACCTTATCCTTTGTCTCAGTGTTACAGACCTCAATTTAAAATAAATTCACCTTATAAAAAATACCTGCATAGTTAATTCTCAAGATACTTAAAGATCAACTATACAAATTTTATTCAAAGAGCCTGGGTTTTTTTTTTTCCTCCCCCATTTTGTATGTAAAGGCAACATCAGACGCTGACCTGAAAGAACATATGGTTGGAATCATATTCAGCAGGAGTAAGCTGACTAATTTACAAAAACAGGTTGGTAAATAGCCATTTCATTGTCTTCATCAGTTTTTATTTGTTTTTAGGGTATAAAGTGTTTTCTAAAATTTATGGAAGCTTTTTTATGCTGACTCTTTTATAGGTCCTATTGACTATATCTGCCTTTTTCTAGAGAGGAAGAAGTATATTGGCATACCTGTATCACCTTAAAGATTTTGTTATGAATGTTAACTTTCTTACCTTACTACTCTTTGTTATTTCTCATTTTCAGGTAGATTGTTTCATTTTGGTGTCAAATATCCAACTATATCAAATTTCATTTGCATTTTCTGTGTTCGTTTTCCCACTGCTTTTTTGTGTGTCAGGTTTTTTTCTGATCAATTACAGTGTTAACTAAATCAGTGTTAATATTTTTAATTATAAGGAGGTGGAGAATGCTATATTTTTCATATAATGGATTACCTAGATAACATAATAATTAGCCCTTCCGAAGTCAGATAAAACACTGGTTTTAAATTAGCCCATCATTTTAACTTGCAACGTCATTAAATCTTGTTTAAGTAAATAAGTTTATCTGTGCCTTATCTTTTTAACAGTGTTTCATTGAATCTCAGATTCTACCAGTTATAAAATGTGCTGTTATTTCATGTACCACTAAAAAAAGAAAATTTGCTGCCAATTACATTATGAATGCCATCAATTATAAAACACATTATAAATAGAAATACTAATAACATGTGGAAGGAAAATATGCCTTAGAAGTGATAAATTATGGTAATTTGCTTTTGTTTGATGTCTTAAACCACAGGCAGGGGTATTGGTAACTTATATATAATTTCTACATAGTAGTTGATTTAAATATTAAGATTTTTATTCATGGTTCTGCTAGATTTCCTTTATTGTTTTTGATTTAAGATGGTATAATGGAGAATTAATGGGAAGAAAAAGTATTAAATTGAGTATCAACTAATATTCTTGTCTCTTTTTTTTTTTTTTACTAGAAGTAGTAAATCAGATTTACGAATATGTTTTTACACTTTCTTTATGTTGTCTTTAAATAGGTGTGTGCTCACATTGTCCAGGCTATTCGCATGGAAGCCACTAGAGTTCGTGAAGAATGGGAACATGCTATATCAAGCAAAGAAAATGCCAATTCTCAGCCCAATGATGAAGATGCCTCCTCTGATGCTTACTGCTTTGAGCTGCTCTCTATGGTCTTAGCCTTGAGTGGCTCTAACGTGGGCCGCCAATATCTGGCTCAGCAGCTAACTCTGCTCCAGGATCTCTTTTCACTGCTCCATACAGCCTCTCCTCGAGTCCAGAGACAGGTGACTGGTCATACCACCTACCTTTTGGCTTACTTTGTTCCTCAGAATACTTAAAAATTAAACTGTCAAAGAGAATCACCTTAGGGTCTTAACTATTGATCTTTATTTTTTGTTATTTGGTTTTTTGGATTGGATTTTAACTCCATTTTTTTTATTTTTGACTCATTGTAATGAGAATATGGAAGACCAAAATATGTTCTATTTTACTACTATGCTGTCACGATAAAGAGTATCCTGTCTACTCACTATCTTATTACCATGAGATGTGTAATGTTTCTTTATTCCTGACCAAATAAAGACATGGTTTTTTTCTTGCTGCCCTGGAGGGGTAATTACCACTTCAGGTATTAAAATAGTGTTTAAATCATATTTCTGTCCTTCTGAAAGCTTTTAGAGTCCTAGAACAGCCGCTAGGCTTATTTAAAAAAATGAAAATTTTAGAACACCAGTCTTTAAGAGGAATTCTTTCCTTTTATTTTTCTTACCAGGTAACCTCCTTACTAAGACGAGTGTTGCCTGAAGTGACCCCTAATCGTCTGGCCAGCATCATAGGTGTGAAATCCCTTCCCCCAGCAGATATCAGTGATATCATTCACTCAACAGAAAAAGGAGATTGGAATAAACTAGGTATCTTGGACATGTTTCTGGGATGCATTGCCAAAGCACTCACAGTACAGCTAAAAGCCAAAGGAACTACCATCACAGGAACAGCTGGTACCACTGTGGGCAAAGGTGTGACCACAGTTACTCTTCCAATGATTTTCAATTCCAGGTTGGTAACTGCATCTGTTCTGGTACTAAAATAGTAAATCCTTTTGGAGAATTAAGATAGGATTTCAAATTCCACCTTCTGTGCTTGTTTATGAAATAGAAGCCATAAACAACTAATCCATGTATAAAAGAGAATGCTGTATATAACAAAAGTGTAGTTTCAAGTTAATGGGGAAAGGAAGGTGTGTTGAATATAATGTTGGAATACTTCTCATGTAGAAAAAATATTGCAGGCCCCTATCTCACACCATACACAAAAGTAAACTTGAGATCAATTAAAGCTTTATGTACATCCTTTAAAAAACTACTAGGACAAATTATAGAAGAATGTTTTTATAATCTTCAATTCAGAAAGCCTCCTTAAAACACAGAACCCAAATGTCACAGAGGAAAAATTCTCAGATTTGGCTACATAAAAATGAAAGATAATTATATGAAATGTTTTTAAAATATAAACTGACCTGAAAATATTTAATACATATATAGTAGAGAATGAATTATACTCATAACATTTAAAAAATGACTACAAATTAATGAGAAAAGACAACCAACTGATACAAAAATATATGACAAGAGCAGTTAGTTCCAAGAAAAAAAGTTACAAATCCCAGTAGACAAATGAAAAGACACTTCACTGGGAATCAGAGAAGTGTAAATTAAAACAATAGGAAAATATCTTTGTCTTGGTAACATTATGAAGAAACAGGTACTTTTTTATGGCACCTAGTGTAGATTACTACAGCCTTTTTGGATGTCAGTTTAATAACATATCCCTGTATTTAAAATATGCTTATCCTTTGACCTGTCAGTTCTGCTTCTAGATGTTTATACATGTGCACAAAAATGTATGCGAGAAAGTTTGTTACAGAATTGTGTGTAACAACAGAAAATTAGACATCTGGAACAGTCTAGTCAAAGAGCCAATTCATGATATTAAGTAACACCAGAATATAAATCAGTGTGTTGTTTCTTCATCTAGATAGTCTTACAAAAGAAAAAAAAATCAGCTGAAGAAAAGAGTAGTGTATTCAGTGATGTAGTTGATATACTCTGATACAAGCCCTTAACATCTCTGTGTGGATTGGTAACATATAGTTTGTGATCTGTGGATATGCTTTGAACAGCTCTGTTCTAGAAGATGCAGGGTACAAAAATAATACATAAACAAATACCTGGAAGGGAACATGTATCAGAATAGCTACTCTCAGGGTTGAAGAGATAAATTATGAGTGATATTTTAATTAATTTCTTTTTTAAATTCTTTAATTGTGTGAATTATTTAAAAAATTAAAATACATGCTGAAACATAGCAGTTTTCGTCGTATTTATCTGTAACTGTCACTGGTCGGTTTGCAAATGCTGACTTTTCTTTGTAGTTATGTCCGTCGAGGTGAAAGTCATTGGTGGATGAAGGGCTCAACTCCTACCCAGATCTCAGAGATCATCATTAAACTTATCAAGGATATGGCAGCAGTGAGTTCTCATCCTCCCGATCGTTATGTCACTAAAGTGCAGTCAAAATCTGATTAAAACAAGCAGCTTATTCTGCTACCTTAATAGCAGAAGTACATTGGTGTTACTTTGCTTTACTTGAAGCCTCTGTTTAGTAGCTTAACTATCGTGTCGTTTCTCTTTTCGGTCAGTGATTAATTTGTCCTTTGTGTAAACTGTTCATTTCAAGCTTCCCAATTAATTTACTTGAGAATTGTTACATTCGTCTTCTAAGACTTTAAAACTTAAAAAATAAAATACACTTTTTTTTGAGCCCGACAAATCACCCTGAGTCCAAAACCGTAAAGGAAAAACAGGGCTCCCCAAACTGAAAGTTTCTCATTCTCTTTAGTTCTCCTGGTTTATAAAGCTTTTACTCTTCTTTATTAATATTCTCATCATTGTCTTTAGATGTTCTTTCTAGGGAGATCTGGGAGTGTGGAGAAAAGGGAATTACTTCTCAGAGTACCTGGCCCTTATTGGTTGCTCCACAACGCTAGTTTCCTCACATTCCATTATATTTTCAGGCTCAGGTAGGCAAGATGCTGTGGAATGTGGGCTCCTGAGAGGTAGAGCAGACAAAACATTTTGGAGGAGGAGAAGGAACTGAACTGCCCCTTAAGAGATCGGTAGCATATGGATGGGAGGCGAAAGAGGATATTCTGGGGAAATAGGAAGTTCTGTCACTTTTCCCAACAGCAAGGACATTTCCTCAGTTGGAGAAATGGAGAAGTTTCTCACTTTTCAACAAGTCTTTCTCAGGATGTTCACTGGATAAAAATACTAAGAAAAAATATTTAGGAACACCTAAATTCTATGGTAGTCAGGTATTTATGTTCAGCAAAAATCAAGGTAGTAATTGTAGGGGCACCTGGGTGGCTCAGTCAAACATCTGCCTTCGGCTCAGGTCATGATCTCAGGATCCACAGTGGGCTCTCTGCTCATTGGGGAGCCTGCTTCTCCCTCTCCCTCTGCTGCTCCTCCTGCTTTGTGCTCTCTTGCTCTCTCTCTCAAATAATTAGTTTAAATAAATAAAGTGGTTATAATTTGAACCAATTTATGCTCTCACATTCTAGTAATATTCATCTAGAAGCAATTAACTTAGCTATATAAATTTTGTGTTCAATAACATGTCTTCATAATCAGAATTTCTGAAGCATACTTTAGTATTTCTGTTTTGTTTTTATCTAAATGTAGGAGGAAATATTCTTGAGCTCTAGAAAAAGAGTATTGAGAACCTAATTTTTTATTTACTTTCCAATCATTAAAATAGTGATTAGAAGTTGAATTTTTCATAAGGTTGTGAAGCATTTTTATTTCAAAAGTATGCCTCTGAATCTAAAACTATACTAACAGGGGTAGCTGGGTAGCTCAGTCAGTTGATTGTCCCACTCTTGATTTCCGACTCAGGTCACAATCTCATGGTCATGGGATTGAGCCCCACAGCAGACTCCACACTCAACATGGAGTCTTCTCCCTCTCCCTCTGCTCTTCCGCTGACTCATGCACTCTCTCTCTGGCACTCTCCCCCTGCCCCTAAATAAATTAATTAATTAATAAAATCTTTTAAAAAAAGTTGCACTAACAAATCGTTCCTTTTTGATGAGATGTTATTTAAGAGAAGAGAATTTACTGTTATGATTATATATTTCTGGTTGCTTATTAAATTATTGTCCTTCTTAATAGGGTCATCTGTCTGAAGCATGGTCCCGAGTGACCAAAAATGCCATTGCAGAAACCATCATTGCCTTGACCAAGATGGAGGAAGAATTTAGATCTCCAGTGAGATGTATTGCAACAACTAGGGTGGGAGTTTCTTTTCATGTAGTCTCTATCATTGCAGTAATAAGTTTGAACAAACTTAAATCAATAATTAGCTTAATCCAATTTTTTTTCTTACTAAATACTGTATTTACTGAAAAAGTATGAAAGGCTTTTTTGAATTATGAACTAAGTATAGTGGTTATAAACATTCACTGTTATGTGTTCTTTATCTCTTTTTTTTCTGTTATTATTTGGGAAGCTAAGGATCAACTGGTTAGAAAAGGCTAAGTTCCATTATGTTGTCTTTCTAATAATGTATTTACTGTAGCTTACACAGTAAATTTAGTGTCAGCATTATGCTCAGATAGACTGAAAGTCCTTCAAAGACAAGGCCCTCCCTTACTCATTTGGTATGGCCTAATTATTCTAAAGCAGAGCCTACCTGTTGGATTTATAGACCTTACTTTTTGAAAAGCAGAAAGTGTAAGCCCTGGGCAGGGTGGGGCAGAATCTCTTAGCTGGTGAGTAGGATTGCATTCTTCAGATGAGACATCTATAGTCATATTTGACCTACCCAATTTCATGTCCTGTGTACTTCCAAAAGAGTTTAGGGATTTCCTTGAAGCAGGGTAGTGTGGCAGCATTAGGAAGAAGTAAACACAGATAGAAATTGCTTTTTTTAATCTACAAAAGTCTGGAATGGAAGACAAATTGTCTTTCTCTGGGGCAGAAAAAGCCACTTGATGCCATGCTGCTAGTGTGTGGGACCTATGAAGCAGTTCCTCTAACAGCAGAGTCCTAGCACCACACACACTCATGCTTTCCTTCTTCACCCCCCCTTTCTCCTTGCACACTTTATGTTTCTGTTTTTGTTTTTCTGTTTTTCCTTGTCTTCCTTTTCATGTCCAGTTACACTCATATGCACTTCTTAAATAATTAACTGTTTTTCAGTAATGAAGAAATATATCCTTCTGTGAAAAACTGAAGCTTACCCTTTAAAACTTTAAGTCCCAGAAAGTTTTAAACTGTTTCTGAGGGCTGTTTTCTAAAGTTTGCTAGACACTTACTTATCTCTGACGAAGTATACCAAGGATAGTGCTAGGCATTTAGGTGCATACGGAGACTTCTCAGGAGCTGTTAATATCCAGAAGGATTTAATATGTACCCGCCTACTCATGGGACTGTGTAAATTAAAGTCATTGTGCCATCTTGCTTGGAATGTAGTGCCTCAAGCAGATGATGTTAGATGGGAAAATTTGCAAGAGGTATTTGTACAGTAAATATTCAATATGTAAATTCATTTACTGACATATTGCTTCCATGTAGACCAATAAAGGATAATCTTATATGTCAGGTAAAAACCAGAATGGTTCATCCAGCAGCAGTCAGTAAATATTTGAGTGCCTACTGTGCGCGTGGCCCATACAGCAGTGAGCACATGTGCCTGGTACCACGTCAGAAAACTTGAATGCCACTGGGTATCCATGTATTTTCAAATTCAGCTAGCATTTATTGAGCTATTATCATGTGTCAAGCAGTCAGTGTTTTAAAATTCTTTTCTAAAAATTCAATATTGTGACAGTCTTTCTTTTTAACAGCTCTGGCTTGCTCTAGCTTCACTGTGTGTGCTGGATCAGGACCATGTAGATCGTCTCTCTTCAGGGAGATGGATGGGAAAGGATGGACAGCAAAAACAAATGGTAAGACCAGAATTGTTTTATAAAAGTGTATCTTGTTTTCCTTTATAAGTAAACTCTGGCTTAGCATTAAAAAAAAAAAAAGAACCTGCAAGTCAAAGTTCCACAATTAGCAGAAAATTGTGTCACATTGCCCACAGTTATCTCACAAGTCTGTTTCACTTAGGGTCCCCTCCTCGTAGTTTGTTAGAGTCTTTAATTATATAAAAGAGCTTTATCAGTCTTATGGTAAGAAGGAAATAAGAGCAGTAAGAGAGGCACCATGACATACCATTTATTCACCAAATACACAGTAAAGTAGTTTGATAGATATCCCTAGGTGCACTGGGAGGGAAGACTTTATAAAGGCCCTTTCAACATTTTCTCACTAATGTTCAAGTTTCAGAATGAATCATTTATTCATTTATCATACAGAATGCTTGAATGTAGGGGAAGAAAGTTACTTAAGTCATTAATCAAAGTATACATGTTTATTTTATTAGTCATTGAAATTGCTCAGCATATTAATAATTAGGGTTTTTTGTACTTAAGTACACTTGCCATAATTCTGTTTAATATTCAGATTCTAAATTCCTAATAGACTTCAGAACAATAACGTTATTGTTGTGAATAAATTACATTCCATTTGTATAAGCATCTGCGACGTTCTTGTAAATGTAATGTGACGTGTGGAAATGCCTTTTTTCAGCCTATGTGTGACAACCATGATGATGGAGAAACTGCGGCCATCATCTTATGCAACGTATGTGGAAATCTATGCACTGACTGTGACAGATTCCTTCATCTTCATCGGCGAACCAAGACTCATCAAAGACAGGTGCTGGCTTCTGTCTGTATGTGCGGAGCAGAATCTGGACCATAGGATACATTCAGTAAATTTTGAAATAAATGTGGGAAGGAGGCTTGCTGTGATGGGAAGAAAGGGACTTCGCCATCAGAGCCTCAGTGGAGTTCCTAACTGCCTCATTTATCGCTGTGTAAATTAAGACAGTCGGCTAATCTCTGAAACTTAGTTTCCACATTTATAAAAATGGGGCCGTTGTCAAGATTCAGGACAAGATTGGAAATGTCCAAAACTTCTTAGAGTGCTTAGTAAATAAAAAACGTTGTTATTGAGTAATTTAATTTTATAGTTCCTCCTTCAGAGTGAAAAATAAAATATTTGTCCCTTTTCGTTAATGAACCAATAGGTCTTCAAAGAAGAAGAAGAAGCTATCAAGGTTGACCTTCATGAAGGTTGTGGTAGAACCAAATTGTTCTGGTTGATGGCACTAGCAGATTCTAAAACAATGAAGGCAATGGTGGAATTCCGAGAACACACAGGTAACAGGATTTAGGTTTGAACCATGCCTGCTGCTTAGAATTTAACTAGATGTTATTTATTTACTGTAAATTATTTAATGTGGGTTATTTTGAGTATATTTTAAAAACTATGACATCACTGATCACTGTCTATTATTATATGTACTGGACAGTGTTCTAGAGTAGAGAGGCATGAGAGTACAAGTCAGGAAACCTGGTTTGTCACTCACTAGGTTTGTTCCCTTGAGCAAGTCATTTCATCTCCAAAACATGTGGTTTTCTAAAGTAAATCTGGTTATATTCTCAGCTTGAAGTTCATTGAATCTTACAAATTCTTAATTTTCAGTACCTCTATATTCTGAATGACACAAATTTGTGATGTTGGAGTTAAGTGCAAATCTGAACAAATTTAACTCTACTCATAGGAGTAATTTTTCATGCTATAAGAGCGTGGTCTTTTTTTCTCATAGCTGATTTTTTTTTTCTCCTATAGTCTATCAGGGTCATATTAGAACATTAATAAATAAATGTTCTAATGTTGAACCATCCTTGTATTCATGAATTAAACTACCTTTTTTAGGGCGCCTGGGTGGCTCAGTGGGTTAAAGCCTCTGCTTTCGGCTCAGGTCATGATCTCAGCGTCCTGGGATAGAGGCCCGAATCGGGCTCTCTGCTCAGCAGGGAGCCTGCTTCCTCCTCTCCCTGTCTCTCTGCCTGCCTTTCTGCCTACTTGTAATCTCTCTCTCTGTGTCAAATAAATAAATAAAATCTTAAAAAAAAAAATAATAAACTACCTTTTTAAAAAATCTATTTTTCCTGTAAATTTTGCTTAATTCCATTTATTACTATTATATTTAGAATTTTTGTATCTGTGTTTTAAAATTAGTTTGGTCTGCATTTTTCATATCTTCCTGTTCTTTTTCCTATTGTTCTGTTCTTGTTTTTTGGCTTGTGTTCCTCCTTTGACTGTTTCACACATTTGACTTCCTTTTCATATTGCTCTGTCAATGCTAGTTCCTTGGATGGGAATTCTTTTTTCAAGTTTCATATTCTCTAACAATAGGTTTTCTTCTATGCCTTGTAATTTTATCATTATAGAAATTCTTAAAAGTTTATCTTTCTTCTGTATATTCTTACTTAATTTTTATTACTCTGTTTTGTCTGGAACTATGCTTTTGGAGCTGGGATTTGCCATATCTACTCAACCTACTATCTGTTTGGCTTTTAATAGGTCTTTAGTTTCTTGTCCCTTTTTTTGTGATTCGTTACTTTATAATTAGGACAGCTTATAACCCTTCCACTGTAAAACCACCGGACCAGTTTCCCAGTGATAGCAACTGATACAAACCTGATTTTCCTGTTGGTTTTTCTTTTATTAGTTGTATTGAAATGTGTAGAAAACCTATTCTTAAGGAGGATTTCTCTTTTTCTACTTGAACCTAGGCAAGCCCACCACAAGTAGCTCAGAAGCATGCCGCTTCTGTGGTTCCAGGAGTGGAACAGAGTTATCTGCTGTTGGCAGTGTGTGTTCTGATGCAGACTGCCAGGTGAGTATGTGGTTAGATAGTCAGGCTGTCCCAGTAAGAAATAGCATGTATTCCCTCGTGATGTGTATACTTCATATTAAATAAGAGTTAGAGCTCAGCATCACTTCAGTTTTCTAAATTAATATATTCCCATGTCAAGACCTAAATGCTTTATCAGAGCTAGAGAAGGGATCAGATAAGTTTCTCAAACCCAAATAGGCATTGTGTGTTTATCAGCTACCACCATAATATTTAATGTGTGCTCTTATGCTAGAAACAGGTAAAAAATCTATGGACTGCGTTTCATTGACCTCTTACATACTTTTTTCATTTATTTCCCTGTAATCAACTTCCAATATTTGAGAGTTGTTTAGTCCTGAACATCCATACACATATTTCATGTCATCCAGTATTTTCAGTTCCTCAATTCAGTTAACAGGAACTTGGATAGGGCCCAGCTAGTGAAAGATACCTGTATGTTTTTTATACCCATTTTAGTGAGGGGATGGGTGGTGATTGGGAAATTGTATATCTAGAATTTTTTTGCTTCATGACTATGCACAAAAATAAGTAGATTAAAATTATATTTCCCTTTTTATCAGCATTCCCTTTATGTGAAGTGAAATTTTTTAAAATCACATTAAAAGAAAAATTACACACTGAAAAAATTTAAATTAAAATTTAAAAAGTTACACACTAAAAAAATTTGCTAATAATCCTTAAGTTCTCTTCAGATAAAGAATAAAAATAGGAGCACCTGGGTGGCTCAGTTGGCTAAGCGTCTGCCTTCAGCTCAGGTCATGATCCCAGGGTCCTGGGATCAAGCTCCACCTTGGGCTCCTTGCTCAGCAGGGAACCTGCTTCTCCCTCTCCCTCTGCCCTTCCCCCTGCTTGCTTTCTCTCTCTCTGTCTCTCTCTTTCTCTCAAATAAATAAAATCTTAAAACAAAAAAGTGATGATGGGATGCCTGGGTGGCTCAGTTAGTTAAATATCTGCCTTTGGCTCAGGTCATGATCCCAGAGTCCTGGGATTGAGCCCCTCATCTGGCTCCTTGCTCAGTAAGGAGCCTGTTTCTCTCTCTGCCTTCTCTGCCTGCTGCTCCCCACTGCTTCTGCTCTCTCTCTCTCTCTCTCATATAAATAAAATCTTTTTTTAAAAAAAGAATAAAAATAACTTTATTGTTATATAGCCTTAATCTGTATTTCCTGTGGGAAATATCTTAGAAAATTAATATAATGGATATAATTACCAGGCTGTGTACTTTTTTGATATTTTGTATGCCATTATAATTTATCTCTAATAGGAATATGCTAAGATAGCCTGTAGTAAGACACATCCCTGTGGCCATCCATGTGGAGGTGTCAAGAATGAAGAGCACTGTCTGCCCTGTCTACATGGCTGTGACAAAAGTGCCACAACGCTGAAGCAGGACGCCGATGACATGTGCATGATCTGCTTCACTGAGGCGCTCTCAGCAGCACCAGCCATTCAGGTTGTCTCAGCTTGTAAAGCATTCAGCATGCTTGCAATCTAACTTGGGAAATAGAAATATATCTGTGAGATAAACAGATCCACGAACTGTTTACATCCTTGGGGGAAACTGTGCCCCTAGTACCTCCCAGTTTGTTAAAGAGCACTTTCCGTCCCTTTATGTTCTGTTTCCATTTTGTGTGCTCAGCTTTACTTTGTCATTTGTGTGAGCCTGTATAATCAATAAAATGTATAAAATGTCCATAGAGAGGAAAGAATAATTGGATTATCCAGTAACTACTCTCTTCTTAATTTCCAAAATCCAGAATGGTAGCAGTATGTGATTGGTGTATACATAGTGGTACATACCTGTCCATACGTAACGTATATGCGTACGTCTATAATATTAGTGATGTTATCAAAGTTACTGTTTGCTAAATATGTCTTTTTAAATTTGACCACTTGTTTATGTTTTCAGTTTTTATGATTCCAAGATAAATGAATATTCTCAAAAAGCAAATCTTAACTCTTTAAGTCAGTAGTTCCTTCTTTCTATGAGATGCAAAAGGGAGTAATTTTAAATTGCTCCCTAACATGACTTACTCTTTATAAGGTGTCATTAATATGCAAGTGGTAATAAATTGAAAGAAGCTGAAGACCTAGTTAATGATATTTCATGAATAAGAGATGTGCTGAAATTTCACTGTCCTAAACTTGATTTTTCTCTTACCTGCTTTAATCAGCACCTTCATTGAATAATCACATTTCACCTTCATCATCATTATCACATTTGCTTATATCCCTCTCTTCTTTTTTTAATTTAAGCTGGACTGTAGTCATGTATTCCACTTACAGTGCTGCCGACGAGTTTTGGAAAACAGATGGCTTGGTCCAAGGATAACATTTGGATTTATATCTTGTCCCATTTGCAAGGTATGGAGAGAATCAGAAATTATCCACTTTCTATTTTCGTCTTTATCTTCATCTTTCAGAATAAATGCATCTGCATCTCTTGGGGTCCTTTCCAGTTTACTTTTTACCCCCAGCCCCCATCAGTTTCTGCTCTTTTCATCCAGGTGATGCCAGAGAATATTATAAGATCCCTCTATCTGTTATAATGCATTTCAATAAAACAGTAAGTGTCGATGAAAAGCTGGTTAAGTGGAATTAAACATATCACATCAGAAAATTCATTTAGACATCATCATGCATTAAAGGGTGTTTGTCACCACTTTCAGACCCTTCAGAGTTCAGATCATGTAACATGGCAAAGGGAAGCTACCAAAATGAATGAGCCGGTGGTGCTTATGGATTCTGATACCTGCCATTAAAGATGAAGCCTGAAAACCAAGATTCTTTTAAAATCTTAAGTAAAATAAGGAGAAAATTATTGACATTTTGCCACTTCTCTTTAAAGATAGTAAGCAAAGTAACAACTTGTTTTGGCAAGCCAGTGATGATTAATTTAAAAAAAACACCTTTGTTTAAGATTGTGATTGATAGTGCCTTCTCTATTCATTCTTCATTCCTTTTTGTTCTATTAAGCTTTCCCTATTTCCTACAGATGTGCAGACTAGTATAAAGGGAATAACATAGGAAGACTTAGCACAATCACTGCTTAGTTAGACTGAGGAACAATCAAAATGATTGTAGTATTTTGCCCTCTCTTCTCATGTGGTGCCACAAAGAAAGGTCACATTTAGGAAATGATACATGAAGATGATATAGAAAATACTACCTCCTCATTTCTGTCACCTGGTGTCTACCCTACCCCCAAGGAACCAGAGCCCACACAAAGAGGGAGTATGTCTTATTTGTGGCAGCAAGGCAACCTTTTATTCCCAGAAGAGCTAAGGCAGCCAAAGATACATTTCAGACTCAGGAAATACAAAGCTAATAAAACAGAATTTTCATGCTTTATGTCCCATTTGCCCCTGTTGCCCCTGATCTTCAAAAAATGTGGCCTTGTGTGGATTTTACAGGTTTATTTCTAAATGGCATTTTATTGAGAAAAACGATCGCTCTCTGATTATCTCCTGGCATAGTGCTTGGTTCTTTGGTGCATACTTAAATATTTGTTGAATTCATAGATAAATGATTCTGTTAAGGAATGTTCATTTCTTTAATTTCAGAACAAAATAAATCATATAGTATTGAAAGACCTGCTTGATCCAATAAAAGAACTCTATGAGGATGTCAGAAGAAAAGCCTTAATGAGATTGGAATATGAAGGCCTTCATAAGAGTGAAGCTATCACAACTCCTGGTGTGAGATTTTATAATGACCCAGCAGGCTATGCCATGAATAGATATGCATATTATGTCTGCTACAAATGCAGAAAGGTATGCTCTAAATTATACTAAGAATTTTTAAGAACTAGAGATTACCTATGTGATTAAGAATTGAATTGTATAATGATATCTAATTCTTACATCTTAAGTCTGAAGTTAAAAATCAGAAAGCTTGATACTACATTTGAAGTTGATTTTTTTTTACTTAATTTGTTTTGGGATTTTTTTTTTTTTTTTTTCCTTTACAGACTATTTCCAAAGCACATTCTATTTCTCTACATGAGCTACATCAGTAATCTCCTGTTAGGCAAATCCAGTTGGTTCTTAAATAAATGTCTCCTACTTGACTCTTTTCACCACTTTCTCATTAAAATTCCTTGGCTTCCAGGACAATACTCATGACATCCTTCCTTTCTGGTTATTTGTCTTTAACTCCTTTATAGGGCTCCTTTTCATTCACCTTATATATTTAGTTTCTTAGCACTGTATTCATGCCTAGTAATAACCTCCTTACCTTTGCTAAGCTCCTGTATATCCATGTCTTTGCCAAACATCTGTACCATTCTGACCTTCCAAAGTTTTTGAGATTTAGATACAAATATTTAACTGCTTACCATTTAAATTTCTCACACATACTTGAGAGTCCACATGAGTATTATAGTCATCGACTTTGACTCTCTCATTGTCCAGTCTTTATTTACTAAGTCTTGTCAATTCTGTCTCTTAAGTCTCTCTGAGTTCTTTTTTTTCTGTTACATCTTCAGTAACCCCTAATCATTTTCTTTCGTAATTGTAGTACCCCTTCTTACTCAGCCCCTTGTGTGGAGCCCATAGCCCTTCCATTCCATCCTTTATACTTACATTGCTACTAGTAGATTAATATTTCTCAACCTCAGATCTGAGGTGTCATTTTTCTGCTTATGATCCTGTATAGCCTCTGTCCACATCTCCAGTCTCATTTCCCAAATTGCTACCATTTGTGTCCCATACTACAAAATACCGAACAGTCTACAATTTCTCCAACTCAGCCATGTTTGCTTGCTCACTGACTCCTCTGTGCCATTGCATAGGCTATTCCTCTTCATGGAATGCTCTTCCCTACTCCTCCTCTGCATTTTACTCTGACCTGACTTCCACCCAAAGTGACATGCTGGTGTGCAGAGCCAAATCTGTCTAATCACACTTCCATTTCACCTCCTCTCTAATGTACCCGCACTTCCGCTCCACTACCATGATTCTGATCTCTTGCATACCTTCTTTGTAGCACTCTGTATTTTACATTATGATTACTGATTCACTTTTCTCTGCACCACTTCATAAGTTCCGTGAGAACAAAGACAATGTTTTTTCATTTCTCTTTCTTCAATACTTGGCACTTATTAGACATTAGGTTAATTAGAGAATGAATAAATGAGTGAAGGAATCTGTAAATGAAAAGTGCATAGTCTCCCAATGTAACAAAAAGAAAATACAGCTAGTGAATGGAAGGCTAAATAGGTAGAAAGGCAGATAAATATACATATATTCAAGGCAAGACTAATAATTAACACATTACCACAGGGATGACAGTCCAATGTCTAAGAAGCGAAGCAGGGAACCTAGAAAAGTGAAACAGCTGGAATAAACAGTAGACCTCAGGACAGATGAAATACTTCTGAGGCCAGATTTAGCTGGTGGATAACCATTTATAACCTCTTGTATCAATGGAGCCTGTCTTTTGACCTGTTTTTCTGGTACAGATAATAGATTTATATTGACTCATCTTGTTTATCCTCAAATATGGACATGCTGTGGGACATGTCGTCCATGCAGATTGCCCCAATTATAATTGGCCTCATTTATTTTGTGTCCAGAGCAAATATAGATAAACCATCCACCAACATAATTTCATTTATTCAAGTATGTATATTGGATACTGCTGAGTTCTTTATACAATGTAGCTTTGTAAGTATGAGCAGTCTTCTGAGAAATTACCAAGTTTCCCTTTCCTTTCTTTTTTTTTCTTTTAATTTATCTCTATGCCCAATATGGGGCTCAGACGCACAACCCCAAGATTAAGAGTCCTATGCTCTACCAGCCAGCCAGGCACCCCTTTGTTTTCCTTTTAAAAATTTTTATATGATCAAAATTGATTTTTTTTTCTGTCCCATGAGCCCCAGGATTCTAATTGTGTACTAATATTTATTTTAGGCATATTTTTTGTACTACAGTATTAAAATTTGGAAATTTTGTAAGCATATTTATCAAAGCAGTAGAAGGAAACATTTAATACTTCAAAATGAGAAAAATTACTCAAACTTTTCTCTGAAAAAGCAGTTTTTCATCATTAATATCTTATTCTTGATATTTATTTGGAATATTATGCATTCTTTTGTTATTTAGGTTTGACAATACAATGTTTGAACTGCCTACTGTAAGCATGAGTTTATTCCAAAATTAAAGCTGATTTATTTCATACCCTGATCCACCCATATAGGCATCTACTTGCCATTGCAAGGGAGTGTTTAATAGATAACAGTATTTTCCAAGACCTTTTGATCTTACTTTCACTATGCTCGTATTATCCCTCCATAGCAAGGTTTTCTTTTTTCCTGCCATAACCTAATTGTGTTCTCTGCATAGGCATATTTTGGTGGCGAAGCTCGCTGCGATGCTGAGGCTGGACAAGGGGATGATTATGATCCCAGAGAGCTCATTTGTGGTGCCTGTTCTGATGTGTCCAGGGCTCAGGTGGGCAGAACATTTTATTAGAAAGGGCAGTTTAGAAACGTTAAACCTCTATTTTTTCCAAAAATAATAATATAACTAATATTGTGGGAATAGTATAGCAGGTTTTTTGCCCGGTGTTTTCTGATGTTTATACAACAGTGTATAATTTTCCAAATTAATTCATAGATATTATTCTTTTGGATACTATTTGCATTTTATAATTTTGTCCTCTATGAAATAGCCACCATATTTCAACAAGTAATAATTTCCTTATTTCGTTTTCTTAAATCTGCAGCCACACTTTTAGGTTTACCTCACACCAGTGAAATCTTCACAGTACATCTGTGAGACTGAGAGATAGATGAAATATTAACTATTCAGTTTGGTTGACCAGGAACAATTCACCAGGAAATTAAGTGTCTTATTTATTAAATCAGATTGGCTCTGATAGGTGTGACATGAGAATTTTTCTCCAGACCCTTTGGGCAAAGGCATACTTTTATTTGTTAACTTGTTTCATGTATCTGTCATCAGTTTTTCAGTCAGTTTTGAGAGCTGTGTGTACTCGCAAAATATGAATCACTGAGCTATGTATACAGAACTATCTTAAGTGTAATTGAAATAGACTTGCTATAATCTTGTGTCTATGTATTTTCTTTTGCTATAGATGTGTCCAAAACATGGCACAGACTTTTTGGAATATAAATGTCGCTACTGCTGTTCAGTGGCTGTTTTTTTCTGTTTTGGAACAACACATTTTTGTAATGCTTGTCATGATGATTTTCAGAGAATGACTAGCATTCCCAAGGAAGAACTACCACACTGTCCTGCAGGTATGCTTTTAATATTTTTAAGCGATTGTGATGTATATGCTTCCTAGTTTAATGATCACATGATAACTGTTCCAAGTGGCAGAAGCCCAGTTCAAACTAGCCTGAAGAATCAGAGGGCATTTTTTGGCCCTTGTAAGCTTCTGATATTCTGAGTGAAGTGGAAAGACCACCCTGGTGATGACGGGTCAGAAGTTGTAATGGAGACAGTTGCCTGGGGAAGGAGAAGGAAGTCAGCTAAAGATTAGTAAAAGAAACACTCTTTGGCATTAAAGGGCCATGTGAAGTTTGAAGTTACAAATTGATAATACAACCATTTTAAAGGATTTCTGTGACTTTTTTTTTTTTGAGACGCCTGTGACCAGTGCCATAAAATGGACAAGTGATTTGATCTAGAATGGCTGGGAATTAGCAGTGTAGTGAGCATCAGAAAGCCAAGGAGTTAAGCCACTGAGAATACAGGAGAAATTATTGTGTATGGAGGTCAGGCTGAGAAAAATAAGAATATGACAAAAGAAACTGAAAACATTGGAAGAGATAGGAGCCTGGTGGTCCCAATGAGGTGGGAAGGGGAAGAAGTGGAAGATGAGGTAAACGTGACCATAGAGGAGAATTTTACATGAGATATATCTGAAATTAGTGCAAATACATATGAAAGTACTTATAGCACAATACACAATTTTGTTAAAGCTGGGAAGCACTCTTTCATCCTCTGTTTATCAGAATATAGATGCTAGAACCCTATAGAAAAAGCCATTTGATTGTGCCTCTCAAAATTGCAAATACATCTACCCTTCAATAATCCCACTTCTGGGGATATACCTACATTTGTGAAGTAAATAAAAAAGGCAAATGTGCAAGGCTGTTGCTTGTAATAACAAGAATTTGTAAACAATCCAAGTATCCAGGAGGTGGGTGGTTAAACACTAAGTACTATGCACCACCAAAAAAAAAAATAATGATGAAAATGGAGTTTCTGTGTACTGATCTGGAAAGATGTTGAGGCGACTGTTACATGAAAAATCAACCCTATAAGCTGTAAACCCATGTAAGAAAATGTATATGAGGGGCATGTGGGTGGCTCACTGGGTTAATCAGGCTCCTTGCTCGGCAGGGCACCTGCTTCCTCCTCTGCCTGCTGCTCCCTCCCCCGCTTGTGTGCTCTCTGACAAATAAATAAATAAATAAAATCAGAACCACAATGATGGGTCACCTCACACAAGTCGGGATGGCTAGAACCAAAAAGATAAGAAATAACAAATGTTGGCAAGGATGTGGACTAAAAAGAACATTTGTACACTATTGATGGGAATGCAGATTGGTGCAGTCACTGTGGAAAACAATATGGAGGTTCCACAAAAAATTAAAAATAGAAATACCAGGGGCCACCTGGGTGGCTCAGTCAGTTAAACCTCTGAGTCTTGATCTCAGCTCAGGTCTTGATTTCAAGGACATGAGTTCAAGCCCCATGTTGGACCCCATGCTAGACATGGAGCCTACTTAAAAAAATAAATAAATAAAAATAGAAATACCATGTGATCCAGTAATACCACTACTGGGTATTTACCCAAAGAAAATGAAAACACAAATTCAAAAAGATATATGCACCCCTGTTTTTATCATAGCATTTTTTACAATAGCCAAGATATGGAAGCAACCCACGTGTCCATCGGTAGATAAACGGATAAAGAAGAGGTGTGTACACACACACACACACACACACACACAGGAATGTTACACAGCCATAAAAACGAATGAGATCTTGCTATCTGGGTAACATGGATGAACCTAGAAGGTATTATACTAAGTGAAGTAAGAGACAAATACTGTATGATTTCACTTACATATGGAATCTAAAAAACAAAAAAGCAGAAACAGACCCATATAAACAGAACAAACTGATAGTTCCAGAATGGGGGCAGCACGAAATGGGTAAAGGGGGAGTGGGAGATGCAGGCTTCTTGTTATGGAATGAATAAGTCATGGGGGTGAAAGGTACAGCATAGAAAATAGGGTCAGTGGTATTAGAATAGCTTTGTATGGTGATAGACGGTAGCTACACTTGTGGTGAGCATAGCATAATGTATAGATTCTGTGGAATCATTATCTTATACACCTGAAGCTGATGCAGCATTGTGTGTCAACTGTACTTCAATTAAAAATAAATAAATTTTTAAGATGATGTATCTCCCTCGTTCATTACTAGAATAAGATCTATAGCTCATAAGGGTTATTTCTAGGGAGGATGCCTTAGATAAGGGATTCTGTCCCTTCTCTGTTGTATATACTGGTATGTTGAATTTTTTATGGTGAACGTTTTTACTTTTGTAGTTAGAAAAATAATTTTAAAATTTTATATTTGTGTAACCATAGCCATATTATTTCTTTGAATAGCTTATTGGTGATTTATATTTACATTAGGTTTCTATGTATTTTTTTTTAAATCATATTCTTTTGCCTTCTTCAAAATTTATACAGGTCCCAAAGGCAAACAATTAGAAGGAACTGAATGTCCACTCCATGTTGTTCATCCACCCACTGGGGAAGAATTTGCTCTGGGTTGTGGAGTGTGCAGAAATGCTCACACTTTTTAGAACACTCAGATTCCTTTGTCTACAGAGAAAAAGTTGCCTTCATCCCCCAAGTGGATGTGGTAAAGTTTAAACTCTGCTCAGGATAAGGACGGGACCATTTTTACATCCATGAAAATGAACCATTCACAGTGCAAGAAGGATGCCAAATACCATGTACATAATTCTTGCTGTGGAAACTTTCCCCATTCTTTCAGTTCATCTTCTTTTGAACCAAGACATCAAACTTGTGAGGTGTTTGCATGTGGCCATTACCGTCATTGGCCTGTGAAGCATTGAACATTTATAGATAATTGATATAAAAGAATCGCCATGCCCATGGACTAAGAATGATGCTGGCTTTCAAGCAAAAAAGAAAAATAATCATTGTTTATTGTATACTGCCTTTTTGTAATCCTGTATAATTGCATCAAGGGTGGGGATGAAAAGAGGAATATTCTGGTTTATTTCCTAGACTGTTATTTAAAAAAAAAAATTGTGTTAGGACTGGCATATAAATGTAATAAGTATCACACTGTATATAAAAATATCAATGTTTGTCCTGTATAAGAATTACTAAATTACAAATGCAGTTTCATTTAAACTTCTAGGTTACGTTGAGCCTGAAATTTTAATGAAGTGCAATACGGAGTGTGCCTCATTATCTTGCAGCTGTAAACATATTGGAATGTACATGTCAATAAACCACTGTACATTTTTATACAGTGATAAAGTCTGACAATTGTGTGAGCTATTGCTTCAGAAACAAAATGTAAATACCTTTAAGATCTTAAGAATCCATCCAAATTCACTAACATAGCACAAAGATGACTTTCATAACTCTTAGGGAAAAGAAGAGTAGTAATGAAGTACATTTTGGAATCTTAAACACTGGGAAGAACATATAAATATGTATGTTAATAAACAGACATATGCCAAAGACAGGAAAAGAAAACATTTAGGAAATTGACCAACCCCCATCATACTAACCAGGCCCTCATTAAACTTTTATGAAGTAATCAACAAAATTACTAGGCTTTTTTTTTTTACAGACTACAGTGTGTTTCTATAGATCTTTTTTTACAGTTAATTCATGAAATTGACAAACTGTTGATTTATGAGTCATCATAAATCAGGTTATATTTATTTCATGAGAATGACAAAAGTTTTAATCAGTTTTGTTCTACATTCCCACCATTGAAAATGTATAAATCGATTTGTTAATGTTTGCTTTGAAGAAACTTGAAAAGATCAAATCTGAACACACATAACAGAGAATCTGCTAATAAATTTCATAAACATGTCCAAGTCCTATGCTTCAGGATTTAGGAAAAACTGTTGTTAGCACTGGTTTTTATTTTTTTTGTTGTTGGGAGAGGAGTAGGTAAGAAGCCATTTGAGCTCCATCTTGAAGAATAAGTAGTATTTCAAGAGGCAGAGAAAGGCATTAGGAAAAATAGGTAAATAGAAAATTCTTAAATGTAATAGAACAGTGTGAGTAGGGGCACCTAGTGGCTCAGTCATTAAGTGTCTGCCTTCAGCTCAGGTCATGATCCTGGGCTCCTGAGATCCAATCCCACGTCAGACTCCCTGCTCAGCAGGGAGCCCACTTCTCCCTCTCCCTCTGCACCTGCTTGTGTGCCCTCTCTCTCAAAATAAATTTTAAAAAAATAAGATCAGTATGAATAGTCTAACTCCTGATGTTGGAGACTTTACTGCCAAAAAACACAAAAACCTGAAGATCACAAAGACTAATCTCTTCACGATGCAGTTTGTGAATCCGCTGTTTGTGCAAGCTCATGGGCTTCCTGAGCAAAGAAGAATTCTGAAGTAGTACAGAAGGTCCCCCTTCATCTAAATAAGATACATCTGATCCATCAGAGATTACCCAAACTCTGTTTGTGTTGGGTGATGGTGCCTCAGAGCCACAAGAAATTTGTAATTGCCCCAATGTGTTTGAAATCAGGAGCAATCTGTTGTCCTTGAGGGCACTACTGGTGGTCCCAAGCCAAGGTGAAGGGTTGCAGGCAGAAGTAATCCAATTTCAACCTCCAGAATACCTTGGATTAACATTTCATGAAGAAATCTTGATGCCTTAAGCAGAAAAGCATTCTGAAGGCATTCACATGTTTATATCCACAAATGGCCATTTGGGACTTGCTTCCTGTGTTCAAAAAAGATTCCAGAACCTTCAGGGCAACACAGTCTTTTTCTTCAGAACATGTCATTCTGCCTTGAGGATGTTGGGCAACAGGCATCAGGAAGGGATGACCATTCAGCCCCAGGGTCTGTCTCTTAGGACCTGCTTAGGAAGCTCCGTGTCTCCTTTTCCAGCCCTCAGCTATGATGATAACCTGGTCTCTGGCCTAGGCCTGTGGAAAAAGTCTGAGAGCACAGGCTCAGGACTGGCTTTAAATTTTTCCAGAAAACCTGAAGTAAGGGCACCTGGTTAAGCATCTGCCTTCAGCTGAGGTCATGATCCTGGAGCCCTGGGATCAGGATTGAGCCCTACATCCCACTCTTTGCTTAGCGGGGAGCCTGCGTCTCCCTCTGCCCCTCCCACCACTTGTGTGCTTGCTCGCTCGCTCTCTCAAATAAAATCTTTTTTTTTTTAAGATATTTGTTTATTTGACAGAGAGATCACAAGTAGGCAGAGAGGCAGGCAGAGAGAGAGAGGAGGAAGCAGGCTCCCCACTGAGCAGGGAGCCCGATGCAAGGCTCGATCCCAGGACCCTGAGATCATGACCTGAGCCGAAGGCAGAGGTTTTAACCCACTGAGCCACCCAGGTACCCCTCTCTCAAATAAAATCTTAAAAAAGAAAGCCCAGAATAGGTGCAGAACTGTGATGGAAATAAAAGGAGACAGGAAACTAATGAGGTGCTTGAGTAGAATGAACCATCTCAAGTTAGTTAATATTCTAGAAATCAAAAGGATAAAACTTACCATAATTTATGAGAAAAGTATTTTTAATCCTATCCCAAGCATCCCAAACAAGAGAACATAACTAGGAATAAGTTATGGCAAAGCACAGAAGGGAAATGCCTTTTTTTTTTTTTTTTTAAGATTTTATTTATTTGACACAGAGAGAAAAATCACAAGTAGGCAGAGAGGCAGGCAGAGAGACAGGGAGAGGAGGAAGCAGGCTCCCCGCCAAGCAGAGAGCCCGATGCGGGCCTCGATCCCAGGACGCTGAGATCATGACCTGAGCCGAAAGCAGAGGCTTTAACCCACTGAGCCACCCAGGCGCCCGAAGGGAAATGCCTTTGCATGGATCTGTCTCAAGCACACTGCACAAAGAAAAAGGCACGAAACAGCAGAATCACAATAGCAGGTGTTAGGGAATCTGGAAAGAAACTTGCTCTCCTCTTATATTTTCAGGCCTAGGAAAAGCCATTTTTAAGCAGTTTTCTGGCCAGACTGTTGAAGTCAGTCCTTATCAATAAGCTTATTTGAAAAATACATGCAGTATTCTCTGTTAACTTTTCATTCATAACAGGTGTTGATTTGCCTTCTTTTTCAGATTTTCAGCCCCAACGTCTCTCTCTACTTTGTCACTGAATTCCACCTGTAGATAGTCACATGTGTTTCCGGCAGTGACTGTCTGATGGGACATGGCAGCTCATTTTCCTGAAAACCGCCAGCAGGACCTAAAGGAGTGCTGAAACTGAAGCCAGCAGGCTTGAGTTCGAGTCCTACCTCTGCCTGAGTTTTGCCTGTGCAAACTGAGTAAACCACTCACCCTTCTTCAGTCACAATGTCTTAGAAACAATAATACATAATTAAGTTGAATGAGAAAGTATTTATACAAGCACTTCATCCCACAATAAAGTAGTATTTGAAAGTGAAGAGTAATGGAGAAAAGAACATTTATTCAACACTTTCTAAATGGCAGACACCAAATTATAGGCCTTTCATTTAATCCAGCAATTCTGAAGGATATAACATTATTAATCTCATTTTATGACTTTAAAGGCTTAGAGAAGTTTAACGACCTACACTGGATTCCAGCTACTCTAATCTAGATTTAGCTGGAAAAAACCTGAGATGTGGGGCACCTGGGTGGTTCCATCGGTTAAGCGTCCGGCTTGGTTTCGGCTCAGGTCATGATCTCAGGGTTGTGGAATCAAGCCCCACATCAGGCTCCACACTCAGCTCGTGGAGTCTGCTTGAGATTCTTTCCCCCTCTGCTACTCCCCTTTCCTGTTCTTGTGCACTCTCTCTCCCTCTCTCTCTTTCTCTTTCTCTAAAATAAATTAATTAAATCTTAAAAACAAACAAAACCTGAGATGTGAATCCAGTTCTTTTTGTCTCTAAAACCCAAGCTCTTTCTACCACATCATTGTATTGCTATTACATCACCCACAGTTTCAATGAAGAGAAGTAACCGGACACTTGGAGTATGGACAAAGTTACAAAGGGAACATGACAGTATCTGCCTCAAGAAGCAGGCTAGATCTGGAGGTACGCAGCTTGGATCCTTGCCAGGAGCCCCCCTACATCAAGGAGGCAGTTAGCTGACAGCCTCCAGCTGCAGCACCTGTGAGATCTGCCACAGCACTTGGTCCAAAGCCACATTCTCCCCAGGGAAGTCCCAGCCAGTGGCGGGGGTATGGGGTGCTAGGACCTGGCCATTTCTGCCCAAGGAAGCACTCCTTTCCGGGCAATCTGCACCAGGACTCCGGGGCCAGCCGAGAACTGCCCAGGGCAGCGCTGCAGTCAGTGGCTTTTTCCACCTGACCTTCCTCTCTCTACCTTCTTATAGATGCCAAACCTGCATCACAGTCTGATGGCCTTTCCTACCTGCTGCCCCCTCATCCCTTCATCCTTCATAGGCACTATGCCAAACGGACTTCCTGCCCTTCTAACTTTATTTTGTTTCCCAGAGGACCTGACCGACCAACACAGGAGGAAAATACATTTTAAATGACTTACTTATGGTGTCTGCATTTCACAAATGTTGCAAGGTACCTTAGAAGAAATTCAGAGACTATAAAATATAAATACTGAAGGGAGTTACAGTGAAGAAAAATTATGAAAAGAAATCCCAGGTTAGAGATGAGTGTCCAGTAAGTAACCATACAGTCTTGCATAGTTGGTGGAGAACAGGCAGGCCATCAGCTTTGAGATAAGTTTCTTAGCTAACAAAGCAAGGCAGTGAACATGTTCAGGTGCAACTTACAATGTCCATTACCCCCAAAAAGCAAAGTGCAGGTGTTGAGCCTAGTCTTGAAGCATGGATAAACTTCGACAAACAAAAGTAGGAAAAAGCATCCCAGGGAGAGAGTATGGTAAGAACTAAAGCAATGACGTGTTCCTCTGAGGTGGAAGTAAGCTGTTTTGTTTTGTTAATTCATTTAATAAATATATGAGTGCCATTCTATATCTACAGTTGACAGTACATACTCATGAGGATGGAGCTGGGTTCCCAACTCCTTAGTAACCATGATTTACACACGAAGGTGCCTGATGAGTTGGTGAGTAAATAAATCTGTGTGATGTGCTATGCCAAGTGCCAAGGATAAGACAGTCACAGAACACTGACAAAAACAGCTAAATAATGTTGTTAAGAACTAGAATCAAGGTTTCCTAACAATAAGAACATTTGTGGAGGCACCTGGGTGGCTCTGTCAGTTAAGCGGCTAACTTCGGCTTAGGTCATGTTCTCGAGGTCCTGGTATGGAGTCCCATGTGGAGCCCCTCCAGGAGCCCTTGTGTCAGGCTCTACGCTCAGTGGGCAGTCTGCTTCTTCCTCCCTCTCTGTCCCTCGAGACCTTACAGTAGCCAAACACTGCACTGCTGCACAGTGGAGCAGGTGGTAGGCAAATGACAGCCCTCCAAAGATGCCTGTGTCCCAACCCCCAAGAGATGTGAACACGCTGCTTTGTGTGGCAGAAGAGACTCTGCAGATGTGATGAAGGGCACAGACCTTGAGATGGGGAGATTATTTGGGATTAATCCAGCAGGCCCAATGTAATCACAAGAGTCCTAACATGGGAAAAGGAGGCAGGAAGATCAAAGCCCGAGAAGGAGAGGTGGTGACAGCAGCAGAGCTCAGAGATAGAGACTGGAAGACCCTCCATTGTTTGGCTTTGAAGAGGGAGGAAGGGGCCAGCAACCAGGGAGTGTAAGCAACCTGTAGATGCTGGAACAGGGAAGGAGACATTTTCTGCTAGAGTCCCTCGAAGGAAGGCAGCTCTACCAGTGCTTTGATTTTAGCCCACCTGGACTTCTGACCTCCACCACTATATACATTAGTAAATGTGTATTGTTTTAAACCACTAAGTCTGGGGTAATTTCTTACATAAGCAGCAGGACACAAATACAAGGGGCTTTGTGCGTGTTATCACACTTTCATCTTCCACAAACCCATGCACAACTGTTTTCCTTTGGCAGATGAGACAACTGAGCCTCAGTTAAAAATTAGCCCCAGGTTTTGCAAAGACAGTCCTAAAAGACAAAGAATTGAAAATATCTAAATTACTTTTAAATTGCTCAACAATTGAAATATAATAGTTGAGGTATACTGGGTTAAATAAAATATATTATTAAAATTAATTTTACCTATTCCTTTTTACTTTTTTTTTTTTTTTTGGAGACAGACACACAATGAATAGCAGCGGTGGGGAGGGCAGGGGGAGAGGTAGAGAGAGAATCTTAAGCAGGCTCCACACAGAGTCCGATGGTGGGCTCCCTCTCATGACCCTGAGTTCATGACCTGAGCTGAAATCAAGAGTCAAATGCTCAACTGACTGAGCCACCCAGGTGCCCCCCTTTCTACTTTTTTTTGTAAAAAATGTGCTTTCGAGAAAATTTTAAATTACACATGTGACTTGTATATATTTCTAATAAACAGTACTGGCCTACAATCTCATTCTCAACACTTTAGTTTTTCACCTGTCTTTGGATTTTTTTTGAGCAAAGACATGAGTTTTAGGAAGATCATGCAGGAAACGAGTCAGAAAGTGACTTGAAGGACAAGGTTCTCATTACTTCCTTCGAGAAGCCTGCAATCTAATCCTTGATAAGGTTAAAATAGAGAAGATGAAATGGTTTAATTAGGCTAATCTGGCAGAGATGGAGGTACATACCGGAATAACCCAGAGAAATGGTGTTGCTGAGACAAGATGCCATGGAGGAGTGGGTGTCCTCACCAGTGGAGCTTGAACCTGTCATAAGAATAGCAGAGGTGTAGCTAACATTTCCTGACCGTTTACCGTATCCCTGCGACCGACCATAGGCTTTACATACGTTAACTCATTTAGATCTAATGACAATTCTGTGTGGTAGGTGATAGTATTGCTATTATTATCTTTGCAACCACCAATCTTCTTGTAGAGAGTGGAGGAGAAAAATGAGAAGAGGAAGAAGGAAGAGGAGGAAGAGGAGAAAGAAGATATAGAGGAGGTGGAGGAGGAGGAGGAGGAGGAGGCCCAACACTAGCTACACTAGTTCCTCCTGCGTTTTACTAACAGATTTCCTGTTTTCTGTGAAAAGGTTTCCCATTCCTTGTGGGACTTGTGAAACTGGTGAGTCATAGAAGCACACTGTATAATTTGGGTCCTCTGGCCCATAAGCAAACTCACTTATGCCTGTCTTCTTGTCACCATCCTACTCACCTCTTAAGACTCTCCCCTCCCCTGCAACATCTAACTGCACATCTACTCCCCAGGACAGATTTCTTTTAGTCACAGCATGGCTCAAGTCCAAACACTGCTCCGTATAATATGAACATAAGCCCTGTCCCGTCCCATTCTTTCATTCTTCAGAGAAACATTTACTGAGCCAGAAGCTGTTGTAGGGGCCTAGGATCTGTGAGCAAAACAGACTGAGATTCTCATTTTCCTAGCTCTTATATTCTAGTGAGGGAAGCAGACATTAAACTACAGACATAGAGGGCACCTGGGTGGCTCAGTGGGTTTTAAACTTCTGCCGACAGCTCAGGTCATGATCCCAGGGTCCTGGGATCAAGTTCCACATCAGGCTTCCTGCTCAGTGGAGAGGCTCTTTCTCCCTCTACCCCTCCTCCCTGCTCATACTCTAAGTAAATAAATAAAATCTTAAAAACAAACAAACAAACAAACAAAAACATGGCCTGAGCCAAAGGCAGACACTTAGCTGGCTGAGTGACCCAGGAACCCTGAGAGAGAGAGAGAATCCTAAGCCAGCTTCATGTTCAGCACAGAGCCTAATGGAGGGCTCAATCTCACAACCCTGAGATTATGACTTGAGCCAAAATCAAGAGTCAGGCGCTTAACTGACTGAGCCACCCAGGCGCCCCAAGGAATAATTATTTTAAAATTAGATGACTATGAAAAACAAATGAGAAATCTGGGGACTGGGATTTTCAATTTCAGTTTATAGTTGGTATAAACTCTAGATTGGAGGCCAAGAGAAAATCAGTAAGTTAAAAGATAATATGTAATGTAGCAAAGAGAAACAAAGAGAAAAATATGAAAGGGCAGTTAAAAGACATAGAAAACGAATTAAGAGGAATGAGCATGCAGTCCATAAGACCAAAGGGATGGATCGAAGGGAAAGAACTATCTGAAGAGACAGTGACATATAGGGGACGGGAGATGAGTTTGCAAGAGGAGTTGTTACCCATGGGGTGCCTGGGTGGCTCAGTCAGTTAAGTGTATGCCTTTGGCTCAAGTCATGATCCAGAGTCCTGGGCTCTAGCACCATGTTGGTCTCTCTGCTCAGCAGGAGCCTGCTTCTCCCTCTCCCTGTCGCTCCCCCTGCTTGTACTCTCTCTCTGACAAATAAATAAATAAAATCTTTTAAAAAACTAATTAATTTAATTTAATTTAAAAAAGAGAGAGAGAAGTTGCAACTCAGATCCCTGCATAAAGCAGGAATTTTGAAGATCTTGATCCTTTTCAAGGAATATCTATCCCAGGCCACAGGGAGATAAACAATCAAGTAACCTGTTTTAGCTTGAGCTCTAGGTTAGGAAAAAGAAAAAAAGAAAAAATTCTCTTTCTGAGAGTTCATGACCATGGGCCTGCCCTCACACAGGTTGGAGCCTGAATTTATACTGTCATGACCCAAGAACCCAGGAGTCAAGAAATTATGATAAAAAGTTGTTCCAGGCTAGTAATACCCTGCACCACTTAGCAGAAGTGAACACAAAAAGCCTCTAGAGTGACACCCCCTCAACCAGGGTACACAGGATTCCTACACCTAAAGCTTCACAGAAGATGAACTCACAATCCAAAATCATAAAATACATGAATAACAACGCACCATGAACAAACATTTACAAAAATCAAGATTAGACCCCCAATCATTTCATGCAATTAAAATGATTAAAGAAAAAAAGAGAAAGACTTAAAAACAAGAGAAAAGAACAAGAAAGTTCAAGCAGATGTGAAAAAGAACCAAGTGTAACTTTTAGAAACAAAAAATACAGGGAGAGATTGGCTTAACGGGAAGCTATACTGATCTGAAGAGAGAATTAGTGACTTGGAAGACATAACTGAGGAAATCACAAAGATTTCAATACATAGAAATAAAGATATAAAAATATGAAATTAAGAGATAGGGAGGCGATCCTCTCAAGCAGAATAATTCCCAATAATTTCTGCAGACATTCCCCTCCCTCACGGAGATGGAATTTAACTCTCCAACCCTTTAGTATGCTCTGTGCTTTGTGATTTCCTTCCAAACTGTATAGTATGGAAATAGAGGTGTAAAAAGTACTTTTGTAGTGGAGCAAGTTGACCTCACCCTGATGAATGTCAACATCAAGAGGGATTAAGTCATTTTGACAACAGGTAGCCTTGATATGATATGATGAGAATGGTACTTTATACATTTGTGATCTTTCTCCCAAACAATCCTACCCTCAGTCTAATCATGAGAAAAACAAGAGACAAACCCTAATTGTGGAACATTATACAAAATACTGAATCCTAGGGCAGTACTCCTAACTGTGAAAGTCAAAGGAATAATTGTAATAGTGTCTTAGGAGCGACTCAACATAACCTAGTCTATCTTAACCAGTGGAGGGTCAAAGTAGGTGTGGAGGTGGGAAGAGTCTATCCCTGGCAGAGGGGATACACTGTAGAGAATTTAAAAACAGTAATAATGCTGATAAATGTGGGTTTGCTTTTTATTATCACATGTATTGGCAACTCTAAACAAGGTTGGTAAGAAAAGATTCTGTGCTGGAGCAAACTACTCCACAGCCACCCTCTTCCTTCCCCTTCAGTGGCACTGATCTTGACTAATACAACTGACAAATGTAAGTAAGTGTTGACTGGTTTAAAAATAAGCACAAGTTCCAAAAGACAAGTTCCAAAAAAGTGAAATAAAATCATTAAAAAACAGTAACAGGGAAGGAGAGGGAGCATTCAACAGGTGAAATGTGTCAAGATCCTTGTCTTGTTTAGGGGGAGAACAGACTGTGAAAAGGATTTTAAAAGAAACCACGATTGGAGTTTGAGAGTTTGAATGCAATACAATATATCCCAGTTATGTTTGGTGAATTGGTTTAATGCGCTTTGTCAATCATTTATACTGTTAAACTCGCTTAAACTACATGGGCCTGATTTGATTTACCTGTTTTTCTTCCATTAATAATTATCATTGCCTGTCTTAATCCTATTGTCCTTCATCATTCAGTCACTGAGCAACCTAAAAAAATGTTGCCCTCAGGTACATCCACATAATTATGTTTCTAGAGACTTTGTTCCGTTTGACCCGAAGATCAGATAACCAGGCCCCCAACAAAGAACCGCTGGCATTTTCCCACACTGAATCTTAATGTAATTTAACACCTAATTTCCAAGTTTGAATTCTGGGGACGGATAGAAGAGAGTGTTCTCGCTGGTTACCACCGCTTCCAGGCTCTTACACATGGGTCAGATCACGGAGAAGACGTCTTGGGGTGAAAAATAACTTTCTTTTTATTTTGGAGGGAGGCGAGAGAGATGGTGCATGATTCAAGGTATGATTTTGTACTAAGGACATTTCTACCTTTAAGAAAACCCATGATCTAAAAATCCAAACTTTTAAAACAAGCTAAGCAGGTAGCACTTAGACACAAAGACCTGGACTGACGCAAGATTTCACCTGTAGGTTATCTTTTAAATAACCATCTCCTCTTTTATACTTTCTCATTGTGTTTCAGAGAGCTGTTTTCAAATTTCAGGAGTCTATCTACTTTATAAAGGTGGCTTTTAACAAGTAGTAACTCTGATGACCAAAAGCGTTTTTAGAGAAATCGGAAAATACAAATATTTTAAATTTAATAATCACTTGTAATCCCAACGTTATCACTGCCAACCATTCTTCCCTGATTCCTCGCGGCTTTTAAAAACGCCTTCTGTATCTATGCTGCGTGTCAGTTTTCAGGACCTACATTTAACCCCTCGGCTTCCGCGGCGCAGGCGAGGCCTTCCAAGCCCGGTCCGGCAGCGCGGAGGTGTGTCCCGCACCGCGGAGGTGTGTCCGCCGTAATCAGTTACAGTTTACCTTTGGGCCGCGAACCGGCTGTGGAGTTACAGCTGGCTGCGGAGACGTCCCTCCTTTCTCCCTTACTGCTCCACCTCTCTCAGCCTTCCAGCCTCAACCGCAGATAGTTGTTTAGCCATCTAGCTAGCTCCAGCCCTCCCACACTGGCTTCAAAACAAAACAATCCTCTAAAAGTAGCGGCAGCGTCTGGGGGAGGAAGACCGACGACTCTCCCGCAAGCTGGAGGCGGAGGGCCCCAGCTGCACGGACCGTGCGCGCTCCCGGCGGGCACGGCCCACTCCCGCCTTCCGCGGCCCTCCGCGGGCGCGCCCCGGCGGACACGCTCCCGCCCCCTCGGGCGGAGACGCGCCAGGGAAAGCGCGCGGCCGCGAGCCTCGGGCGCCATTTTGGAGTCGCCGTCTGGGCCGACGCGGTGGGGGCCGACGCGGTGGCCGCGGTTCGCTGAGGGAGTCTTTCGCGGCGACAAGGGGTCCCGGAAGGAAGACGCGGACCGCGCGGGACTGAGAAACGAGGGTTCTCCCAGGGCAGCCAGAGCCGCAAAGGTGGAGCCGGACTGGCGCCCGCCGCGGGACCAGAGCCTCGGATGCGGGCGGAGCGCGGCGGGCCGCGGCGGCGGGAGCGCGAAGCGGGGCTCCCGGGAGCCCTCATGTGAGAGCCGCGGGACCATCCGCCGCCGCCGTCCCCGGAGCCCGGGGTGGTGTGTAGGGGAAGCCGCCCCCGGCAGCAGGTAACGGCGGAGGGGCAGGGCCAGACCCCCCTGTGACGGCGGGGGTGGGGTCCGTCCGCCGACCTTCGTGGGCGGCAGGGCGGGTGGGGGCGCGGGGTCCCGGGCGCGTGCTCGGCGCCCCGCGGGAGCGTCGGGTGGGGCGCGGCGCCCAGACCTTGGAGCCTGCCTGGGGGCGTTTCCCCGCGACGCCTGCTTCAGCCCATGTCAACAAGGCGTGGTGCGTGTGCGGGCTCGGGGCCGCTGTCGCCCGCTTTTATTATCCTTGGTAAGGATTGGTGACAGGCATCGTCGAGCTTGCGCTGTGCCAGGCTCTTCCCGGCGTGGGCGGTGCCGGTGCTTGTAGCTTGAAAAACGAGGGGCGTGAAGATGTCAAACAGACTGTCCTGGGTAGAGCGCGTGAGAAATGTCAGGGAGAGCCAATCCGCGGAGGTGGCGCAGGAGGAGGGGACGCTCGGGCCCCGTAGCCAAGTGGAAAACTTGGTCAACTTGTGAGGTGCAGCTTCGCGCCAGCCTTAGGCGTGGGCAGCGATTCAGGGGGAGTTACAGACGGAGATGAGGAAGCAGCCTATTAAATGACCTGCGTCTCCAAGCTTAGAGGTTAGATTATCATTATTTTGTTGCTGATGATACCCAATCCAGTGGCCCAGATCTTTTAGCCTTTTTTTCCCTCCTTCTTTTGAAATATTTATAAAAATGCCATCCACTCCTAGTTTCCTACAAATGACCGCTGCACACATTTTCACCACCACACTCTTCTACCATTTAGTTCTGAGAATTAATCTCTTCCCACTGTTTTTTTCTTGTATTCCAGCCAAAGAATGCAAATTTTGATATTTGACAAAGCAGAACGCTAATGGAAAGGGGATGTGATGCCAAAACAGGCTTTTTAGAGCTCAGTACAAATAGGGTTTTAAAATTACTACATGCACAGCTTACTAAAAGTGCTTAATACAAATGGTGGACACACAGCTGAGTGTTCTCAGCTCTTCTTCTAATGAACCAGTTTACTGCTTCCTTCAGAGTGTATGGAAATGTCAATAGTTCAGTAACTCCCTGTGCTGCTCAACTGGTCTGTAGTTTTTCCTCATTAGTGTTTTTGGTTTTGTTTTGTTTTGACTTTCCTTTGGTGCATCATGGTAATATCAGTCCCAACCAAATGTTCTTGGGTCCTAAGCTGCATGATTATTTGGGGCCTGGAGAAGTTGCAGTTTGAAATGGAACTGCTGGAGCCCTGTAGAAGCCTGATTTTGGTGCTCTGCAAGGTGTCATTGACATTTATTGTCCATCTTTCTCCTCTGCACTCCTGTTCAAATATAAGAGGTATTTTCTCTTTGACTAAAAGAAGGAGATAAATACTCTACTGATGTAAATTTTTTGCAGACTGGTGGATGCTCTAAATTGTTTAACTTTCGGGCGCCTGAGTGGCTCAGTGGGTTAAAGCCGCTGCCTTCGGCTCAGGTCATGATTCCAGGGTCCTGGGATCGAGGCCCACATCGGGCTCTCTGCTCAGCGGGGAGCCTGCTTCCTCCTCTCTCTCTCTGCCTACTCGTAATCTCTCTCTCTGTCAAGTGAATAAATAAAATCTTTAAAAAAAATTATTAAAAAAATAATAAATAAATAAATTGTTTAACTTTCTATACAGCAGAGCTTCATATGTAAATAGATTTAATAAAATACCTTTGGAAGCAATATAAATTTCTGCATGAGTAAATGAGATCATCTTGGAAAAGATTGACATTTAAAAATTTTATTAGGTGCCTACAGTGTTCTTTTATTTTCATGCATGAATGAAAATAATACAGAGAACCATTTTTTTAAAGATTTTATTCATTTATTTGACAGAGAGAGAGATCACAAGTAGGCAGAGAGGCAGCACAGAGAGAGGAGGAAGCAGGCTCCCTGCTGAGCAGAGATCCTGATGTGGGGCTCCATCCTAGGACCCTGAGGTCATGACCTGAGCCGAAGGCAGAGGCTTTAACCCTCTGAGCCACCCAGGCACCCCCAGAGAACCATTTTTATCAGCATTTGGCCTTGCATTTTTTTCTATTGCTATATATACTATAATTCTGACATATTAAAGACTTTTCGTTCAGCTGTTCATGAACTAATAAGTGCTTGAAATATACTTTGGTGATCATACAGTCTTATACCTAGACCAAGAGATACTATTTCTCAGTGTTGCTTATATCTTTTTTATGTAACCTTTTTTCTCCTCTCAATTTGGAAAGGTATTGAAACATACTTAAAACAAGGTTGTGGTGACAAAGGAAAGTACCTATTGTTAGCATTAGCAAAGCATTAGCCAAGATAATTGTGTAAATAAGGCTCTCATTTTATTTTTGTTTATACATCCCTATATTCTAAAGTAAAATGAATCATTCCATCTGTAAGTTGAATAATTAGGGTTTTAGAAGATTTTCTCCAGAAGGAGGCAATCAGCATTGTATAATGAGTAGAAATTATAAAGACAGCTTTATTCTTTTTTGAATTGCTGCATCTCAAAATTATGATTAGTTTTAGGCAGTCAGAAGAGAAATTATAAGCCAAATTATGAGTTTGCTGGGTAACAGACTCTCTGTTCTTTGACCCAAATTTTCTATGCTAAAATTAAAGTAAGCCTCCAGGATAAGGTAGAACTGAAAAATGGGTCATAATGACAGTGTTACCTCAACCTCTAGTGGGACATTATTACTAGAAGAGGTTTTTTTTTTAATATATATTAAAGATTATATTGTAGATTATACTACCTTTTCTCTAAACACATTCAAAAATGTATTCTTAGATTCACACAAGTTTTGTTCTTCGATAAAACTACCCTCTTGCTATCACTTCTGTTTTCTCCTTTCCTCTCCCCTTGCTGGTGGTTTACTTTAACTCACATAGTTGGAAGTAGGATCAGTGAGGAATGTAGTTCATTTATTGCGTATGGGCTAAGACCTCCTGGGCAGATTTTTAATGACATGAAGGCCAGGGGCCTTTGCCATTTTGTTTCCTTCCAGTTTTGCTGGCTGCTGGATAGAGTCTACAGAGACATAGTTGGTTAAGAGTCATGCATATGCACATCCTTCATCCCACACAGAAATCAGAAATTCTCATACATTCATATGCCAGAAGAAGGGAGTTGGAGCCACAAACCCTTCTTTCCAAAAGCTGTGACTCCAAATCCAAACCACTACCCTGCCAGAACTATTCTCTAGAGATATGTTGCAGGCCTAAACTAATAGGGGTGCTAGTGATTGGTCTGCACTTACCCCCTTTAGTTTGGAGCCTGCAGTACTTATTTTTCAGGTTTTTTTGTTATTTTTACAAATAACAAAATAAGACCTTTTTATCTGATTACAGTGTAATTCATTGACATTAAAAGAAATGTGTATAATGTGGAGAAACACATAATGTTGGCAAAACAAAATTCACCTGCAATGCCACCACTATTATAATTCCATCACTATATTATTAATATAATAGAATACGGTATAATCCCACTTATTATAGTTACATTAATGTGATAAATCTTCCAGTGTGTATTTCTTACATAAGTATGTGTTCTTGCACTTTCTCACACATACTTCATTTGTCACACACTGTAATGTCTTTAATGCTGTACTGCTTTCTTATACTTGAGTTCAACATTCTCTATCTCCTTTCAAGCCCTAATATATTTATTTCCTCACAAGAACCGTGTGTGTTATTATCCCCACTTTACAAGCAAGTGTACAGGAAGGTTATTTGTTCAAGGCCACATAACCAGTGAGAAGTAGAGCTATAGTTCAAACCCAGGGAGCTTGATTCCAGAGCCCATTCTCTTAATCATGCTACTATTTTGCGACAAAGATTATTTTAAAGAAGCAAATGGAATGAAGGTAGTACATATACGCAGAATAAAACATACCTAGTTCAGAAATACAGCTTAGGGTAAACATTGTAATAGTAACTGATGCGTTGGAAGAAGAAACCATATTTTGGACCAAACAATGCATAATAGGGGTGGATTTGCTCATTTTAAGCAGAGATGGGGTCTGATAGTAACGCATATCACAGACTATTCAGTGTAGAAAGATCTGTTGGCTACTTAATTCAGATCCTTTCTAGAGGTTCTTGGGACTGTGGTCTCCTTGAATTTAAGAACTCAAATACAGCAGGTATCCTTAGGTGACTTCTAAGAAACCTTTGGAAAACCTAAGAAAACTTTGGAAAACCTTTGTCACTGTAGATTCTTTTTTATATTCCTTTTAGTTGACTACAGTTTTTGAAATACAGTTCTTGGTTTAGTTTCAAAGTCATGATACTTCCCCTCCCCCAAGTAGTACAGTATAAACACCGATGTTTAAAAACACCTGTATAGGGCTCTCTCTCTCTGTCAAATAAATAAATAAAATCTTTAAAAATAAATAAAAACACCTGTATAGAATTTGTAAAATAACAGTTGGTCTCCACTGGCATTTTTCATTCTATTTTGTTTTGATATTCTCCTTGAATTACTGGTTCTTTCTGCATGTTTGTGTTTCTTTTATGAACATATAGATGCATCTCAGTGTCAGAATGAGTATTGGATTTATTTTTATTCAAAGGTTAAGTATGAAAAAAAATGATGCATTTTTCTGAATAGGATGAAACGAGGAGGAAGAGATAGTGACCATAATGCATCAGAAGAAGGTACTGCAGAGAAATCTAAGAAACTGAGGACTACAAATGAGCATTCTCAGACTTGTGATTGGGGTAATCTCCTTCAGGACATTATTCTCCAGGTGTTTAAGTATTTGCCTCTTCTTGACCGGGCTCATGCTTCACAAGTTTGCCGCAGCTGGAACCAGGTATTTCACATGCCTGACTTGTGGAGATGTTTTGAATTTGAACTGAATCAGCCAGCTACATCTTACTTGAAAGCCACACATCCAGAGCTGATCAAACAGATTATTAAAAGACATTCAAACCATCTACAATATGTCAGCTTCAAGGTAATACTTTAAATCCTTTTTTTTAAAGCATATTTTGTTTTGGCTTTTTTGTCCTAAACCAATATGTCTTCCTCTGTCTTTAAAATATTACCTTTTTAGAGAAAGTTCTCAAAGATTGAGAATTACAGAATACATCGGAAGCTGTCAGAAATAATTATATTTGAGCTAAATTACTCCACTGAATCGTAATTATTGATAATTTTTTAAAAGAACAGTAGCAACTGCTAAATAAGCATAAATCATTTACCAAAGCTGACAGTCACATTGCATTATTGTTGATTTGAAGAAAAAGAAAAATAAGAAATGTGGAGATTATGATTGACTAAAACTTAATTGCTGTTACTACTTAATAGGGACTGAATTCTGCTAATTGATGGCTTTATGATAGGAGTCTTCAAAGAAAAAGGATACAGAAATATTATTTAAAATGTTCAGATGAATGTATTTTAGAGAGAAATAGGAAAAGGTGTGTGGAAGAATGGCAAAGAGAACTGTTTCTTTTTCATTGCCAGAAGGGACATACTGGAATTCATGCAGTAATGAGAGAAATGAAGTTGGGTGGCTTTTTGAGATGTCTAGAATAGTTTTAGGAATCACAGTGGTTTATACGAGTACAGAGGCTTATAATGTTTTGTTTTGAGGATGAATAATGGAATGTAGACCTATTTACTAAACCTTTAGCATACCTGACAGTTGTTGAAAAGTAACACATTGAATTCCTGATTACCCATAGGTAGCAGTTGTTAAATAGGTCAGATTAAACCTAGATAAAGAAATGGTTCTTAACCCAGAGTTCTTTGCCAAAACTAGTCTTGAGTGCTCTCAAGGGTGTCATTCCTTCTTAGATGAAGATTACCTGCTTATCCTTCCATATGTATCTGAAGAGGAGGAGGAGAGAGGTGGTGATGGAAATGGTTGGGTGCATTTGGCCATCTTCCCAGAAAAATGCACAAAGGCACTTAGTCTGCTGGGGGTAGGATTGCTAGGTTTAGCAAGTAAAAATAGAAGATGTCTATTAATCGAGTTTTTATTTTGGATAATCAACAAATAATTTTTAGTGTAAATATGTTCATTATTTGGGACATAATACTTATTTAAATGGATGTCCTGTATGTTATCTGGCAACCCTAACTGAGGGTAAGAGTGAGGGAATGGTTGGAGAATCAAACAAATCCAGGAACTCCTTGAGTGTTGTCCCTCCCCCTACCTCCCCATGAAGAAGAAACTTCAAGAGCCTTTCTTTGGTTTTAGTCATCTTTGAGTTGTCTAACAGTATTCTAATGGCAAATTTGAGATGAGCATAATACATTAATCTCATAGGTCTAAAGACCACTTCCATCCAGGGGTTGGCTGGGTCAGTGTTACTCCTTTACAGCCATATGACACAATTCAGCTCTATCCAACTTGTATAACCCTCACAAAACCATCTGTCCTATAAGTTTAAACATTTTTATTAGGGATTGTTTATTTTCCTGAGAAAATAATTCGATTTACTGAAAGAGCCATACCATAAGAGACTCCTGAGCTCCCTGATTATATTTGTGTTTAGTTTATCACTAACTAGGCCAGACAGGCTTGTAGTCAATTATGAGTTTAGAACAGTGGTTCTCAAACTTTATGTGCATCATAAACATCTGGAGTGCTTGTTGAGACAAAGATTGCCGGGTCCCACCCCCAGAGTTTCTAATTGAGATTATCTGTGTTTGGGCATGAGCATTTGCATTTCTAACTGGTTCGCAGGTGATGTTGATGCTGCTGGTCTAGGGAGTACACATTAGGAACCGCTTGTGTAGAAATACTTAGCCAAAGAAAAGTATTATAAACACATCTGAAACAGTCCGTTGTTTTTACAACCAGCTCCTCCGAACACTTTTGAGTTAAGGTAATATACATCATTCTGGAAATGAAAGTAATATTACTTTTAACTATTCTTTTTTAAGATTTTTTTTTAGCCATGGAACAACTTCATCTTTCATAGAAGAGTTCCTTCTCATATCCTACAGGAGTTTTTATCCATATTACTCTTCCCCTAGAAATGTTTATGTGTGGGAGCAGCCATTTCTCATTTGGTTCAGATTTTCATGCTTGACTGGTCAGATGTCCTCATTTTACTTTACATTCATCTTTCTGTTAATATCATTAGTGATGAATCCCAGGTTGTGATTAATTTGAACCTTTTGAGTAAATATTCATTCAGTTTCTGGTGCCTGAAAACCTGTGTACTATAGACACTGTATTTGCATGTAGAATCAGATCCACTACCAAGTTATTTTTCAAAGGTTATGAATTCATATGTTCCACTAGGTTATATATTATAGTCAGTTTGGAGTAAATCAACTTAAAAACCAAGTCCTTTCAACATTAAGTATATATTGTATCATAACAAAATTTACGTCTTGACAGTTGCACTTACAATTTTTCAAGGAGACTCAAAAAAAGCTGACATTGTATGTGAGGGTATATGATTGAAAGAATAAATATTATTTGTAATGTAATAAACTAATAACTTGCTTTTGTAAAATTAAGATTACACAGAAATGTAAATATAGGCATGGCTAAATGATGTGTTCTTTTTTAAGGTGGACAGCAGCAAAGAATCAGCTGAAGCAGCTTGTGATATATTATCACAACTGGTAAATTGCTCTTTAAAAACACTTGGACTTATTTCAACTGCTCGGCCAAGCTTTATGGATTTACCAAAGGTATTTGCTGGTTTTGTTATTGGCAGTTACTGAGAAATTGAATGAAGCCCTACCCATTTCTTATAGTGACAATGGGAGTGTAAGAAAAATAGTATACTCAATGGAAAACTGGTTACTATTTAGATTGTTAGGCAATAGGATTTTTAAAAAAGCTTTTCCTTTTTCTGATCACCTTGTGCTTCTTGGTAGGAAAAGTTAGAGTGAATGAATATGCAGAGGGTTCAGTAGGACATCCTAAAAGAGACAAGTAAAACTGAGAAACAAGCATATTAGAAAAAAGACATATAGCAGCCCCTTTTTTGGACTTTCAGAGCAGATTGGTGAAATTATAATCAAAGAAAAGTAGACAGTGCCAGTGAGAACAGGTATAGCTTACTTATAAAATCTTCTGGTAAATGTGTGGAGGTTTATTCTTGAGTAAAAATTTGTGCTGCTTGGATTAATGCATAGATTTTATTTAAAGAAAACTTTTTTGGGGGGGTGAGGAGTGAACTATTTATATTCATATATATGTTCTAACATAATCCTACATGTAATTAGATGTGTCTCTAATAACTAGTCTCTTAAAATAGAAAAATAAGTATACATTTTTAAAGATTTAGTTTATTTTTATTTATATTTTTTAAAGATATTATTTGACAGAAAGAGAGCACAAACAGGGAGCAGCAGGCAGAGGCAGAGGGAGAGGGAGAAAGAGTCTCCCCGCTGAGCAGGGAACCCGATGCGGGGCTTGATCCCAGGACCCTGGGATCATGACCTGAGCCAAAGGCAGACACTCAACTGATTGAGCCATCTAGGTGCCCCTATTTATTTAGTTTACAGAGAGGGCACACTTGAGTGGGAAGGAGGGGCAAAGGGAGGTAGACAGGGAGAGAATCCCAAGCAGACTCCTTACACATCATGGAGCCCAACGTGAAGCTCTGTCCCCAAGATCATGACATGAGCTGAAATCAAGAATCAGACGCCCAACTGACTGAGCCACCTAAGCACCCCAAGTGTGCATTTTAGAAAAGTAATTGATAAACACTCCCTGAATATGTTAGCTAATATTGGGTAGGTTAGCATCCAACAATAATTTGAAAGTTTTTTTTCAGGGTACACTGCAAACTAAAATATAGATACCCATTTAACACACCTAACAGTTTAATTTACAAGGATGATTCAGGAAGAAATAGTATTAGATTGAGTGTATGTTATAACCCGGGTGGTAATGGAATGGAATATCAGTAACAAATGTATCACCAGTTGATTACAAAGCCTTGCTTGATTTTATTGTTTGAGCAGCCAGGGTCAGGGGCAGAGTGAGAGGGAGAGAGAGAAGCCCATGCAGGCTCCACACCTAATGTGGAGTCCAACATGGGGCTTGATCTCACGACCCTAAGATCATGACCCGAGCCGCAGTGTGCCTCTTAATTGATTTTTTAAAAGGTTCTTTACATACATTTGCGATAAAATGTTTTCCTCATGTAAGATAAGGGGATGGGTGAGATACTCTGTTTACCATTTTAAGATTCTAAGTACGTGAGTCAGAGCACTGTGGTTCTCAAAACTTCACGTGCATAAAAATCACCAAAGAAACTTTGAGATTTTGGGTTACTTCCCTATCCTGAGTTTCTCCCTCCTTTGAGCAGTCCAGGAGATTCTGATTAAGTCAGAGCACTGACTTATATGGGAAATGATATGTTCTGAATTGATTTTCTATGTATATAGTTAAAGAACAAATACATAGTATAAAACATACCATATTAAAAGGTATGCTGAATGAACTTAATTTCCTTTTTTCTTATTACTCAGGATTATCATTATACATATCTAGTACTAGTACTGTACTTCAGTAGTTTTTTCTTTGGGTACTATGATGCATCTAGTAGGATGGCTTCCTTCCTTAATTAAATGGGTCTAAAATGCTTATATTGTCCTCCCCTCACCCCACCTTCACCCCCATTTTGGCTCTTTTGAAGATTGAAATAGGGTGTTGCTTTATCTTGGAAATCTTGGGAGAACTGAAGAGAAAATAAAAGAAGTTGCATTTGACCAGAGATAAATCTGAGGGAAATGGGGAAAAGGCAGTGATACAGTCATGAGTATACTAATGACATGTGACTGTGCAAGATATAATTGACTTTGATGTCAAAGTATTAGGAGAAAGAGAGGTCAAAATTTAATTAGTTAACTAGTTATTTAATTGTAGGGGAAAAGAAAGGGACTATGACCATGAAAATGGTGTTTCATTGTACTTTCTTGGCTGTTAGCCCGCCCTCATTCCTTTTAACTGCTATAGTGAATTTATAAAGCTAAATGGAGGATAAGATTGGTTATGTAGAAGATGTTGGAGCACATGTTTACCTCTCTTTCCTACTCCTGGATTCTTTGTCCATTGGTTTAGCTGATTCCAAGTTACAGACTCTGACCATGCTTTAATTCCCACTATTCTACAGTGGTTCCTTTAGGTCAGATTCTGTGTCCAACAGATAATTACATGTATATTGTAAATGCAGTAATAATAATTGGTACATTTGTGGGAAAATACATTGGCATAAAATAGCTTGAAAATATTGTAGATAATATATTTAAAGGATTTTTAAACTTGGAATTTTACTTAGATATGATTTTACTCTAATTAGAATCAAATTTTCTATGAGCTTTTTTTTTTTTTTTAAAGATTTTATTTATTTATTTGACACACAGAGAGAGATTACAAGTAGGCAGAGAGGCAGGCAGAGAGAGAGGAGAGAGGAAGAAGCAGGATCCCTGCTGAGCAGAGAGCCCGATGTGGGCCTCGATCCCAGGACTCTGGGATCATGACCTGAGCCGAAAGCAGAGGCTTTAACCAACTGAGCCACCCAGGCGCCCTCTATGAGCTTTTATATTCCAAGGGAGTCTTTCATAGTTTCTGAGTTGACTTTTATTATTTTTAATGATTATGCTAATATAACTGTTTTAATGGTCATTATCAGACCAAAAAGAATGCAGTTCAGTGTTACAAAACACTGGAGTAAGGTTTCCAGATAAGGTGATATGAAGTATCTGAGAGGTATTCTCATCCTGGGTTCCATAATTTGTCTTTTTACTCACCGATGACTGTTGTGATTTAGAGACACCCACCTTGAGGCTTGAAATCTCTTTCTTCGCCTACAGCTAAAAAGAGTTTCCTCAAAGATAGCAAATAGTCACCTCTCTTTTTTGCCATATCCCCAACAACAGAGTGGAGGGATGCTACTCCTAAAACAGTCATGGAATCTATCATTAGGGTTCAGATGAACCATATGTGAATTATATGAACACCTGTCTATTCTCATTTGTGGAAATTGCAACTGTTTTAATTTTTTTGCTTTTCAGTCTCACTTTATTTCTGCACTGACGGTAGTGTTTGTAAACTCCAAATCCTTGTCCTCGCTTAAAATAGATGATACCCCCGTAGATGATCCATCCCTCAAAGTACTCGTGGCCAACAACAGCGATACACTCAAGCTTCTGAAAATGAGCAGCTGTCCTCACGTCTCTCCAGCAGGTGTGTTGTTTTTTGCCAGATAACATGTTACTAAAATGTATTGATGTATTTGTCAAATTAAAAACTGATCATTAACCTCACGGATGGGTTAATATGATTAATCATTTTTGCATAAACATTTTTAATGTCATAATACAATAACATAAATTCTGTAGCATTCCTAACGACACTTACTTTCAACTTATTTTCTACTCTTATTTGGCAACTTGTGTCCAAACTGTTTGAGAAAATGGATTTATTTATTTATTTATTTATTTTAAAGTATTTATTTATTTAACAGAGAGAGAGCGATCACAAGTAGGCAGAGAGGCAGGCAGAGGGAGAGGGGGAAGCAGGGTCCCCGCTGAGTGGAGAGCCCAACATGGGGCTCGATCCCAGGACCCCGAGACCATGACCTGAGCCACAGGCAGAGGCTTAACCCACTGAGCTACCCAGGTGCCCCGAAAATGGATATATTAAAAAAAAAAAAAGGATTGTGTTAGATCTGCCTGAGATGCAGGTAAGATCGAATTTTCTCTAATTATAGTTGAGCCAGCAGGGTAGGTTTTGAATCAGAACAATTTCATAATTGCTTTTCTTACTGTGTAGAGGGAGGAGACTTATGCTAAAGTTGCCACCTTAGATTTTGCAAGATAACCCTTAAGTTGAATTTTGGAGCCAAGAGCCCATCAAATGGGGAATGGCATTATGAAAGCTCTTTCCAACTTTTATAGAATTTTCTAAGCATTACTACATTATTCAGTTTGAGATCATTTAAATTCCAAATGGTTCGTAGTGTAAAGTCATTATAAACTTGCACTTGGTATTACTGTTCCCTGACACTTCACTTCTAACGACACATCCTCCCACTATTGACATCCATCCCAGTCTTTTGGCTGTGTTATTTGGGAAACCTGTTTTTAAGACACTGTGTTAAATCCTTGATCTCTTTACAGAATACTTCCCACCTTCTTTCCATAACTAAAGCCTGGCTTTCCCCCAAGAAAATGATTTCCTCTTGGATGGTGATTACTTACTTATTGTGCATGTGTCCTAGATGGAGGGTCTTGGTGATTGGAATGGCTAAGTGTATTGCAGTATTTCCCTAGCTGCTTCTGCCAGTTCTAGATTATTACTAAAAGTGATATCTAAATAAAAGAGGATTTAAGAAGAATGGACCTTTGGTACTTCTTACGTGATCTTAGTCACATTTTTTGTCTACTGTATAGGTTTGCTGTGAGAGCGTGGTCCATATTTCATAGCTTCATAGTGTTGTACAAGGTCCTTTGTATTCTGACCTCTTGTTTCATTAATCTTGTTTGCTATTCATTCACCTGCCGCTTTTACTTGAGTCCTACATAACTACGGTTCCTAGTCCCTGTGTGTGCATTAATACACTGTACTTTGTGGAATACCATTTTTCCCCCACTTCTTCATCTGGCTAACTCCAGGCCATCCTTCAGAATTCAGCTCAGATGATCTGGTTTTGTTCTTACTTCCTCCTCCTCTCTGGTTTAATTCCCCCATGTGTTGTTTCCAAAGCACTCTGAACATAACTTATAGCACTTCCCATACTATAAGGGAGCCTTTGGGTCTCTGGTTTCTCTGTGAGACTGTGAGTTCATTATTCTCTTTATTCTGGTCCATCTCCTGTTCATTTACTTTTATTAAATATACACATCAGTTCCGATAATATGTATAAACTTGTGTGGTCTTACCTAATGGCTTTTGGGCAAGTTGTTCAGGAAGGGAAATGAAAGAGAGTGCTTGTAATGCTTTTTGATTTAAGAGTATATTACCATAGAGGATTTCAATTTAACATATTTGCGTATTTTAGCCATATTTTGCATATTGGGACTATTCTTTAAGTTGAAATTAAGGGCTATTTTTTTTTCTGAATGTTTTATCAAACTTTTTTCCCATTTCATATAGTTCTTATAATTATCTATTGCTTGATTTCTAGGCACCATTTGATACTAGTGACCTGATTCTGATACTGTACTTTTGATTTTCCTCCTTCCTCTCCGATTGTTCCTCCCATTTCTTTTGCTGATTTCCCTTTTCATTCCTTAAATTTTGGTGTTTCACTGTGTTCTATGCTGGGTCCTTTTTTGTTTTACTCTACACTCTGGGCTGTGTCATGGTCATCTGTGGCTTCAGTTTCATACTGTATGTTAACACTTCCCCCTTTACAGACTCTGGAACTCCAGAGCAAGGTGTGGAGCTACCATTGGCCCAGTTGCTCTGGAGTCTCTCACTAGTACTTTGGACTAATAATGAACTTTCTTTTCCCTCTATCCAAATCTTTTGCTTTTTCCTCTGTGCTATCTCAGTAAATGGTACCATTCATCCTAGTTGTCAGGGACTTGACCGACATCCTTAATTCTTCCTACCCTTTCTACATTCCTTCAATCACCAAGGTCTGGTGACTCCATCACTAAAGTATGCCTTGAATTTCTATGCTGTGGACTGAATATTTGTGCCGATCCCTTCTCCAACCCCCCGTTCATATTGCTGAAGCCCTAAGCTGCAGTGTGGTGGTATTTGGAATTGGGTTGGGAGAGTAGTTAGGTCATGAGGGTAGAGTGCTCATAAATGGGATTAGTGCCCTTATAAGAAGAGACAGGAAAGAGGGGATCTCTCTTTCACCAGATGAAGACATAGCAAGAAGGTGGCTATCCACAAGCCAGCAAGAATTGTGGTCCTTACCAGAACCTGACCATGCTATTAAAGTCCTGATGTTGGACTTCCAGGCTCCCGAACTATGAGGAATAAATATTTATTGTATAAGTCACCCTGTCTGTGGTATTCTGTTAAGCAGTCTGAACTAAGACACTGTACCTTTCTTCATCTCCATTCTTACTACTCTAGTACAAACCCCCATAGTCTTTGTGTGCAGTGCACTTTTTTTTTTTAGATTTATTTTATTTATTTTAGAGCAAGAAAGTGACAGAATGTGAGCATGAGTGGAGTGGGAAGGAGGAACAGAGGGAGAGGAATAAGCAGACTCTCTGCTCACTGAGGAACCCGATGTGGGACTTGATTTCATGACCCTGAGCTGAGATCATGACCTGAGCCGAAGTCAAGAGTCAGATACTTAACCAACTGAGCCACCCCGGTGCCCCCCTGCAGTACCCTCTTAAACTGATTTTCTAACTTGCAGCCTGCTCTTCTTTAATGTGATTTCCATGTTACAGAGTTAATCTTTCTAGGCGGTTAATCTTTCTAAAATACAAATCTGATTTTTTTCCTCCAGTTTTCTTCAAAATTTGTCACTATGCTTTCTGTAAGATCAAAACTCCTTACTGAGGCTGACAAGGTCCCTATATGATCTAGCCCTTGCCTGTCTTCATCCATGAAGTGTTACGTTACTTGCATTACTGTATGTTGAACTCCCTTTAGTTCTTAGAAGGCTTGTGTTTTCTTCCGTGTCTGAGTGTTCACACAGAAAATACTGTTCACTTTCCTTCTCCCTCATCTTTTGCCCTCACTCAATCCTTCTAATTCTTTATGTCTCATTGTGTTAGTTCTGGGAAATCTTCCTGGATTCCCTTGTTACCACTCCAGAGCATTCTTGTTTCATTATCTATTGCCTTCTGTTAGGATAAGGATGCCTTATTCACATTGTATTTTACTGTCCTGACTCCAGGACATGAAGACACTAATTAAATATCAGCTGAACTAACCAACATTTAGGTATTTAGTATTCCGTGTTGTTGATAAGCCAACATTTGTCTTAATGATTCTTTTAAGGTTGGATACTTGTTTTTACATTTTTGCTGTGATTTAAAAAATGAACTATTTTGGCACCTAGCAGTTTGCTTCTATTAATTTCTTCCATAGGACATGGTTAAGTGGAAGAACTATAAGAGGGTCTGGATATTTTTTATGCTTTTTACCATTTTTTCTTCTAAAGGAGTTTTGTGAATTTATAATACTGCCAATAATTAACTTCTATACAAGTTATAGCACGTATCAGTGTTTCATTTCTTTTTATTGCCAAATAATATTCCTTTGAATGGATACATACCACGTTTATCTTTTGTCATTTGATGGGTATTTGGGTTGTTGCCACATTTTGACTGTTAAAAAAAATGCTGCTATGAAAACTCATGTAAGATTTTGTGTGGACATAAGGCTTTAATTCCTTTTTGGTATATACCTATGAGTAGAATTGCTGAATTATATAGTAACTGTTTGAGTTTTCTATTGCTACATAACTAACAACTACAAATTTAGTAGATTTAACCAACGCTGATTTAGTAGTATCACAGTTCTATAGGTCAGAACTATAGGCCTTACTCAGCTAGTCTCCTTAGCCAGAGAAGTTCTGAGTCTGACTTCTTTTCTGCAACTGGCCAGAGAAAACTCAGCTTTTGAAGGGCTCATGTGATTATATTAGAACCACCTAGACAATCTTAACTAAAGCCAACTGTGCTGTGTAACATAACATAATCATGGGAGTGGTATCACATTTACAGGTTCCAGGCAGTTAGGTTGTGGAATCTTGGGGACCACTTTTAGAATTATGCCTGCCACAGCTGCTTTAATAGTTATCAGATGGTGTCTCAGGTTCTTTTATTTGCATCTTTGGTTACCATTCCCCATGTATTTGTTTTCTTTTATATCAGGCTTTATGAGATTGTAAAGAACAGAGATCAGGTTATCTTGGGTAATGATTTATTTCAAAGTGTATACACACCTTATGGAGAACAGAAACTTTGCAGTGGCTGAATAGTGAAGAACAGATGTCTATTTTATTTTATTTTTTTTATATTTTATAATTTTTATTTTATGGAACCCTGGGAAGCCTGGGTGGCTTACTTGTTTAAGCAAGCATCTGCCTTTGGCTCAGGTCATGATCCTAGCTAGAGTCCTAGGATGGAGTCCCGCACTGGGCTCCTTGCTCAGTGGGAACCCTGCTCCTTCCTCTGCCTCCAGTTCCCTCTGCTTGTGTTCTAAAATAAATGAAATCTTAAAAAAATAAATTAAGATTTTATTTATTTTGGAGAGAGTGTAAGGGGAGGAGCAGAGGGAGAGAGACAAGCAGACTCTGCACTGAGCATGGAGCCCGGTGCCGGGCTTGATCCCACAACCCGGAGATCATGGCCTGAGCTGAAACCAAGGAATAGACACTTAACAGACTGAGCCACCCAGGTGCTCCAATACAGATGTCTTTTATTCCCTCTTTTGCTATTCTTTTTACTGGTGATTCATTTTATCTCTTTACTGCTTCTATTGCCTATATTCTCCTTCCACTGCTATTAAACTTTGTCTTATTGGTGCCTGTCTTGTCACTTCTCAAGCAATAGTTAAGCACATGAACTTGAGAGTCACTTGTTCTGTGTTAGAATTCAGCTTTGCTGTCTTTAGCTGCATCAACTTCAAAATAGAAATAACACTTTTCTAGATTTTTTTGAGTATTAATGGGATAACATATCTAGTACCTGACATATCATACTTACACAATAAATAGTAGATAATATGATGTGTTTTGTTTCTATCCTTGTTTCTTTTTTTTTTTTTAATATTTTATTTATTTATTTGACACACAGAGAGAGATTACAAATAGGCAGAGAGGCAGGCAGAGAGAGAGGAGGAAATAGGCTCCCTGCTGAGCAGAGAACCCGATGCGGGCCTCGATCCCAGGACCCTGAGATCATGACCTGAGCCGAAGGCAGAGGCTTTAACCCACTGAGCCACCCAGGTGCCCTCTATCCTTGTTTCTAAACACAAGAAATAAATGGTTTGAATAGATCATTTATCAAATAGTATAGGCTACCTGTTTGGGGTAGAATTTTTATACTAGGCCTTTTAGGAGATAGGTACTGACCTTTGGTAAGATCTGCTGCTGATAGGGGTTTGGGGCAGTTCTGAAGCATAATGCCCTAAGTTGAGGGAAACATTTATAGAACTGCTTTCTGGATATTTTAGAATATGTTAGTTGTATTTAATATTTCCATTAAAGTGAATTGGTTAGTTATCTTTGACTCATTTATCTAGTGGTATCCTGGTATTTTTTCTTGGAAATTTGAGAAGTTTATTATATACTATTTGCAGTTAAAACTCTTTGTTGCTCACCTATTAGAAATCTTTTTTTAAAAATTTGTCAAATGTTTTATTTAGTTACATCATTTCTTTTATAGGGCTTTGCCTTTGATTTTCTTCTTAATTAGGATTAAGTTTTCAGTTTCTTTTTTTTTTTTTTAAGATTTTATTTATTTATTTGACCGATAGAGAAAGATCACAAGTAGGCAGAGAGGCAGGCAGAGAGAGAGGAGAGAAGAGGAAGCAGGCTCCCTGCTAAGCAGAGAGCCCGATGCGGGCCTCGATCCCAGGACTCTGAGATCATGACCTGAGCCGAAGGCAGAGGCTTTAACCCACTGAGCCACCCAGGCGCCCAAGTTTTCAGTTTCAAGAAATGTCATTTGGCTTCTGTAGCAATGATCATGTAATTTTTCTTGGCTTAACTTATAAGTTTGGTGTTAATAATCAGTTTTTTAAAGAATATGGCACTGTCCATGCATTACCGGGGTAAACTTTACTAAGTTATGGAATATTTACAACTAACACTTGAACAACATGGGTTTGAACTTTGTGGGTCCACACGTGGATTTTTTTCAATAAATACAGATGTATACTATACATATATTTAAGACTTTTTTGTATTTTCTTTTTTCTGACTTTACTGTAAGAATGTAGCACAAAATATAGAACATACAAAATGTGTATTAATTGACTGTTATAGTAAGGCATCTGGTCAACAGTATGCTATTAGTGATTAAGTGTTTGAGGAGCCAGAAGTTATGCACAGATTTTTAACCATACAGGGGTCTGTGTACCTAACCTCAGTGTTGTTCAAGGGTCAACTGTGTATTTATTAATAATTTATGATCTAAGTTGTTTAGTGAGCTTCATGTCTTTTTAAGGTATCAGATTTAGAATCGGTCTCATTTTGTTATAGACAGAATTAGTAATAGGTATTTAAATGTGACTTCCTGCTAGTCCAGCCATATAACTAAATTTTAAATTGTATAGCTTTGTGATTGGGAAATATGGTAAATTATTGTGAGACATGTACTTGGTTAATTTTTTTGAACAGATGAACTTGTACAAAAATTTGTAAATAATTAGGTCTTTTTTCTTTCAAGGTATCCTTTGTGTGGCTGATCAATGTCATGGCTTACGTGAACTGGCCCTGAATTATCACTTGTTAAGTGATGAATTGCTGCTCGCTTTATCTTCTGAGAAACATGTCCGATTAGAACATTTGCGCATTGATGTAGTCAGTGAGAATCCTGGACAGACACACTTCCATGCTATTCAGAAGAGCAGCTGGGATGCTTTCATTAGACATTCACCAAAAGTGAACTTAGTGATGTATTTTTTTTTATATGAAGAGGAATTTGATCCATTCTTTCGGTATGAAATACCTGCCACCCATCTTTACTTTGGGAGATCAGTAAGCAAAGATGTGCTTGGCCGTGTGGGAATGACGTGCCCTAGACTAGTTGAACTAGTAGTATGTGCTAATGGATTACGGCCACTTGATGAAGAGTTAATTCGCATTGCAGAACGTTGTAAAAATTTGTCAGCTATTGGACTGGGGGAATGTGAAGTCTCATGTAGTGCCTTTGTTGAGTTTGTGAAGATGTGCGGTGGCCGCCTGTCTCAGTTATCCATTATGGAAGAAGTATTAATTCCTGACCAAAAATATAGTTTGGAGCAGATCCATTGGGAGGTGTCCAAGCATCTTGGTAGGGTGTGGTTTCCAGACATGATGCCCACTTGGTAAAGACTGAATGATGTAGGGCATGATGAATAGCACCTTAACATTAAGCATATTGTATTATAATAAGAGTTTATATCTTGTAGTTCTGATGTAATTCTATTTTGTGGCATGGAAATTTGATATCTGCATTGAATATGTAAGGATTATTTATCAGAAGACTCATGGACGGTCAGAAAACTTCATCTCTTTCTTTAGCCTAATAGCAGTCAACGTTCAGAAAAAGTTTTTTAAATGTGGTTCAGATCTGAAAGTAATAACCAGTTATGAAGATTAACAGTCTGAAACAAAACCTATATATTATAGTATCTGAAAAGTGAGTACTAATAGGTTTTCCAAAGTTATGTTCTCTATGCATTTTTTAAAAATGTAAACTTGACATTTTAGGGTCTTCAGTTATACATACACCTGTTATAAGGTGTTTAATATAGCTCAGGACAGAGCATTTTGTGAGAAAAATGTAGGATATGTCATATCAAATGAAAGAGATTGGTTGAATGTTCTGAAATACATTACAGAGCTGTTTAAAGAGGTATTTGTAAGTAATTGGATCTTGTAGACAACTGGAAGTGTCACAGTGGTTATTATAGAAGGATAATAAACAGAGCCAAGATCAAATTAAAAGAAAAAAAACAGGAAGGGAGGCAGTGTTTAACTTTGTATAAACTTTCAGGTTTGCTCTATAATCTGCTAAACCATATAAATTCTCTTCTGTGATGTTACTATGTATGTGACACTTTGAGGCATCCTATGTAAAGTAAGGAATGCTTTACCAGTTCTCCTTGGTTTTGTTTGTCTTTAAGCTAGTTTTGAAGTATACAGTAATTGAGATGAAAAACTTATCTATATAAAAAAGCCAAATTGAAGCAATTAAAGGTAGAACTTTAAAATATAAATTATTTCCATGAAAGAATATTATTCTCCAGTAAATTTTAGTGATGGCTCATTTTTCCATTTTGGAATTAAATAGTTATATAAGTAGAGCTTTCAGAAATCATAAAAGGAGCACCAGTGTACAGTTCAGCATAAACAAGTAAACTTAAAAGAGGATATATTTAAATTCATAATCATATTTTTGAGTAAATATTGCTCAGTGGACTGGAAAATTTTAATAGAAAATGTCTTAAGTTTTGTGATTGTTAATTGGGTTAAAACGCTATTTTATATTATTTAAGTTAGGTAGCATTTTTATTACTTTCATACGAATAAAGGTAATCCACACATTGCTGTAAAAATATTAAGTTTTGGGCTACATTTAGTTTTTTTAGGTATTATATAAGCTTTGATTCTGAGCACTAGTGCTAGTAGGTATTACCTCCTAAGGGAAATTAGAAGTGATTTACTCCAATGAACTAAGATATTAATGCTTGAAACTTTTAGAAAGCATCTTGCTAATTATGGAAACTAACAGTCTTACAGATCTAATCTATTTTTTAAATAGATTACCTTCCTAAGAATAAAGTAAAAGGTGATTTTTCAAAAGTCATGGTATTCTGGACGCATATAAATGAGAAGAAGAAAGGCTGATCTAGACTTGGAAATTAAAAGCAATTATTGTAATATTTTCCCCTCTTATTAAATAGTAAATAGCTTTGTACAAGAAATACCTGTGTTAATGGATGAAGCTTTTTTTCCTTGAACAACTTTGGAAAATGGATTTGACAGTACATAATGAGTTCTACTAACCAAAGCTTTATTTGGAAATTTACTTTTTGTACAAATTGAATTATATAATGCTTGAAATACTTTAAGTCACTTTATAAGCAAAATGCATAGCACTTACTTTGTTTATACTGTAAAGTATATGTTAAATGCTTTTATCAATTTGAAAATAAAGATAGTTACTAATGCTGTTGTATTATTATAATTTTTAAAAACTACCCTAACATATATACTTGATTTTCCAAAAAGTTAAGCATACAAATTTATGGTTTTGAAACTAAAATTTGATAAATACAGTGTTTAATATTAAATAATTTTATGGTAGAATGACTGTTCTGAAGATGTAGTAAGATGAGGCAAATGAAATCTTTTCTTGAAATAAACTCTGACAACTAAAGTGATAGGAAATAAAAATTGACCATGAAATGTAAATTTAT